>JAPMOR010036729.1:245963-417066 GCA_026543865.1 Argiope aurantia
GGTTTTTATTCTCTTTTTCTCTTGCTTCAGAGTCGGAATGTATTGCTTCCTGGTAAAGATCTTATCATTTTCAACACCTCACACCTCACATGTCAATCTCCTTATTTTTCAAAGCGAGTGCGCACGCGTATTATAATTTCAATTTAACCAGGTCCTTTAAATTAATTATTTCTAGTTCACTTAATTCACAATTCAATACTTTTTCCTATTTTTAAGAATCTACGCGTTCGTAAAATAAATATCAAATTTCAGAGGGTCCCTTTTTGAAATTGTACAATTTCTGCTTTGTGATGGGTTTTTATTCTCTTTTTCTCTTCCTTCAGAGTCGGAATGTATTGCTTCCTGGTAAAGATCTTATCATTTTCAACAGCTCACACCTCACATGTCAATCTCCTTATTTTTCAAAGCGAGTGCGCACGCGTATTATAATTTCAATTTAACCAGGTCCTTTAAATTAATTATTTCTAGTTCATTTAATTCACAATTCACTACTTTTTCCTACTTTTAAGAATCTACGTGTTCCTAAAATAAATATCAAATTTCAGAGGGTCCCTTTTTGAAATTGTACAATTTCTGCTTTGTGATGGGTTTTTATTCTCTTTTTCTCTTGCTTCAGAGTCGGAATGTATTGCTGATTTTAAGAAATAACTTTCAAAAATGGAGCATTTCCTTAACATCATGAAGGTATTATTTGAAAAATTCATCGTCCATTTTTTTCCCCTGAATATATATATATATCAACATACACATACACACACGCACTTTATTGTTAGGTATTAAGTATTTATACATTTCTTATTCTAACTATAATGACAATTTCGACAAATTTAAAATATTCATTTAAAAAAAACTAAGAAATTGATGTTTTAAAAAATAGGTCTAATGCACTATGCAATCTTTAAATCAATTTTTTATACATTCCCTGCTAGAGGGCGCCACTCATATTAATTCAGTTTTAACGAAATTTGAAGGATTAGCTGGTTGTTAAAATTTGAATATTTTAAAATACGCATTTTATCGGAAATCCATATCTGTATGAAATTTCAGAAGTTTAGTGGTTAAAAAAAATGAAAAATAAGTTAAATGTTTCCATTTCCATTCTTTATGTATGTATGTATAAAATGGCGCAATTAATTAATTTTAAATTTGAAGTAATTTAACTCATTTAATTTGGAACCACTTTTGAAACAATGAAAGCTCTATAGAGTATAAAATTTTGGGGCGTGAAAATCCATTTCGAAACAGTAGGGTGGGGGGGCGGAGAAAGAAAGAAAAGATGTGAATGTTAATATAAAAAAATGACTTATAAGCTTTAAAATGATTCTAAAAAATTATGGTATTTATTATATCTAATTTAACCTTTTTTTAAAAATATGATAATGCTGCTAGGCCAACATTCTATCTATAAATCGCGTAATGTAAAAATTGTAACGCTCTCAATGTAAAGAAATAGAATCAAGCCAGTGAAGAGATGAATCAAGTTTTATACATTTCCACGCCCTCTACAATAGCTTATTTTTTTCTCTACACTTTATTATTTACAAGGTAAACAAAGTGAAAGTATTGTAATTTTCAAAAAATTTCGAAGTCAAGATTTGCACGAATCGTCATGTTTCAAACTTACAGGGTTATTATATTTTTGACACTATGGCTGCCTGTGGAGAATATAACTCTAAACGTTTTGAGCTAGATAGATGAAATTGTCCATTGAAACTCTATTTGAAATTTGAAGAATTCTGCCAAAATTTGGATGAAATTCATTCAAAGAAAATCTGTCCGAATAAAATTAGCACTTTAATTACAAAACTAAATGAATAAAATTCGGTATGCAGATTTAACATTTTAAAATGTAGATATCTATCAAATTTGAAACCTAATCCATCAAGGCGTTGACATTTCATGGGCCTTGTGCTTTCAGAAGCTTTTAAAAACGATAAATCAAAACCGGATTGATTTCAATGCGTGGAATATGGTATGGACCAAGAGCTGTAAAATTGAGCTTTAAGTTCAACGTTCTTTGTCAATATTTTAATTAAATATTGCTTTAAATATTAAATATAGCTTTGCTGTATATTATTACCACTTCTTTCCGTGTGTATTTTTACACTTTTTTAAAATTTAAGAATAAGATTTTCATTGACACAAATTTTATTTCCATACATTTTTCTTTAATTTTAATTATTTTTTAAAATATTTTTCAATATGTTTTTAATAATAATATTAGTAATCATTTTAGTTAATAGATTTATACTTCAAAATGCTGCGATTAGATCAAATATATTTTTACCTGCATGATTATCACGCCATTGAGGGCAACTTTAAGCAACGCAATTTAGATAGTCTAATCAATTACAAAGCTTTAACATGCTACGATATGAATTAGAGGTAGGATTCTCCATTAATATAATTTTGTGTCATTACCCAATTCTAGAATTCTCTTAATATGTCTAATGTGTCGTATGTTTTCTCATTTCTGGAAAACTATTACAACAAACCCGAGTTAAGGGAGTAGAATTGCTATAAAGGAAATCAGCAAACATAGATCTCTATTAATATTTAATTTGTCTACGAACATGTACATTATTCCACATTCACAGACGTTAGCACGGCTTCAGGGTCGAACGAATTAACGCACTTGTGAATTCGTAGAGTATAGGATGCGTAAATAAAATCATTTTTATATAAAATCGAGGCCAATGATAATCGCGCAAATGGCCAAATGTCGTTTGATATGTGACTAAAACTGAACTTTTCGATCGGTTCACATCAGTCACTGCTGACTGACTTTCAATTTCTCGAACACACCACGACAGTCGCCTGTAGCTGACAATATAAAATAAAAAAAAAAATACGTTTTATTAATAAATGGGCCTAAATTTTCCTTATCAAAATATTTTAATGTGTTCCATTAAAAGACTATAAGTGTCTTGCGTGCAAGATGTATCTGAACATCGGTGGAGACCGCGGGATAAATAAGAAGCAAGGTAATAGCAGCGTTCCCTTTACATGCTCGTAATACTAGAGTCCTTTCCAATACATATATGGCAGTTTACTTAGTCACAAATGAAATATTATCCTCTTTTATTATCATACTCAAATGTTTTTTTCTAGGAAATAGCTGTACAATTAGCTTATCTTACATGAAATAACTTGTATAAATTTAAAATTATTTGAATGATTTTGAATAAAAGGATTGGTGTTTATATTTTCCCTCTTGTTTGTCTCTAAGGAACTCTGTTCCGTACAAGAAATTTAACCATTCGGGTATCAAATCTTCTGTAATGTATGTAGCAGCCTATACCAACATTCTTACTTACGGTTTCATTTGGGCCTAATTTGTTTCATCTTGCGCTGAAAGAAATGTAAAAAGCAGGACGTTTGCCACAGAAATGCACTTTATTAATCTCAACACCACCAATAAAAGCAATCTATAGTTTCCACACATCAACGTACCAGGCAGTAACTGTGCAATACATTTTATTGAAATGTATTTATTTCACACAAATATACAGTGTTCTAATAGGAGATAATAATTTGCGTGCTGTTTTCAAACACAAATCAGCACTTAGCGAACGAACATATCTTTCAAAAAAAAGGTCGACAAACAACCACAGAAGGGCATTTGTTGTCTTAAGAACGTTCCTCAGCAGATGAAAATATGAATTTTACATGCAAGATGCTTCGCCAAGACTGCTTGGATTGTGTAGAACAATATTCCTATTTGGGAATACATATAAAATAGTCGCAAAGCCAAACTCCGATGACACGCCATTCTCCAGAAAAAGGGTGGAAAGTAAAATATGACGCCATTCTGGAAATTTATCTTTTTTTTATTAGTTTTGACGGTGCAAAATTCTCCGATTATATGACTGTCAAGATTCACTGTTCTTATTTTATGATTTGCATAGAGAAAGGCCTATTCGCAAATAAGAAAAATCTATCGTAAGATTTTCATCTCGATTAAAATATTTCTTTGAGTAGTGGCGCATCTGTACCATTTTCCAACTTGTGAAAATGTGTCCATCTTTCCGTAAATTTGGTAACTCAAAATAGCTGGTTGGATCGAAGTTGGTATGTGATCTTAACAGTAAAATTACAGATTTCGAGCGACTTTTAGTAAAATTCGTCAAAGAGAAATATCTTTGTCCGCGAATATCCGAACGCAATAACTCTAATCGCTAGTGAAAAGAAGCTTAGGAAATGGTCACTTCTCTGAATTATAGTTATGCGTCAAATTTTAATCCATCCATGACAATCCCTAATTAGATATATTCGAAAGTAATTGAGCAATAATGTGCCAAACGCAAAAAAAAAAAAAAATGTTAGTCTTGGTTTTAAGGTTGGAGACGTTTCGTATCCAATAAATAAAGGAAGGAATTCGAAACACTTATCTGTTCTCCATTACATTACGAATGCTGTTCTTCATTTCCAGCATTTGGTTTTGTAGCAGTCCCCCTCATTCGTATTTGTACACATCATTCATGTGCACATAGATTAACTCTCACATTGTACGAAATTCAACTGAATTACCTTTAGTTGAGCATTTGGCTAACGGTCACCGGGACAAATGACTGCTTGCTCATAGTAATGCCAAATAGAAAATGATTATTCTTTTTGGATAGGAGGATTCCATAGTTTTTCCCGTGAAATTTGATAATTATCATTTGAAAATTAGAGGAGCATGTTGAAAAATGCATTTCTTAACTTGATTTTTATTCTGTGTGATTCAGAATTAAAATCAAGTTAAGATTTTAATTCTAATTCTGTTACATATGTTAAACAATATTTTGAGAGTGTGATGAACAATGGCGTACCTACGTAAAATGGTGACCAGGGCAAATGCCAGAACAGCGGCCCTTCACTCCTTTTTTATAAAATGACATCAATCCTCATATTCTATCCACCCTATCTCCGATTCTTTTCAAATTAATACGGATTTAATAATGGCAAGCTCTCACAGGATCTTTTGAAATGCATTACTACTAAAAAAATGCACTTCAACAATTCGGGAACAAATTTCCTCCGAATTAAATTTAAAAAAAATATTAAAACAATCCCAGCTGCCGTTGAAATATATTTTTCTTTTATGCTGAATAATAAAGAATAAAGAAACGAAACATTCGGCTTGGTTAGAGTTCAAAAATTCAGGAATATTACTTTGAAGTAAAATGAATCAATCAGATTGAGATTTTGCAATTTTTGGAAAATAAAACTAATAATTAGGTCGAAATATTACATGAAACTACTTTGAGTTTTTTTAAAAACAATTTTGCTCTGAAGTTTAATGAAATTATGTAACGAAATTGTTCAATTAATTATTCAACACCAAATGCTCCAGAGCAATTTTATTGACAGTACGGATTTCTCTAAGCAAACCAGTTTGTAAAACAGAGCCGAAACCCCGACTGTAACTCGTTTTTCAAGCGCAATTCTACGAGTGAAAAGTCTCTCACGGTTCTCTCAGTTGTTTTTCTGTGAGGCGAATTTGCAATGAAATATGCTCATTCTTCCCTCGATAACAGCAAATTAATAATCCGTTGCCATCTGTCATTACAGAAATGTTCTTATTGCTTATAAATTCTGCATTTGGACACTTTTATTATTAATGAACTTCATTTCTTCTTCTGATTCAATTTCCTCTTTGGCAGTTTTAAACAACATATTTTAAAACAATAATCTCTATTTCGCTACTCGATAGAAGTTTTCGGAAATTTGGAAAATGTACAAATAACTACATATATTTAGATATTAAAGCACTTCAATTTTGTTTTAAAGAGGGTTTATCTTAAATTTGATACACAAAAGTAAAAAAAGTAATTAATTTATTCCATAATTTTGCGCCTCACACCAGTGGAGCTCAAAGCACTTTTCCTGCTTTCTCCCACCAGAGTTTCGGCACCGGTGATAAATACAAAATTTTAATGTATGAACATTTTCGGTATGAATTTCCACTCTTTAAATCAGTCCCATCAACCAAACAGCGGCAAATAAAAAAGCAAGACATTTTTATTACTGTGACCTTTCAAGTGCTTGAGTGTAAAAATAGCAATATTTAAGTGATGTGTACGAATACTAGAATGCAAATCTTGCGAACAATCATTATTTAAATATTTTCATGGACGTAAAACTCATTCGTTTATTTTTAAATATCTCAAACCAGGAATATAAAAAACACACTTTTTAAATAGTCTTGAACGAAGCATCTTGCATTTTAATGCACGCAAGAAATGACTGTGTTCGTTATTAAAGTATGTGAGTAAAATGCATCATTATTGCTGAGAAGCTTGCGGTATGTTCAGTTTCTTATAATATACAAAAATATCAGTGAAGAAGTAAATAATTGGTGAGAAAAGTGGTTATGCAAATTTTAATGTAATATAGAGAAAACCTTTTCAAATATGTTTCTGAAATTTGAAACAAATTTGAAAACCGCCAATCCACAAACGAATAAAATTGTATGGAATGTATAGTACCTTCTGCATTTATTTTGTAATCAGCTTCATCAAATTGTGTTGATGCACGTTCAATTTAGAATATTTGTGGCATTCGAATATTAGAAAAGAAATGCATGTTTGAATGTAGTCATTTAAATGATAAATCTGTCGCACTCAATTCAAAACTTTTTACAGTGTCTTTTTTTTTTGCAGAATTAGTTGGAGGATTTATTTTGAGGAAGACTTCTTCGCTTATAAATAAATAGCTCTATGGAATGTGTTTAAGTAATGCGATTCGGGTTTTCAACAATTATGCATAATCCATCTGCATCTGCTTTTAAATATACAACAATTTTAGTAAATTATGCAATACATTTTTACATTGAACAGGCAAGTAAAGTACAGAAGTAAAATAAAGGTATTTTTATATAATAATACGCTTTCAATGCTCGTTTTTTTCTATTGTTAATTTCCTTAAAGAAAAAAAAAATATTTTTGCCGCAATTTTTCATAGAATAAGTGACACAATGAATGAATACGTAAAAACAGAAATTTAAGTTTTGCATTGTCAGCTTTATCAGAATAATTCGCATATAACAAAATTAATATAAACAAAATTAAACTGTTATGATTTTGACTTCTTTCTTGTTGTTTCAAAATAATATATCTAGGTTCATATAATAAATACTACTCAATAATTAGGATTGTAATAATTTTTGATTTTTTATAATAATTTAATTATTAATACAATTATAAAATTAAATTCAAAACATCTTTCTGAATTGTTTAGACTCATGTATATTGATTTGGACATGCTTCGATAGAAAATAATTTCAAGTTGTGCGGTTAATATACCTATTAAACTGTAGATTAAAAAACATCTTTTTTTGGCTACTAATCTGAAAAATACAGAAGATTAAAAGATTTATAAGAATGTCCATTCTTGATAATAACTCAATTATTATTTAATATGTTTGTACGAGATGAGCCAAAATGGATTCCTTATTTTCAAAGCTTTACTGTGCAACAAGAATTTGGTGTTTTTATTTGAAAGACCCATCTTTAAGATAATAAATATCATACATTTTCTAAGTAACACATTTTCAATATATATTCCCTTTATTATACAATATATGAATTTCGTAATTAGCTGTTATCGCCCGTGGCATGTTCTCAGTCAATGCTATTAATTAGTAGCCTGCATCGAAAAAAATATTAAACCGCATTCGAAACTTGAACGAATTATTTAAAAAAAATATGCAATTATTACACAAAAATTTCACAACAGAGCTTTGAAATCGAAGCAATCATTTTGATTCATACAGTATTTATGACACAGATAAACTGTTGAAGTGAAGAAGCAACGTGGCATGTGACATGTCAGAATTCATGAACCTGGTTCGATAATATTATGAAACAAAAGTGTTAATGGAGGTGAGGTAGGATATCGCTGCATCTGAAGACATTTCGATGTTTAAGGACAATCGAATTTGAATAGAGAGAAAAGGGTCGTAAAGCATTTTCCCAAGACGGAAAGAAAATTGCTAAGATCTGGTGAACAGTCACGCGAAATGCAATTAAAGGAAAAATCCAAATTCTAGACGTAGAGAGAGAATGAATAACTGCTTTTCAATGTACGAGAATTACTTGGATACAATTGACAAGGTTAATTTGCCTTAATATTCTCAAAAGACAAAAGAATAAAGAAATATTTACCTTTTTTGAAGGTAAAAATATAAAATCAGGCATTATTTTTTTTAATTATTATTCAGGGAATCACAGATTTCCAATACTTGGATGATTGTTTTATATATAATAAAAACCAATTTATATTGTTTTAGATATATTAAATTTGAAATTGATGCTCCGGTATAATAACCTCCTTTAAATAACCACCATCAAATTCTGATAGTTCTACACATCGTCGAATAATTTTTCATCATTTCCTTTTGTATTTTACACGTTTTTATCTCACTTATGTTAAATAATTAGAATTTATGTATTTTTGTCCTTCTTAGATTTCTTATATTCATAATGTATGTAAGTAGCTTTTCATAAATATAAATCATCACCGTTCGCACCACTGTTCATCTCATCCTTTTAAAAGTAAAAAAGTTAAGTAATATTATATTAATTAAAATAGTTTTTTTAATTTATTATAAATGCCTCCCGATATGTAAAACAAAATATACATTTTTACATTATTTTCATTTATTTTTATCTTTCAGAAACATATTCCTTTTAATTAATAGTTAATAAACTAATTTGAACAATAAATTAAAATTCAAAAATAACGGAGCTCGAAGTTAAGAACCTAATAAATTCGATTATTCCAGCAGTTTTTTATTTACATCGCTCATATTAATATTGTGTAGCAAGCTGACTTTTATATATCAAGAAAAGTAAAGCTCGTAATTTTAAATTTTCATTACTGCAGACATCTTGTTTGTCTTGATTACTCAGTGGACTTTTAGCTCGAATTCAGGGACTTAGAAAATGAAAAAAAAAAAAAACTATAACGGCTCTTGTCTTTAGATGCAGCGATTCCTAATGCATAGTACATAGACAATCTAGAAGTTTATCATTCGTATAGATAAATCATACATGTATTACAATAAGTACCATAAACATTAAATATCTCTATTAATATTAAAACACATTAATTAATAGAAATGCAACAATTTTATAGAATGGCAGACATGATTTTTTTTTCACAATTTGAAATGTAAACGATTTTCACAAACTCAAAAGAACCTAATTTACAGTTTAAAATTTAATAAATATTGTCGTAAGTCTTCATACTCCATCATTTATGAACGGGCCATCGCATAATACATGGCTGTTTACATTTTGAAACTTTGCCAACTCTTAGACACAAATTGAAATTTTAAAAGTGGTAAAACTTCGAAAATAAGGATGGGATGTCCGCTCTTTGCGTCAAACTTACAATATTTTTGTGAAATTCTTACAAAATTTTGCGTGAAATGCATCTACCGATGTCTGTTTGTATCAGAAACTCAGCTAGCATGATAGATGAGATTCAGAAAATCATTTCATTATCAAAATTATAGATCTGAATGAGAATTTCGACCAATCACGCAACAGGCTGACAATTTATTGTCCTGTTTTTTTATGTATAAACAAATGCAAAAGCTTCAAACCTGCAACAAGCATGCTGCATGTATCAAATTTTGGATCCGTTATCCGTAGCAGGGAAACATACAAAATTCATACTTGATTTTTTCTTTTGCAAGTGGAGTTTTCTGCTTGGAGATAAGAAACTTTACCATGTTGTTCAAATACATAAGAAAAAAAGAAAGTTGAATTTTAAAGTGAAGCGTGCAGCTTCATAGAAGAATCATAATCATCATTCGGCCAAAATTCAAAAATACAAGCTCAGAAGTACTTCTGCATCTACAAATTAGGTATAACAGAGACCTTTAAATGCCTTGTTTTAAACAATAAGACAATTGAATTCATTCTTTTGCACGTCGCTGGATTGCCAATAACAAAATTAAATACGTTTCGAAAACACTGCAAATTAAAAATTTTAGAACTGTAATGCATATGCTTCAGCGAAAGGGATTCATCGGTCATTCATTATAATAAACGATCTTTACTCGTACTAACCATGCTCAGGGAGGGGAACATATATAAAGTTCGTTTAAGTAACGGAGTACAAAGACTTAGAACATAACAAGTCTTCTAGCCTGAGCAACACATACAAAGTGATAACAAAAGAATGTCAGTACTACAAATGAAGATTTTTCATAATTATTTACAAAGATATTTTTATAATACATTGGGTTTTTTTGTTTACTTTCATTTCATAAGTTTTTTAGACATATTTAGTATAGGCCAAATCTTTAGTGAATGTAGCATTTCAGTCAGAATAAATAGAATCAATAAATTATAAATAAGTACACACAGATAGAGAACACAGAGATAAAGAAAGCGGATTTGCGCGAGCTATTAAATCTTAAATAGTTAATGAAAACTATGTTCGCAGTCGCTTTATGCTGCACACTACCCAGGGTTTCTCGTTAAATGACACATTTACTATTTTTGAGGGCGGCGATCTCCGTTACGAAACCATCTTCTCAAGAGTATTTTTCTTAACCGGGCGGTTGTTTTTTTAGATTATTTATTAGAAAAATGCGTTTTTCGGACCAAATTAAGATAAATAGATGGCAGCACCGGTTATTATTCCTTCTGACTTATTTACACATGCATTGAATCGTTTCTTGAAGAACGATAATAAGTCTGCGCCCTTGAACCGATTTCGAAGAAGGCATCAAGTGAAACACGCATTTAACTGGAAGATGATGATGCTGAGCCGCCAAGGCAGTCATCAACGGGCGGATGCGAATCGATTGCATTCGGTAAGTTTGAGAATTTGGATTTCAGTGTAATGAGGCTTCATCGATGCATTGCATTTCCTCAGATGTATGCACATTTTTTTTATAAAATAACTCGTTCGTTTTGACAACTCTCGACAGTGTACAGGTCCAAATAGGGACGAAACAAATAAATCTTCATTTCGATCCAAACACTAAATGTGTCTTAATTAAACATAATTATTACCTCAATATTTCTTATGGAGCTTATCTCGGTAAAATCACTGATTAATATCAGCTACTACCACTATTTAATAATACATTTTTCATTAGGACCAAGTCAGTCCATGTTGACTGGCAATTTTAAAGATTATTTGAGGAAGATTATTTTCATCTAGTAAAAGGTTTCAAACAATTTAGAGATATAAAAGAACGTACCTAACATTATTACTTGATAATAAATAAGAACAATTCAAGGATCGTTACTGAAACATGGTACAGATAAAGCGAGTCCTTCGTCAGTCCTTTAAAATATCATTTTTTTTTTTTTTTGATCACCAGCCCATATCAAATAGTGCTCCTTCAAATTGTACTTACATAAATATATATTTACATATTTGCAAACATATACATACTGCATTTCTTATATATTCGAATTTCATAGGCTCTTCCCGTATTGTTGCTGAAGTGTTCGATGAAGTATAATAGCAAAAATAATGCTATTGCCAAAAGACATGGAATTTGACATGCTGATGGCATGATTATAAAAATTATGTCCTTACTGAATCAAAATTTTACAAGCTGAAACAAAAAATATCGCAATGAAAATTTAGAAAAATAATTTATATGTATAAAAAAAAGGAAAAATGCATTTTTCTATTCTGCGTATATTCACGATATAAAGAAAGTGAGAGGAAAATTTTATTTAAAAAATTCTTATATTATTGGACCACTGGGTTAGAGCTCGAATGCCTTGGCAGCCCTTGCATTGCAGGAATATAAGAATTCCTGCAATGCAAGGGCTCCGGTAACTTCAAACATCAGAATTTCATGTGTCAATAGATTGGGCTATCGTAACTTCTCGACCCAATTGGTGTTTTCGCTGCTTGGGATTCGTCCGTCGGGGTTTGGGTTCTTTTGATATTTTTGCTTGTCGGGATCATGACCGGATATCATTGTTAAGTGTTATATGATTCAAATTGTAGGTCGCTCATTCAAGTTGTAATTGTATTTATCTTGTTATTAATTATATTTTATTGGGAGATATCAAAAAAAATCATTCGCAGTTTTGCCATTTGTCTCAAATTGCCCGCCCATTTAAATTATGTTACATATTTTTTCTGTTTGTACACGATAGAATTTTTAAACTGAATTTCTCATTCACTTCCTCATGTGTTCGACTTTTCAAATTGTTGTGTTCTCCAAACCAACAGACTATTGAAGAACTTCATTTTCAATTTTAAATTCAATGAATCGATCGATTCAATTATTTTTTGTGTCCGTATACAAAAGGCACCAAATGACAGAGATTTGAGAAAAAAAAATGACAACAGAGATCGAAAATCTTTATAATATCGAATTATAGATGAAAAGTGAAAGCATATTTGAAATAAAAATGTCTCTACTCAGTCAAAGAATAAGAGTGTGCTTTAAAAAAAGCAGTTTTCAACCAATGCGATTTCTATTTTATTGCCTTTTGACTTCATTCCGTTTGCCGAATCTTTTCTTTATAAATGAATAAAAAGTCAGATGTGTTCATGATGTTACTTGCATTGTTATGCGTGTCTTTGCTGCTGCTTTTAAAATGAGAAGTAAGCCCTCAAAGGTTGCGTTTGAAGTATTCCTTCCCTTTGTTTAGACTTAAAACTATTGATTCTAAATAAAATCTATATATAAAAAAGTTATCAATCTAGTTTTTCATTTGGAGTTAATAAACATTCAATCATTGTTTTACGGGGTCATAAAATTTTATATTACCTAATTGAATGTGAGGAAAAAAAATTTTGTATTGTTACTTCAATCTCGTAATAATAATGCGGGTATAGTGAGTTAAATTTTTTTTAAATAAAACCAATGTTGATTAATAATGAGCTACAAACACATTTTATGAAAAGTCTATTCTTCTCAAATTTGGTTCATTCATATAATAATTTTTCATCCACTTATTTAATGCAATTATTTGAATTTTCTTTAAATGAATCCAGCAAAACACCACATTTTATTTTTCATTAAAAATGAAAAGTTTTGAATAATAAAAGAAAGATTTGTGTCATTATTGGCAACTCATTTGCGTAGCAAAATATTTACCAACTTCAGTGCCGCAATCAAGAAAACGTTGCATATAAATTTCAATAGCAGTACTTTGATTTGAACTTCAGCATTTCACACTTGGCCACTCCTGAAAAGGGTGGAACACTACATTTTATGTTTTATAAAATAAAATTTTCAAACTCCTAACGAGATGATAAACTCTCGGATATAGAATAAATATCTTTTCTCTTTTAAATGCGCTTCAGTAATAGACTCATATTAAACTTTAAACGAATCGGATACAAATCTTCTGGTGAAACTATTAAGAAGTTATTTAAAATCGTACAGCAAATATTAAAAAGTAATGTATTTTAGAATACGTGAAAAAAATACTTGCATGTGATATTTTACAATGAGAATAAATAATTATTCTCTTTTATGAATATTACAGTATTTTTGAAATAATGCTCGAGATTATATGAACGTACTTAACTTTCATTAAAACTATTCTTATAATAGAAGTTGAAACTTAACATTAATAAAAACTTCTTAGCATTAAAAACTTTCTCCAGATTATATTTTTGTATCACTGTCACTTCATTACAATGTGAGAAAAAAACTCCTCTTGCAGCATGCGCCTTCCTTAAAATAAAACTAAATAAGCCACAACTGAGAATGGAATCTAACCAGAACTTCATTTTGATTTGACAAAGTGTATGGAAACATTTTGGCTGATCCATTTTGCTTGAAATGGATTGTTAAAATTTACCTGAACGGCGTTATTTCAATATTTTGTGATATGCAGAGATACGAGTGACTCTCTTTTATAAATGTGCCTTGAAAATCGGCTAATTCTTATCAAAAGGCGCCATCACATGAATGTTGGACTGCTTCTCTAGCGACGCCGTCCCATGTGGGAGATTTCTATGAGTCATGAATTTGAGTGAAACAATTGCGATAATTTCAGTAACGTCGTGCCTTGAATTCTCCAAACAGATACCGACAAGTTCGTCATTATTGAAGCAGATATTTGCAGCCGACGGTGAATGAGAATCTTGTCGTTTTGAATGATTGCATTCATTTTTATACAAATAAGCGGATCAGTTATGCTCACATGTATATGATTACAGTCGCTACATTACATGATGTACACTCAATTTCAAATGAGGATTCCATTCATAATCTCATTCACATGCAACAACGCTTCTAAAACTAAAGTCCAATATTCACTTGATCGCACCTTATATATTTGAAATAATTATAGCGTTTAAACTCAAACACATTTCATGTACAATTTTTAGTTACCTAATTTTTTTTAAGAACTCCAGGCACTTTCTTGTCTTTGGCAAAATGGAAGACAAGATAATTAATATTAAAATTCACAACAATTTATTATTCTTTCTATTTAGAGAACCAGCTGATTTTTTCAATAATGACTTTACAAAGAATAAATATCAGAAAAAGTTGTGGTCAAGCACTCATATATAGAACACGATGAACAGTGACGATGAGTGAAATATATATATATCCATTAAGTGTGAAAAAAGGAAACCTTAGCAACACGACCAACATCAGCAATCTTAATATTTTCTGTAGTAAACTGACACAGATATATATTTATATATGTATATATGACTTAGAAACTAATCAAAATTTCGAGTGATAGCATTTCAGTCATTTTGTTCATATTTATTTTGACGCTACCTTAAAGAGTTCAGAACACATTGGGAAATTGCGATTATTCAACATGAAGGGTTCACTTGAACAGTATCTTCCTGAAAGCTTTCCGAAAGTCCCTATTGAAAATAGTGTAAATAATGGGATTCAATGCCGAATTGCAGTAGCCTAACCAGAATGCTACTGCAAATCCTGTAGGGCCAATGTCACAAGCTTTACACAGTGCTTCTAGCACATACAACACAAAGAAAGGTAACCATGCGAGTATGAAGGAAGCCATTATGAGTCCCAGTATGAGAGTAGCCCGTCGCTCCTTGGCCTTTGCTATTCTACGTTTTTGCCTTTCGGCTTCTGTGGTGGGTTGTCTTTTGGGAACCTCCTCCAACTGCGTTTTCACTTTTTTCTTTTTCTTTTTCTTACCAGGTTTCGTTTCCTCCCCCATTTCGCTGACGTCTTCTTCTGACCTACCTAAATCAGCGAGTGATAAGGTGGACCCAAAAGGAGACTTCAAGAACTTGGGAGCTTTGAGCAAAGATGTCCTTCTCCCCTGTGGTTCTTTAACGAACAAATGTCTCTTTTCCGAAGAGGCGACATCGTTATCCTTTTTGTCAATGTTCGACGACGAAGACTTGCACAAACTGTTAGTTTCCGAAAGAACGTCTTCTTTGAAGGTGACTCTTTGGCTCTCGACCTCGGGACTGTGCCGGACAGTGGGCGTGGCTTGTTCATCTTCCTTGGATAGGCCTTCATCAGAGTTCTCGATGACAATCTCGGGCGCTTCGATGAAGACAACAGGAGATGCACTAACTTCAGACCTGGTCCCGTTGCTTTCCGGTATCTTGGGAAGCTCCGGGATCGGTGAAAAAGCCTCAAAGTCCTTGGATCTGTCCGGAGGACTGGCATTGCTGAAGCTCGTGCACGTGGTCGTTGTCGTGGATTTATCCTTGATCGGGTCATTGGTGAGTTCTGTCGCCACTGACGCCGCTTTCTGTTTCTTTTTCAGGTGTCTGCGTGCTCTGGAGCGTGCTGCCACGAAGATCCTGCAATAAACGAACACCATGACGAAGGCGGGAACATAGAAGGAACCGAAGGCCGAATACAACACGTATCCTACGTCGTCGCTCAGCAAGCACTCCGGGTAGTTGGAGGGCTTCTCCGGTTTCTTCCAGCCAACCAGGGGTGGCAGGGATATAATGGCAGACAGCACCCAGACCCCGCAGATCATGGCCAGGGACCGCCGAGGAGTCCTCTTCCTGAGGTACTCAACAGCGTGCGTGACCGACCAGTACCGGTCCAGGCTGATAAGGCAGAGGCTATTGATGGAGGCCGTGCACAGGAAGACATCCAGAGCCGAGTGGATTTCGCACCAGATGCGCCCGAAGATCCAGTAGCCCATCACTTCCTTGGCCAGCGAGAACGGCATGATGATCAGACCAACCAGGAAGTCTGACACTGCCAGAGAGGCAATGAACCAGTTCTGGACCGTCTTGAGCGCCTTCTCGGTGGCGATTGCGATGCAAACCAGCATGTTCCCCACCACGATCAGGATCATGATCACCGTCACGAAGAATGACGTCAGAATGATCCCCAGGTGGGAGTAGCCGCTGGGATACACCGACCCGTCCCACTCCGCGGAGTAGTCGTCCACAGATCGGTCTCCGTTCTGCCATGGGAACGAATAGTTCTGATCAGTCCTGTTCTCGCTCGAACCATTGAGGGCCTGGCGGAAGAGTTCGTAATCGATGGAAAAAGCACTGTAACTGCCGTTTCCGCTCATCAAAAGTGAATCACCGCTGCTAACGTTACTGTTCATGTCTTCCATTATAGGCTGGATTTGTCTAAGGAAAACTCAAGCGGGAGGATTTCTATGAATCATTCCTTGCCGCCGCAAGTTAGGATAGATAACGAAAAAGGTGTGGGAAGAATTCGTTCTTATCTCCGCTTGTAAGCCAGGTACTCGTAGAGCATAGTCTTTCGCTTGAGGTGTCGATAATTGCAGTGACCTCTGGTCTGGGGGGAACCATTCCTCTTTTCCACCATCTAAAACGAAAAGAGACTGTGAGTATGATAGGATTCATACAGCAAAAATTACAACAAATATCTATTTTGAATCATTTTCTATACGTAACGATGCATTTTCTAAACACACGAAAATGAACTTTAACATATAAAAGAATATGGAGGAGGTCACTTAAAATAATTGAAGCAAATACAGATGTAAATATCATTTTTGAATAGGGAGAAAGAAGCTCACATACACAACGCACTCAAACATTTTCATCTGAATCGCATTTAATTCACAATACCAAATAACGCAAAAGCTATTCGAATGTTTATTTTCTTTAAACAGTGAAAATTATCTTTAAGACACGCTAGGCTAATTTATAAAAATAACTCAATTTCCCACTAGGACATAGAAAAAAAAATATGGGACAAAATACATTTGTTGCGGGATCTGATGGGTGCATAATATTCAGAATGATGAAGAAAATTCAGAATGGTATCATTGAAACTAATTGGCTGCGATCATCGCTTTGGCAATTCAATGTCATAGAAAGAAGGGGGATTCCTATTGAGCGGGATGAAATATGAAGTTCAATTGCTATTTTAGCATTGAGCCCAATATAAATAAACAGTTACAGTCAACGAAAAAATATCACAGACGAATGAAGTTAACTGGATCATAATATATCATTCATAAGTATGTACATTTTATAATGTATAAGAAACCAGTGGGAATATTCTTCCCTCCACTTTCAAGTATGCCAACCCATCATGATGCCTTTTGTGCTTCAAAATACAGTGAAATATGGATTGCCTTCTAACCCGCCTGCTTTGTAAAAAAATTGATACAAAATTACAATATTTTTTCTGATTATATTTCTTTAGGTTTTCATGGAGAAATTAAAAGGTAGATTATCAATGTAGTCTAAGGTAGATAGAAATAAAATGCAATTGACGGTTTTCATTTAAACGTCTTTAGCATTTCAATATTACTACATGTAAAGACCTACTAGAACATGTAGCAGTATTTGAATACATTAAGCTGCTACATGTAAATTTTGACAATTAAAACATTTTATCTGAAATCAATGCATGTGTTATTTAATGTTTCAATGAAACTGAAAATTTTAAATAGGGTTAAAACTGTGCTGCTTTAAATGACCTTCTATTAACAAATGGATCGATGGAAAGTGTTCCGGATTGGATTTTGTCTTAATATATTCGCTCAATATATGCCTTTTTTTAAACAGATAATTTGGGCTTCTATAGACCCATTTATAAAAAATAAGCTTAATATTAAGTATGAGGCATAGCTGAAAACGACGTTTCACGTCTTTATACACAATTTAAAGTTTTTTTAGTGCACTTTATTCCTAAAAAGTTCTCTGCAATTTTTGTTCAGAATATTCTAATAAAAATTTGCTTATATGAATCATTTATGGACGCTCGTATTAAGTGTTTTGTACATGATCATTGCAATGGTGATTGAAAATTGTTAAAGAAAGATTAGTTCTTGTTTCGAAGTACTGGTAATTATAAAAGAATGGCAATTTTAATGGCATTCAATACATAAATGAAAATTTACTCAAATTAATTCTATTGTTTACAAACGGCTATATAACGGAATGATATACACGAAATTCGATATTGCGTTTTTATTCCAAATTTGTAGATTTCTCTTAAAATTTGAAAGAAATCCATTCTTGGCTGTCCTTGTATAAGTGGAATGAAAAATTACAAAACATAAGGAGCAGGAGAGTTTTAATCATTTTATAATTCCAGCAATTAAAATATAGACGCATACTAAATTTTTAACTAGATCCCTAAATGGATTGACCGTTTGTCTCCGTTTGTACATTCTCATTCATGAATGTTCATACATAACTCAAAAAGTTATGACTTAGATAAATGAAATTAATTATTTGATATTATTACTAAATCACAGTTCCGCTCTGTTTCAAATTTTTTTAATTGATCCAGAAGAAAAACCTTTAATATACAGACTCGTCTTATTTCACAGAATGATGAAGCACAAAACCCTCATGTGAGAGATCGAAAATTTGAGCTCACGTAGCTTTCCTGGCTTTTCCAAAGTTCTCGATTTTTATGCGGGTTTCGATAAAAATAAGATTTTTATAATAGAATCTGAGACGTTTTCGAAGATGATACTTCCTCTAGTTAATATCTATTTTGAATAATTCGGTAATGTGTAGAACAAAAGTTCGATTAATAAAAAGACAGAAAATAATTTTATGATGTTACTTCAAAGTTTACAAGTCAGCCTAAAATATTACAATAGTTAAAAAATTTTTCATTTGAATATTTTTTTTCATAAATAGAAAAATATCAATAAATTTTGCTGAAATTATTTTCGCAGCGGTTTGAAAGGCACTGTACCTTTCAAAAAGGATTTAAAAAAAATTGAGTTCAGACAGAAAGCATAGAAACTTGATTCACATCCAAAATCTCAAACTTTCAGAAAATTGTCAATAAGAAACATGAAACAATTCCAATTTAAATGGAGTTCTAGTTTTACATTGCAGCTTTCTTTACATTTGAATAAATACGACACAATAAAACGTATTCGAAGAATAACGTTCTACAAATTTATGGAAAACTAATACTAAACCAGAGACACTGAATTTTGCTGCTCCGATTGGAACTTATTCTGCTTCCAAAAGAAGCAAGCCAAAGAGTTTTTTCTATTTTCTTATTAATCTTACATAAATATATAAAAAAAATGTTGATATTCTCAAAAAGTGAACTATTTGTGAAGGAAAAAACATAATTCATCCTCGATGGGATCGAAGTATTTTTGGGGGCGTGATCATCCGCAAATACGAAATCGCGTTGCAATCGAAATCCATTCGCTCTCGACGGGGGGGGGGGGCAATAACAAATACATCCTTTTCTACTTTGGAACTTTGCTCATAAAAATCGATGGTTCTCGGGTTTTTAAAATGCTGCAGTTTGACATGCCTTCAACATGCATTACAAAACGCTTCACTTCCATATTAAATATTTCTCAGATGCCCATTGAAATATTCATAGCTTTTATCGAAACCTGGTTGGGTAAACATATAAAAATAGATTTGTGGAGTGCGTTACCGTAAATACATAAAATATTTATAAGAAACAGACAGCGATATAGAAGTTTCAAGCATTTAGGAAAAGCGGCAAGAAATTAATAATAGATGATTCTGGCCATCTCTGCTTACAGAAAAAATATGAATGCTTAAGTGTATCGGGCAATATACAGGGCTAAACACAAAAAGATTATATATTTCTTGTGAATAAATCACGTCTTAAAATATTAGGATGAAGTACAGAAATATTTTGATGGTTTTGAGATCCCTCTCTTTTCTCCCTTAAAAGAAATTGTTAAAGCCATCAAAGGATTCTGTCCAGAAATTTTAATAAATCATTTCGTTTCGGATCTCCCTCTGTAAGAAAAAAAAATTGAACTATGCCAGTATATTTTAAAAGTTTGCCGTCTATGTGTTTCTAACTCGAAAATCCAAAGCACGTAATTAATTTAATGAAAAAAATTGGCATGTAGTTTCAATACCGCAATAGAAAAGCTATGAAAATTATCTGTCGGTCTGTTGATTGGTGGATCTGAAAATGCCATCATTGAAAAATGAGACAAGCAGTTTGAATGGAATTTGCTACTTGGTATGAACATTAAAGTTGTAAATCTCTGTTAAAGTTTAAAACCCAGCAAATGAGAGGGAAGATATTCGTTGGCATTCCCGGCTATCTTTAATACGAGCCTTAACACACAAATCGTCATACTAACAAACATAACCATGAAAATTTAACTGTGTTTTTTTTTCGTCTTTGCACATGTTTTTCTGCATTCATTCTCACTCCTTCCATATACTTGAATTTCATAATATGCCGTGACATATCAGTTCTCCTTCTTTTGGTTCAGGAATGTCGTGGCTCAGTGAGCATCGACTCCGGGGTTAGAGAACATTGATTTGAATACGAATCCGAAATTCAAGAACAAAAATGAGTGAATTTACTCAACCAATAGCTAATATTTTCCAAGAGAATGTTTAACATCTGACGTGTTAAAATGTGAAAAAAGGGGGCTCTTTGCATTATTGAAATGAAACAAACCAGCTTCAGCTTCTTCTTTCAATAATTCAAAGAACTGGTGGTGTTTGTTAAACAACCATATAAAATAAATTATGTTATGCATAAAACTTTTTATAAAATTATTACACATATGTTTAAACATTCCGATGACACAATCTTATTTGTATTGAAAGTGTCACATTCTTCATTAAAGTTCAAGTAAATAAATAGATTATCCTAGTAAAAAAAGGTTACCCATTTCTCTTCCATCTTCTTTCCTTCTATATATAAAAAGTCTAGAAGAAGTACCAACGACGTGCTTTGAGAACTTCCAGGATTTTTTTTATTGTTGTTGAACGAAACAAAAATGCAACTCAATTATCCCACGCACATAGCTGAGCAATAAATTTAACAGAGAAGCACATCTGAGCATGCAAATTATTTTAAACGTAGCGGATATCGCACATTTACACAATTCTTGTTAAGTTCTTTATGCATTGAAAATTTGATGTGAAAATAATTTATTAATGTGATTTAATCATATCACCGCTCCAACACTAGATGTACTCACTTGTTCGTGATTACTTTGCAAATTATCGTCATTTCTCACTATGCACTTCAAGTGCAGAGTGCAGTTCACTTCAAGCTCGTTGCAATTCAAATTTTCCAGATTTTAGTAATGCACGACTTTAAACTCGCTCTCAGTACTATCAACACAAGCAATTCTTGAAATCGACTATTTTTAAAGCGTTGAATGAAACAGTTGCTAAATTTTTTGTGTTGACAGTGAAATTTAGTTTTATCACAAAATAAAACAAATACATAATATGTAAAATGCAACAAATTGTTTAATACAATATTTATGAAAGATTAAGATAACTTTATCATTATTTTTTAACTTACTAATATTTAAAAATAGAAGTAACACGGAACTTTCAAATTTATATGTAAAATTAGCGACAACATTTTTCAAAAATTACATTTTAAAACAATAGATTTTATTATTAAATATCATAATATTAAATTTATTAGTTTAAATACAACCTGTTTAACAGCGTTTCATTTGAAAGCTGCATAATAAAGGAAAATAAAAATCTGCAATGCAATTGCTTACATATACACTTATTGATTTTAACTCGTATCATTAATCTGTAAATATTTTCGATAATCTTGCTTTGTAAAAATATATTACAAAGAATGCATTTTCAGTAAAATTTGTTTTCCTTTTCTGCATATTATAGAGCAACATCAATATTTCCCTCAAACAGCAACCCTCCTTGTACAGAATCAAATGCTGGTAACATTTCTTGTGAAACAATCGTTTTTAAAAAAATCTTTTCATTACCGTCTTCGTACATTTCATATTACAAAGTATTTTGATAACGCATGCATTAATTATAATGTCGTCAAAAACATGAAAGAAACTAGACAGTTCCATCGGTGAAATCTCGCTCCGATGCTGCCATTTTTCATGTCAGCTGATTTGATTGGATGGATGAGAAAAAGAAATGTGCTCAAATAGCAATTTGTAAAATAATACGAAAAATGTTGCCTTCAGAAAGTAAAAATTATGTTCTGCAATATGAAAAGTAAATATCATGTAAATATTTTTAAATGTAATAATTATAAGGAAAAATAAAATAAAAAAAATTCATGAAATGAAATTTCAATTAACAAATGGTGATTCAAAAATAATTCACATTTTAGAATTTATCTTTTATTTTAGAATTTACAATTTATTAATTTTACAATTTATCAATCATTTTAGAATTTTCTTATCATAAGGCAGTATATTATAATTTCTTTTAAATATCATTATTTTAATATTTATTCCCTTTAGTATTTAATCCAGCCCAAAAGACCTGGTTTAAAAGTATGTACTATAATACCGATATATAATGAGTTCACAAGTTATTCTGAAGAAAGGTCAAGGTATCTTTATTTTTCCCTTTCTTTGTGTGTGTATATATATATATATATATATATATATATATATATTATCAATTGCCAACAGTCAAATGTAAATAAATTACATACAGCCGCCTGTTACACCTTCAGACTACTTCATTGAACATTTTTACGTTGAACTCGATTCAACGCTTCGCTAAATAACGAAGTTACCAGATATTCCAAAAACTCAGAGGAAAGATGTTAAAGAAACAAATATCCAAAAAATTTATTTTATATTATTTAAAACTGAAAAAATGCAAATAAATGTTATCATGTCATTACCTTTTTAATGATTTGAATTATTATTTTATTCGCGTATAATGTTTTCTTTATTTTCGATAAATATTTTTAATTTAACGCATCATTTCTAACTATTTTTCATGTTATGAAATTCAAACTCATGTATCAAAACATTCAATCGTGTGATTTTGCCAATGTTAGAATCAATATTTTAAAAAAGCTTCCTTTGGTTTTTTATTCCGAAGTAGGACGCATCCTAGTATGCACACTATTTGATTTTACGCGTTGCAATTTTTTTTTACCTTACTCATTTAAATTCGTGTTTTCCAGTTCTTTTCAATAACAAAGTGAACTTTTTTTCAAATATATATTGCACATTAATGTTCAACAACCAAAAAAGTCAATCTGGGCAAGCAAACTGATCGCCAAAGGCGGCTAATTTCAAAATAAATCCTGATACAATCATCTATTTTTAATTTTTCTATCCCATCTTTCGCTTAGTTGCCTTAGAAGAATAAAAAACGCATCTCTTTTTTCACGAGATCCGATCCAATGCATTTTTCGGGCCAGCAACACGACAAAAGAAATCGCGGTGAGATCATTGCTTTATGGGCCGGATAATGCCTCGCTTTCTTCCAGATTCCCCATCGTTATCTCTAATAGCTCCTGCGGGAATTTTCCAGGGGCAGAAATTCGATTTTTCCAGGTGAAGAGTTACATAAAGTCACGTGGTGTTGGTGCTCTTGTTGATATCTTATCGCTGGTTTTGGAACTGCAGTTGCTCTTCATTCAATTCTCTCGATTGTCGTCATTTGGAGAAAGTTTGGAATGAAATGAGTGAACATCTCAAAGAGATAAGAAATGTTAAATTAAAGTTCAGCGGGATTGTTCTCCTCTCGACTCAAATATAACCCTCCTCGCGCTCATTTTTGACCTCTTTTGTGAACCCACCTTTTGATGCAAATCTACGTCTTTGATGTCAGGCATACATCCGATTAAGTTTCCGGATGTGCTCCACTTTCCAGTGCTGAGCACTGTTCATTTCAGGAACTCAAGATGGAGTTTCGATCCTTTTATCCAGACGAGGAGTGGCAGGCAGTGGGTAAGATGAGCTTACTTCGGGAGTTTTTTGTTGGATATTTACCTTCGTTCTGTTAGATATGCTTTCTTTCAGTTCCCTTTTACCCTTTATTGGTTTGAACCCTATCATTCTAATTTAATTTGGAACTCGTGCATTTATTGTTAATTATTCGCGGTCACTACAACGCCTGATTTCGCTGTAATCAGAATTTTTTATGCCGATAAACGGAATAAAAGCATCTCCCTCAGATTTGGTGAAATGATTTCCATATCTAAGAATAGCCAGTCAGAAGACACATTTGATCCGCAGTTTGATGAATAACAATCATTTTGTTCATTAATTAACCCTCCAAATTGAATCCATTTATCAATTTGCATTTTATTTTTTGTGTGGCAAACAATTTGTAGATAAACTTTGATAGAAATCTTCAATGTGAATGTGAACACCTTTTTCAAATTTGTTTTCTGGTTGATAGAATCCTTTGGATAGACGTAGATTGGATTACTTATACATTATTATAGAAATAAATCAGACAACATAAAAACGGTGCAACTGATCCAGATCATAGATATTCATTCCAAAGATAAGAATATGAACGCATTTGTAGAGAAACAAATCTAAAGACATTGATAATAATACAATTAGTATTTTCTTCAATCTGAGTCAGCTTACATAAAAGTGACACCGATATGTGGTGCAGAAGTATTATTATTATTTGTAATAAGAGAGGATGTAGCGAATGACACAAATATGGGTTTAAAAGAATACAAAATGGCTTCAATCATTCTGCATGTTCGCAGAAATCTGAGCGTCATAGCTCAAAAGCTTATAACTTCTTCTAAATGCATAACGGCAGATTCTATAGTGTAAATTAGGTAATTTTGTAAACAAAATTACATATCTCCATACCCCCGCCCCTCCTCTTACAGTACAAAGCACAAAATGATAAATAGAATTTAGTATGTAAACCTGTCGCTAAAATTTTAATTCAGCGCCAAATATTGTTTCGAACTCACCGGGGAAGAGGCGACAGAAATGCAAAACTCGATTTTCTTCATTATACTTCGAAACCTAAAACACTCACATGCGATATTAAATTCTAAACATCCGTGTCATTGTTCAAGGTACACGAAGTATGAAGGAGAAAGATACTGCAATCGAAAGATAATTTCTTTTCGAAGGGATATCCATGTTTCACCTCCATGAATCCGCAATAACCTCTAAATTAAATCTTTCTACCAACCTGTCTTTCTATAATGAATGCGTAAAATACTATAAAAGTATTAAATAAATACTGTAAAAGTTAGATACATGATATTTATAAATTATTTTATGCATTTAAATTGTATAGTATTGTCAGATTTAGATTAAGTATGTATGAAATGATATCGCTTAATCTAATTTAAATCCTAATTCATTTCTTATTTTTTATCTTAAATGAGTCTATGTTAATTTATTCTAGAATTTTTTCTCATTTCCTGATCCAAAGTCAACTTTTATTTAATTATTTATAAACACGCGCTCTAAAAAACTACTAATATTTTAAATTTTCATGCTTCAAGCGAAGTGATAAAATTCCTGAAGTTTACGGCTTAACTTCAAAATTTCTAAGGATTCCCTTCCTCTCGCGTTTCAAAGCAATCCTTATCAGAATCTCTTGGTTAAAACCCAAGAAGGAAAAAGTCCTTAAATGTCGCGATGTAAACAGATCATTTCATTGTACAAATCATGCTCTCCCGTGGAAAAATAAATCGAGGTTGAATTCCAAATTGCCTTCCTTTCGGTTATGCTTCAGTAAAATTATGTATATGTCCGCTCGCACGAACAAGAATTCAATCAAACAACAAGGGAGACGGTTGAAGGCTTATGACCGAATTTGCGGATGTCATCCGCCAAAGAGTTTGCTTATTTGTGAGTGAGTCGAAAGCGCAAGTCAAAAGGAGGGCAGTTCATCTCTATTCCCATCTGAAAATTTATATCCCATGTTGGGCACATAAAAGAGATCAAAAAACATTCCAGATGTGCTGCTCCATTGTGTTACGAGATTATACATATAGTATGTCTTCATACGAGAAAAGTGATGGGCTGGAGGCGAAATCCTACGATTTTTAATTCACTGTTGCTGTCATATCGCAGAAAGAAACTGAAAAGAATTACTTGATGAATAACTAAACTTGTTTCTTACAAAGGAATTATTTTTAAGTTTGAATAACTTATATTATTATGCGCTGAGACAGGAAAAGAATTTGTAATAAAGAATGATATCAGCTTCAGTTCTTTGAAATTTAACAAAGAAGTATCCAGCGAATTTTGACTAAAAGCAGAAAGATATATAATATAGTTCATAAAATATTCAATAGAGCGTGAGAATTTTTTTTTATTTTTTTGCAGCAAAAAGGAAATAAAAGTATATGATCCTCATAATGTTGTGAAATATCTTTAATAGTGAACGTTTTATTTTTTAACAAAATGAAGTAGTAATATATATATATATATATATATATATATATATATATATATATAAGTAACCAATCAAAAGCAAGAAATAGTTTGAAAACTAAACTAAATTGACAACGAAAGCAAAACAATTACAAAAACGCAACAGAAAATACAACAACAACAAAAAAATCTATTCAAACAACACCAAAAAAGGAACAGGTAAAAAAACTTCATAGTATTTAGAGAGCGCAAAAGCTGCTACTTCTAGAACACAGATGAACTGATACAAAAGTATAAAAATAAAGTAAAATGGAAAAACAAAAAAAACAAATAAAAATATTAAAAAAGATTAAAAAAGGAAGAATCCGGCCTGAAGACTTTTTCAAGGGTCACCCTCAGGCAGGGATTCAAAAAAGGGATTTTTTCTGTAAAGGAAATTAAGACAAACGTCTAATAATAATTCCTTCGTGACCCGAAAATCCCCTGAAATTAGGCCTAAGAGATATACCATTTTAACAGAAAGGAAAATACAAAACAACCAATTAGAAGAAAAACTACTAATAAGTAAAAATACACTAATAAAAAACACCAAAATACCAAAAAACAGACAAATTAAACACAGAAAAAATAACAAAAAGGTAAGAAATATAATGCAAAGACAGAACATACCTTCTATAACATTCCAGAAAATCCCAAGCTTACGATTGTGATTCCCGCCCATTAAAAACAAAGCTAACGGCAATTTAGGTAAAAATTGTAAGCTCGCAGCGCCACCTATTGAGTGAAAAAAAAAGAGGAAGGAAAGTTAAATTTTTTTATTAATCCCAAACCATACCTTGTTTAATTAAAAAATTGACATTACAGTAATTTTTGGGAAATTCATTTTTAATTAAATTATTAATTAGGTGGTTTGATGCTTCAATATAGGAGTTTTTATTATTGCAAACCTTTTTTATCCTGTTAACTTGTGAGAAAATTAGATTTTTGAAGGTTTTAGAGTTTAGATTCGAATGGTAATTACATAGTTTTGTTATTTTAAAGTTGAATTCGTCCCTTTTATCGTAAATACCAACAATTGTTTTATCATTATCAATTCCGATTTTTAAATCCAGAAAGGTAGCTTCAAGTTGATTTTTATTCGTTTCTGTTAGAATTAAATCTTTTGGATAGCAATTAGTTACAATATTAGTATTGTCGAAGTCAATCAGAAGTAGGTCATCAATATAACTCCATCCGTTTATCAAATTATATTTAATTATTTTTTTCTCATAGTAATGTAGAAAAATATTAGCCAAAGCACTTGAGAAAGCCGTTCCCATTGGAATGCCCTTAACCTGTTTATAAAAGTTAATACCATTAAAAACGTAATAATTTCAGTAATATTAAAATTACATAACTCAAGCCAGTTAATTTTAGGAATGATATCTTCATTTAAATATTCGTCATAGACAAAAGTGCAGACTTTTATTAATTTTTCATGAGGTAGATTAGTGTACAAATTTTCGAAATCAAAAGTATTAAGTTTATTAATGTTGTTATCTTTAAGAAAATCCAGAATTTCTGTGTTACTAGAAATAATAAAGTGTTCTTCATCTTTAATTTTGTCCAGGATAATTTTTAAGTATTTAAGAATGCTAGCAT
The DNA here is from genome assembly GCA_026543865.1 of Argiope aurantia. NCBI lineage: Eukaryota > Metazoa > Arthropoda > Arachnida > Araneae > Araneidae > Argiope > Argiope aurantia. Next base: position 274,100 of record JAPMOR010036729.1, read on the forward strand.
TCGCAAAAAAAAACCAAAACTAAAACTTGCTCTCTTAACTATCCTTATTTATTCCCAACAGTCAAATTTCATAAAAATCCAGTAAAATTCAGATTTGTGACCTGTAGCACTGGCAGTTATAATTACTATACGGGTAAACATTTCTTTAAATCTGGTCCTGAAGGTCTGGTCCTGAAGAATAAAAAAATGTAACGTAGAAAAAAAGGAACAATCTGAAACTAACAAAGTATGAATTCTATGAAAAAAAATTCTTCATTTCTTAGTTATGAAGGCTTTAGAATTTATTTAGAATTAAACAAATCAGCTATATATCAATACTTCCATTATATATCTATATATTACCCATTAATATCTATGATCATTTACAATGAATAATAGAACTACTGAATTCTTATTGTAAAGGGGGATTGATTTAACACATTTAAATCGCATTCCATATTATCTCCAATCCTATATGGCAACCTGAAATTTTACCAACAAAGGAAAACAATTTTCTCCATCTTCCATTCCAACATTTTATGACACATTATCCAAAAGTCTTGATATCTTCATTTTCGATATGAAAAAAAAAAAGACATTACAAATAGCCGTTATTGACAACTACTGCAAATGGCGCGGAGATGGATATCACTCCTTTTCAGAACGGAGTGGATTGGCGAGAGATCGTTGCTGACGATGTTTAACGTCGTGAGACTTGTACCTCCTTTTCCAATGCTTGCAAATTTAAATTTCTCATTATGGCGGTTGCAGTGATAGAGGATCATTCACTTGTGAAAAGTTAAAGGCTCCTCATTCGGAATTGAATGATCTTGCGAACATTTGGCTGGAATAATTTCCATTTCAGCTTCAGGAGTTCGCTGTGTCGGCATATTTGAAGATCCTCTAACAGTGTAAGTGAAAAATAGGACAATAAATTCAGAATAAACTTAAATGATATAAAAGAGGAATAACATAGGGTATTCGAAAGTAGATTTTTTAAATTTTGATAATTTTTTAGTTTTCATATCATTGTTCTTTGTTATAAATGTTATGGAATTGCGAAATGATATTTTTGAAATTCAATACTAAATAATACCTCGTCTGTTGAATAAATTTTTAATAAAATAGCATCATTTTAATCCAATGACGATAATTTTCTGTTCTCTAACGAAGTTATTTTTTAAAACTTATTACCAGATATTGTCATTGGTTCCAGATTCAAAATGAAATGAAATTATAATTTGATATAAAACTATTTTCAGAATCTAATGAAGTATATTCATGTTTAAATCACACAATTATACAACATTTCTAAACCAACCGAAGGATAGTGAGAATCCAGTAAAATAAAAAATGTATAAAAGCATCATTTATTACATTGTATAACTAAATAATATTAGATTTTTGCTATTATATTCTATGACTTACGTGCCATTCGAAGTTTCCATCTGAAAATGTCCGTTCATTACACTATATATATATATATATATAAAGGATAAAAACAATAAATGACAATGAAACAAATGAAGTTAAATATAGGTGTGAAATAAAAAGCGGTAGTTCAATTTTCTTACAGATTTTATAGTATATAAAAACTCTTTTGGCCATAAGCCACACAATTATAAATAAAAAAAAAATATTCTTGAATTCAATCGAATAAGTGAAACTCGAAATAAATTACGTTTGGGAAATACAATTTACTATACATTTTATTAACATTTTGCATGCTACATACAGGTTATTTCGGTTCAGACCTACAAAATGTTGAGACAAATATCCGCTCACCTTAAAACAAAAACTCCCTATCTAACTTCATTTACCCAGTTTAAATAGTTAAAGAATTTTAAATGACAATGATCCAAAGTAAATGCTTTTAAATCACAAACTTCTAATAGTAGTTTATTATTTGGCATATCCTTTGTTAAATAAAATCTTCGATTTCTTTCTTACATAAATTTTAAAAAAGTTGCTATGAAATGGGAAAAGACTCTTTGTCAAAGGTAATGTGAAGAAATGTGCCACAAAACTATTCAGAAATCTAAAATCTTTTTTTTTTTCGAAAAAGGTAATTTTAGTTTTCCCGAAGCACTTTTCAAAGATCAGAGCAGCATAATGAAGAAATTTTCTTCAGGCGTATGAGCGGAGCAAGAAGCATCACTTGTGGGTATCGTAAAACGCCTGTTGGGTTCCTTCCGTTGGGCTTCGATAACGAGCTGCGTCACACAAAAAGCCTCGAGATTGGAAATGGTTGCCTCTTGTAGGGATAACGGTTCTCTAAATGGACATTTGACTTTGCCTTGATTCGATTACATTGATTTGAAATCATTTCCTGCTTTATATGCGTTTAAGAATGCGTTAAGAATACGTTATAAGAATGTTTAGCAAATTTCAAAAATGTATGTACAAAATTAATTCTAGTACAAACGTCCAGAAATGATATTTATGCAAATTTTATTTTTGCAACTTAACAAAACGATAAACGATTATATTAATTAGGTTTCGACAATCTGCAAATAGCGGAAGAGCCATTCCAGGACGTTTTCGAATATCTATACGATATTTCGCGTATTGCGTTTTGCTTTGTAGAATAATGAGCAGATTCGAAGAAAGACTTGCCTTCGGCCAATTGGTTTCAAAGATTGAGACAGATGAATATTTCGATATTCAAAAAAAAACAAAACATTTCAAATGACATTATGCGAGAATGCAGCACATGCATACGAATGGACAAGAGTCCAATGAATTTGACGTCAAATTTGATGTTCTTCTATTACTATCGTGATGAAAACATGTGCGAAATTAAATCTGTCTAAATTTTGCGTTATGAAACAATGTTGCTCCTTTGAATGTGGATGGAGAGTTCGTGAAATTTGTAGAGAAGACCGAAAATTAGACAGCCAGCCGTCATTTTGCCCATAACTTTTCTGAATTGGAAGAAATCTGAAATGTAAAGATTCATCAAAATCTAAATTTTCGATCTATACTTCGTATATAAGAAAGTAAAAAGAATGATTAGATCCTTTCCTCACAAAGAACTTACGGAAATAAACATAAAGCTAAAATTCTCTGGGCCAATTAAATGGGGCAATTTCGTTTTTTCTGCGTCCAGTGAGGACAAAAAAAAAATGTAAATTTTTCCAGGGACACATATTATGACTGAGACGTTAGAGGAAAAATTTCTAGCCATGTGGAGATTTTGACAAATCTCGAAGCAAAATTTTCTGGAAATTGCAATGCTCTCTGTGCATTTCATAAACGAAAAAGTAGAAAACGAAGGTACTTTGTTTTTCCATAAACAGCTTCGTATCAGTATCTTACAATATTGCTCCATGAACTATTTCTAAATGCTCCGCTGAAGAAGAAAAATAAAAATAGGGAAACCCAAGAGTGCTTTTGAGAAAGCTGATTTTATTTTCTGGTGAATTTCTTATTTATGTCACAGAAATTATTGTTATTTAGATATCACATAACAGTAATTTTAACATCATATATTCATGGTTTGAATATGTTGATTCTTAATTCATTAATATATCCGAATCCTATATTACTTCTACAAAAATTTAGAAGGCACCTTACCCAGGTATTCTTAAACCAAGTTTTCTCGATTTATCGCACGGCGTCGATCGTGACTTTCGTGTTTTAGTCGAATTCGGGCGCTTACTGCAGATCAAGATCCAAACATTACCAGCAATGTTCAAAATTTGGTTCTAGATTTCAAACAATCTTTACTAAAACATACGGAAGCTCCTGACAGATTCGAAATCGACGAAAGTGCACCCGTTATTTCTGCATTCATTGAAAACCATATTATAGAAAATATTGCCAACCTATAAAAGGTTCAGGTTTAGGAAGTGGAGTCATGACCCAATAATTTCATGACGGATAAAGTTTAAATCTCGTAGAGACAAGCTACTAAAGAATTTATGTCTGATCGAATCCAACAGACGATACAAGTCTGAGACATCACACATGTTCGCATCATTGTTCTAAAAGTCATTTGTAGAGGATATCCAAATCACAAATGCAATGAGAGACATTTTCATAAACAATTATGTTTATGTGCCATTTTTCTTTCCATATAGCAGCTTAACCCTTTCTAGGGCCGTGGGAAGTATTCTTCCCACCAAATTTATCAATCTTTGTATAAAATTATGTAGGTTGGCATAAGTTCTGACACATTTTTATAGTAAGTCAGAAGCTTAGATGCTTCAGTTCTTTATCTCAGACAAAATGATGTGTCTTGATTTGTTATTTAATTATTAATTAAATTAAATTTATCTAATAAGCTAAATGAATCCCTTTTCTTATTCTAATTTCCAGCCTAAAAATATTTTAACATAATATGACTAGAAACAAATGGCCTTTTAAAGGGTTAATTCAGTATTACAAACGAAGCTTAACTGCGTTAGTTTATCTTTGGGGTTCCCTTTATAAATATATTAATAATCCGGCAAAATCGTTGATCCATTTTTGTGTTGGATTGGAAGTTACTGGATTAAAGAGAATCTATGGCATAAGCATAAAAGGGAAAAAGATGTCGCAATATGCAGATAAAAAATTTTTGAATAGAATCTCATTGATTAAAAAATTTTTTAACAATGATGTTCAAACTTTTTCTTAAAAAATTGAATAAACCAATGACAGCGGTCTCTGCAAAATCACTCAAGGATCATTTGGATTTTTTAAGGATTTTTTAAATCCAAGGATCATTTGGATTTTAGACGCGCTTTTTACCAAATGATAGAAGAAAAAAATTTGACACAAAACTAAAAATGACAGTCACAAAATCACATACCAAATTTGATATTTTTAAGTCATTGTGCACTTGTGTCATCCCTTTAACATGCTTCTTAAAATACAGACCGACGGACAGTCCACACCTCGTTTGATTTCTCTCAAAATTTTATGGGTTATACTGTGAGGAGGGTGCACATGATAAATCCGTGCATCTAATTTTATCCATCTCTCTTCCTTTTGTTAAAGTGCATTCGAACTTCCTCGGCATGCATTTTAGTCAAAATGTAAAGAAATAAGGTGTGTTTTTTATAATAATATACCAAATGTCATCCATCTAGTTCAAAGCATTTCTGTCATAGAGAAAAATATGGACAGACCAACATTTTTCAAAATTGAGTTTTTTGAATTCAAAGATGTAAATGCGTCAAAACCTCGAGTTCAAATTTTTTGACAATGACAGTATTTTCTGAGTACTTTGAATAAGAGAAAATAAAAATGAAATGCAAATCGGAAAATATTTTAAACCGAAGCTAACTAAAACTTTACTCGATTTTTAATATTTGAAAGAAAAACGTTATTAAAATATACGGGAGCAAGTTAAAAAATGGACCCTTTTTAAATATTAAAGCAAGTTTATTTTTAACGACGTAGAAATATGATATGTTTCGGAATGAGAGTGAAGAGTATCTCTTCTTTTCAAAATAAACATATGAGTATGCCCTTCATTATTTTTCTACCATGTATAATACACGCAAGATATTTCTTGCTCCAACGGCCATGACGTAAAAGCGAAGAAAGCAAATATTTACTCATTTAAATATCTAGAAGTTTGATAATAAAGAATATTTTCTACATAGAGTTGTCTAACACGTTTTAGATGCTAAAAATTTAAAATAAATATATTAGCAAGAAGCTTTCTGCAAATGAGCTTAGAAGGAAATATAACACTTATTCGTTACTGTGAATACGCTGCTTATAAATCATTAAAGCGTTTTATGCTATTTTCCCTTATTTTTGTTTAACAATCCATGTTAAGTTAGAAGAAGTTATAAATAATACTTACTTATTTAAGAAGTTATTTTTTTAACTTCAGAAGAAGTTATTTTATATTTACCAAATCAGTTTCGAAGAAAAGTAAATCTAACTTGAAATTTAAAAAAGAGTTCATTGGTCTTTTATTCAGTTTCTACAAACATTTTTTGATAACTTATAGAAAATATGCCCATAATTATGTGCGTATAATATTCGAATCATCAAATAATGAAAGTTTAAAGCTGCATTAGGCTTACGCAGAGAGGTATATTCGTGTTATTAATCTTTTAACCGTTTGAAATGAGGTGTATACAATACAGTTACCCAAGCGCATGCGTGTTGTTTCTGCTCGTAAGAAATATCAACTGAAGAATTTCCGACGAAGGCCTTTTATTTAACACTTCACATTGAATTGCTTTAGCTGTCGCGAATGACAAGCTTGCGTATCTATATATTCAAGCACGTAAAAATTGTTATCTCTAGAGTGAAAAAAAAACATATGTAATTTAATCTCGGTCGCGGAATGTGTTTGGCAAAAGGTGACACATTGCCAAACACAGGTGATGGTCAAAGGAAGAAACACTCGAGGAGTAAAGCGGATGAGATCAACTCCCCAAGCCATCATGTCATCTCATTGGTCCCTTTCAACGCACGAGCTCTGTCGTTGCCTTGAAAAAGAATTCTCTTTCTGTTGGTTGGCAGCTGTTCAATTTAACATAATATTTAAAGTTTTTGTAATTCCTCACCAGGTATTGCCACTCATTTTGAGTTAAAATTTCATCAAGTGTATTGGTTAAGAGATAATTAAGTTATGAGAAAATGAAATAGTATTTTGTCATGAAGAATATGTAAGTTTATAAAAGTTGAAAACTAATTTTTAGGAATGAGTGAAAACTCGAGTGAAGCATATGGTAACAAAGATGAAAAAATGCGCGCCACATTAAATAAGAGTGTAAAAATACGGATTCAAGTAAAAGTTTATTTGTACTTTTTGTATTCAAAAAATACAAAATACTTTTGAAACGAGCAAATCATGGTACATGAATCAAGGTGACTATGTATGCAGAGAAAGTTTTAGAAAATTTAATAACACACGAAGAAGGCACAACACAGTTTGCTATAAGTTTTCTTTAGGACAATTCATCCAAATGAATTAAGTTGGTGATGATGATGTTCAACACATGATTAAAGACAAGAAGAAAAAATGCTAAAACAATTTATTCTTTTCGACTAAAGATATCTCCTTATATTTTATAAGGAAGTATTTTGTATTTGCCCCCCTCCAGTATATTTTATAAGAAAGATGTTATTTATTCTCAAGACCCTTGTGCAAGGCACGAGGGCACAGATTTTATTGCTCTCGGCTGGAAGGCTCGCGACAGTGGGCGTGGAGGGGGCTCTGCAATGTCTTCTTCTGAACACTGGCATAGTTTCCAGGCTTGATTTTTGTTCTTCGTAATATAGCAAGCACCTTAACTCAGAACACCAAGCTACACTAGCAACGCACAATTAAAGCCAAAATCAATAGAAACGAGTCAGACTCGTGCATACTTTGTGTGCAAGCGAGTCCCCTTGAGCATGTATGTATGTATGGCGACTGATTTTATACATTATTATGCTTCTATATAATTACAAAATAAATTATCTTGTACCAAATATGAATAAGCGTAACAATAATTTAGAAGATTATGCCTCCTTTTCGATCGATTGAAATCGGAATTCGATACAGAGTTACAGTTCTTTTGATAAAACTGGTTACAAAATTTTGCAAATCAAACGTTTAACAATTTTTTTTAGTAATCATAGTAGCATGCACACGAAAAACTCTGTAAACAGATTTCAATCTCCTTTTGACGTTTGCTGATTTGGTGTAGACGCATCAAATTTCATGCCTCTTGCTCCAGTCCTTGCGTACATAAACTGACATAATTCCAAACATGCATTTTTCAGACCGAAAGACGTACGTAGAATCGCAATATTTTCTTTTTTTCTTTTTCCATAATTTGAATTCCAACCGTCACGGTACAAATCATTAAATTAAGATTTTATTGTGCAAATAGATTGAGATTCAAAAATAATTTTGCTCGTTCATTCTTTATCTACTATGTGCACGACAAATCAAAAATACACTGCATTTATATATATACGATATAACGAAAAAGCGTTTCCTCACATTCAGCATTAGTAGCTAGAGTTGTAAGAGATGCTCATTTTTCCCCGCACACTCCCCTGGGCCTTCGCCCGAGAAATGTCTAGACTGATATGCGAGGGAAATCATTTTCTGGTTGATATTTCCCGTCTATCTAATTTGGAAGCAAAACATTGGTTATGAGGAGATGCCATATTTCGCCAAATCAACAACGAAAGTTAGGAAAACATTAACTAGGATCAAAATAAACAGAGGAAAATCGATAAAGGAAATCGATTACGTACAAGTGCTATTGATATCGTGCTCTCCCGAATTAGCTCGCAGTGGAATGAAGATGATTCGATTTACTGTTCTTTCGAGATCAGAAGAAAGAAGACAAGTCACTCTGCCTGGCGGCAGTAAGCGCCGTTCTTTTCTTCCATTCGATTAATATTCCTTTTGTTCCAAGAGACATTGTATTTTTATGTTTTAAACAATAAGTATTGAAAGAAAATAACGCAATGAATGATCAGAAAATATACGAATGCGAATTTTGACGTTAGTGCTAAATAATTTTGGAACTGCATCCATGTCTGCGGGCATGGTAGCTGAATGACGCAGTGGATGAGATGATTTCAGTTTATAAAGGGATATAAATAGGGAAGCATTGAAATCTAAAAAAAATTCGACATCGACCTTTTGAGTCATCTTCCAATATCAAATTTTGTGAATGCAATAACTCAACCAGCGAGAGTGGTCTCTCCAGAACTTTCCCGTATTCTCTCCAATAAACGTGGTGAGAACGCGAGAAACGCTTTGTCTACGCTTATATTAATGCCGTACAATAGTTATGAAATATTAATCTTAGGTGTGAATTTTGTATTTTTACTGAATTTATCTCGACATCTTTGACAATTTTTGGTGTTCAATCCCTGGCATCGGCTAATAGCATCCGGAAATCGAATATGTGTTTTATATGCTTTTTTTTAACCGATTGAAACAAAAATTTGATGAAGCACACTTGTCGTTATAAAATTACGTACCAAATTTGATATATTTAGGTTATCGCGTTTGCATTTTTCTGAAAATATAGGCCGAGAGACATTCAACCCCTTGTTAAATTTGATTCAAAATTTTATAGGTGTCTACAATATCCATAAGCCCAATTTTATCTCTTCATTTTGTACTTATCGTATCAACCTATATTTTAACAGATAGACAGACAGCCTACCTCTCAATACATTTTGCTGAAAATCGGCAAATTTGTTGTGAAGACCGTAGAAAAAAGTCTTGGTGAAATCGCATTTGAGTTGTGTTTCTCACAGTCATTCCAATAATGAGTTTTTCGAACTCAGGGAAGTATAAAATGCGAAACATTTTCTTCATTTTGCATAAGATGCGAATTCATTCAGCATGAAATGAGAGTAAAATTACATTATATTGTATGCAGAAATATTGAAGAAGATAACTAACACTTGTAAAATATTAATTAAGGTTGTTACTACGAGAAACATCTTTCATCTCTGATTACTCTTTACAAGCTGGAAGCAATTCAAGGTAGTAGCGTAAGGGAAAATAAAAGTTAGCCAGTGTTTTAGTAGTAGAGTATTTTTTCTAGCTCATAAAATAACTCTTTTATTTTTCCTTTTGAAAGGAGTACCAGAAATCAAATTTCCTTTTGCTAGCTGTTTTATAGTGTTTATGTGCGATCTTACAGACAGACACATAGACTGGAAGAAATAGATAGTTTTCAACTTTGATAATGAAACATTATCCCAAATGTCATCCATCTTTATTGATGCGTTGTTTAGTTATCGCGCTGCCGTATATTCTAGCAGACAAGCTCACTTCGGAAAAAAAGGAAAAAAAAAAACCTTTGCAGTCCAAAATTTCACCAAAACTTGCAATTTTGAAAAATAATGTTTTTTATAGTTTTATTATTTTTTTTAGTTTGTTTCGCTTTGATGCAATAAAATATATCTATATCCTTGAAGTAATAAAAAAAAATACCAGACCTATTAAAATGATTTTATTTAATAATCTTTAAAAATATGAAACAAGACAAGTGTAAAAATTATCCCACGTTTTGATAAAAAGAACATTTTAATGAATCTTTATAACAAAATAGGCGTTCATCTTTCGGACCGGATTTGAGATACGATTTTTCCAAAGCACGTGAGCGTACGCAAACATTGTATTGGAAGGAAAAAAAAATTCCTGATGAACATCATTAGAGATGAAAAGCAGTTCAGAAACTCGAATTCCAAATTGCAGATGTGAAAGCTAGAACCCCATTTTCTTAAAAGTAAGCGAAAAACAAATGAGCCTCGGTGAAATAAGACTCGCTCCCTCTCAGCGCGGGGAATGCAGCCTTTCATTAAACAACTGAAATGATACTTTTTAAAATTTAGTTTGGATAGATAAGTAATCAGTTAATAAAAAATGGTTAGATAGTTAAAGCAATATTAATTAAAATAAGTATCATTTCTTTCATTTATTTAAATGAAGATTCCGATTTTCAAATAAAGTTTACCCATCATTTTTGATGCATTTCTTCCTCTCGAGGGACATCTACTGCTGAAATGGGAAGTGAAATACACGCGTAAGAATGATGATATTATTTAGTATAATTAATAAAATCTATTTTTAAATTTTTATTTCAAATTAGAGTAGCAATAATATTCTCTATGATGTTCATAGGATTATCAAACCACTTGGAGGGATAAACAGACAGAATTGTCTTTTATACATTTTTTTCCAAAATTTGATGCGGTTCCACCATTTTGGCATTGGAAAATGCTATGAAATCTGATTTTTATTACTGGTTCCTTTTCTGAATCATTTTGTACACAAATACACGGACAGACAGACGTCATTCCAGGGTGGGAAGAGAGTAGGCACATCTGACTCATTTAAGTATATCTCAAAATCTAGAGACTGCTCCGTTCGACAATTACATTGCTTTCTCTGAGTATACTCCAAAACCAAAAAAGAAAAAAAATCATTTGTGGCATTATATCTGTGTATCTGCAGCATCCCAGATTTTAATAGATCTTCTTAATAGTCCAAGTTTCATCCGGTTAAATTATTTTTCGATGAACTACGGAAAAGAAAACATTACTATTAATCATAATGCAAATTTAAGTTTTTATTGCATTTGTAGTAAAATATCTTTTTGAGGAACTTTCATTTCTGAACTGAGATTCCCATGCTCCGGAATTTTAAAACAGAATGTAATGAAAACACAATTTGTTAATTTACTGGAAAGTAAAAATTTTTCATTTAAATTATTTTCTATAGTTTAATATTTAATTGAAATTCATAATAATAAATAGGATGTATGCTGAATTAACTATTTCTTTTCCTAATTCATTTCAATATTTAAGTAGAAGGCAAAATTAACTAAAAAAAACAACTGCAGATTAATTAACTGCTCATCACATTGAAATTGTAACCTTCCAGAACATACAAATATACAAAATTTCGAAAATGGCGAGTAAAAATCAATTCAAAATTCCAATTTTAAAAGCATGTTAAGAAATCGTATAATAAAAGTGCGTAAAAATGAAAAATTATCCACATTTTAATTAAAACGGACATCTTAATAAATTTTTCAAGCGAAGAAATAATCCTTAATCTTTTCTGAAACAAATTTAAGATTTGATATTTGAAAGCCAACAAAAGTTAAGGAAGATATTTTTTTTTTAAAAAAAGAATTCTCTCGATGGATATCTTTGCTGAAACATGACTGCTCAAAAACTTAAATTGCAAAGACGGGGGAGGTTGGAAAGTTGTGAAACCAGAACAACTTTTCTTTAAACTAAAAAGTAACAGATTGAACATTTTTGCTGCGGTGTATTAAAATAATAAAAATAGAAGACGAAATCTTAGAAACAGCAAGCCAAAAGATTCAAAGTTTTTTTTCTCCCCCGGATTGGAAAGTTCTCTAGAGCAAGTTAAAAATAGAAACATCTAGCCGTGGATGCAACAAATATGAAAAGTGATGAAAAAGTGTTTTTCGGAGGGGAGAAGAAGGGGGGATAAAAGTAAGAGACAGAAAACAGAAAGATTAATAGTTTTTTTTCTTTTTACTCGTAAGCGGAAACATGATATCAGAAGTTCCAATATGAGCAAAGCGAGAAAATTTTAAATTGCGAGAGAGAAAAATATGAAAAGATGCAACAGCAGCAAGAATATGTCTTTTCGCTCGAAATAAAAAACTAAAAAGAAAAGAAGGTAAATCCACGTTGTTTATGGAATCATTGCCGCAAAAGTGCGAGATGTGTGAAGTCAACTTTTGATAAGCGATGTTGCCACTCTTTTTAAGCTCTTATCTAGTTGTTTTGCTTTTGCAAAGAAATATGAGGATTTTGAAAAAGTAAATTTAGAGATCAGATGTTGGCAGCAGAGATTAAGAGAAATGTCTGTTTAATTCAAGATTTGCACTCGAAGATTTAAATAAATATTAAGCAGTCTTCGATTCATTTAAATACATCTTTCGAAAACACTTCTCTCTGCCAAGGATTTATTTCCAGATTTGCTTTAAATTTTATTGATTTCTCTGTGTAGAATTGTTCTACTGCGTTTTTCTATCGAAGTAAAGTTTCGCACATATTAATGTTTGAATAATTTTTTTCTGGGGTGGTTCCAAATTTATGATGTGCACGATTTTAATTCTTTAGTATTATGTTTGTACCTATTACGAGCTTGATATAAAAAGGAGAAGGGGCATTTCGTTTCTTTTCAGATTATTTAGCAAGGATGTATATGGTATACTCAAACTTCTCTTATCCAGCATAGGTCAATCATCTGCATGTTCGTGTAAATCAGAATGCCACAAGACGCATCCATATAGATAAATGGAAATTATCACACAAAATGCAGATTTGTACAGAATTCTGGAATGAATCGATCTAAATTCACAGATTCGATCGGGAATATGATATCCCAAAAATGAATTTAGCAGCAAAATTAAATTTCGCATTTTAAACCAACTGATACAACAGCATTTTGAATCACAGCTGTAAATTGTAGATTTTTATCAAATTTTGAATAAAATCCATCACTGCGAATTCATTTGTTTGTCTGCGACATTGCGCATGTCAGAATTACTAAAAATTTGGATGAGCTCGATGGGTGAGATTTAGCACTTTTTTTAAATTCCTGTTAACGAATTTCTAAAATCATCTATTAGCTAAACCAGCCATTACATCTAAAATCAAAATTTATGCCATCTAGATTAGCGTTTTTCGCAAATTATAACGCGTGCAACATAAAAAGTGTATATATTGCAAGAGAAGTATCCCACTTTGCGATTAATATCCATAGAAAATATTTTTTAATCTTAATTTTGACATTAGAAAAACACGCGATGGAATGTTTTAATTAATGAATTTAAATCATATAACATTAAAAATTATGTTACAAATTGCGTATTGTTTTTAAAAATTGTATTAAAAATAAAGAACACATTATACTTACATGAAATTAATTTCACCAAAAAGTAAATTTCTTTTAGTTTTAAAATAATGCGAAAGCCATTTTTGCGAGATAATAATTTTGTATTTATGTTCACTTCCCATAAGTAACGCTAAAAGATTACCCATCTGGCAATGGTTAAGCCTGTTTGCGACCCCGCTTAAGTATTTATTATTATTATTATTATTATTATTATTTTTACTTCTTTCGCATTGCATTTCTTCTGAGTGAATAGAGTTGGTGAATCCTAACCAGAGAATTAACGAATCATTCAATTGAAAACCGCAATAAAAACGTTTCGTGAAGCAGCCTGAAACATTTGCAAAGCGATTTACTTACATTTGACCATTGCTATTTGACAGTAATTAGAGATTTCTATCCCACTTACATTACCGCTTTATATATATAATTAACACTGCTTTTAAAAACATGCTCTCATTAGTGTTCTAAAATATAGAAAAAATATTTAATAATAGAATTCAAAAAATAGTTTTAAGAATATGAGGAATTCTTATAAATAATACATACCGAATTTTAACCCCGTTCATAACTTTCGTTTTTATGAATATTTAGTGATTTCAGTCGTAACCAAATTGCCTTGAAGGCGATTGTTCATTTCACGCTTCAGGGATAATATTTCTACGTCTCTATATTTTTTTTTAATTTAAAATAATATCTGCTTTCAAATTTTAGTATATTAGTAATAGTTTTAAAAACTTCTTTTAAATTTTATTCAATATATATATATATATATATATATATATTTTACTTTTAAATATGTTTCATTCTTTATTATTGCAAATCTAGTAGAATCTAGAAATCAATTTTTAAATTCATTACCTTATGTTGATATGCATAAATAGGGAATCAAAATTTAGTAAATTCATTTCATCACTAAATTTATTTAATCTATTTACTGATTAATTTTGATCCCGTACCCATTTTCTGTTCAGATGGCAGTTCTGTCCAGTCTCTCTTGCCTTACCATTAACAGTCGCAACATTTGAACATTATATTATTCTCCTCGCACTTTCGGCCAGTATCATTTGCAACGTTCCATTTTTCATTCTTTCCGCGACCACTGGACAAACGAACGGTGCAGAAAAGATGAATGCGTTGCTTCTCCTCGCAGACAATTTCATTTCGAAGGACAAAAACCACGATTCAAATATTCAGAACGCCTTTCATCTTTTATGAAAGGAAGCCGCAAGAAGAATTCTACGATGCAGCGGCCATGTATGGAAATATTTATAACAAATGACGCATTTATTTTTTTCCTGTGTGTTTCACAAAAGGGTGGACACTGAAAAATGACTCTGAAAATGTTTGGTGCACGCATCAATTTATTTCGAAGTTGAATTTTATTGAACAATATATGCATGATAGCTAGTTCCTCGGTTGAGTTGAGACATCTTAGCCATACATTAGCAATGCGCTCTTCGGTGCATGTTTGGATAGATTTATCTTTCCGTACTGAATGAATAAACTGAAAGGCCAAGATTTTGTGAAATGCATTTCATCTGTTATATTCGGCGACTGAGGATTTTTAAAATAATTGTGAACTTTCTTCTGATGGCAATAATTTTTAGATGAGCATATCATAATACGAAAATAATTCAGTGATATAAATAAAGAAAGGAAAGAATATCCAAGTTGACTATTAAATATACGGTTACAAATATTAATTCCTTTTACAAATACAAGGTAGAAAAAGATTACACTGATCTGATGAATATTATAAGTAAACTTTGCAGTTTAAATAATTTTTTTTGAATTAATCTATTATTATCGATGTCCAAAATTAATAGACTGAGTATGACACGAGTCATTTTAAAATATAATCTAAAGCCATTCATGCAGTTAGGTAACTTTAAGAGAGTTAACATTTTTCTGCTTTCTAGCATTTACTTGAGCCTCTACTAGTCAAAGCATACTAGCTTCTAAATCTCCCAAAATACAATAGCCAAAAGGATTTAAATCCGGTGAAATAGGTAGCCTAACTTTTTCTTAATAACACCAAGCCCGTTGCTATAGCATCATGAGGGATGCAATATATTAGCAGCCGATACTAAATGTGAATCCAATATTTCCTATTAATGAAATTGTCCAATTTTTTCACCCCTTTATCGATGAATTTTAAAGGCACATTTCTATTGTTTGGAACTGCAGCTCAAACCCTAAATGAATTCTTGCTGTGAAAGACGAAGGTTCAAAAGTTTTCTAGTATATTCTAGATGCTTGCTGCACATGCAACATCATCTTTGGCATAATAACAATTTCATTGTGAAACAGCTTTTCTTCGAAAAAATGCCCTTCTGTCAGAACTTTTGCACTCCAATTGCTGATATTTTTACTTTTTTTTATGGTTCTATGATTGATTATCCTTTTTCTACTGTAAGACCAAAAACGCTTTTTCTTTCATGCCAATACATGATTTTAAACCATATCTTTACTGAAAATTTGCATTTTGATACATTTTTATGTTCTATAAAAATATCAAGCATTACAAAGAACGATAAAGAATTGAATTTAGAAGAATAAGAATAGAATTTTAAGTGTATGTGCATCTTTTTGCTTATAAAAGATTCGATTTTTGTGTCGTGTCATAGGACAGATCGTCAAAATAGCTTGAATAGAGCATAGAAACCAACCAATCAACTTTCGTTGTAGCAATCATTCGAGTTTAACGTAACTTTTACGCAAGAGATTCCAGATAATAATGGTCAACAGCCTTAAGCCATTAATTAAGCATTGTCTCTCGCAGCCAACACATCATCCCTTAACCCTTAACTGGGGAGGTGCGGTCTACGAGACCGCATTTCATTTACACTCAAATGTTCTAATGAATGTATTAGTATGAAAAACTGCCAATATATTTTGCAGATATTTTTCTTGATGTATAGATATGTTTTAGAAATTTTTCAAAATATATTATCATTGAAAAATGTAAATACGTTGGAACATACATTTTCTTCTCAAATTACATGTAACAATAAATAATATTCTTGAAAAAGCATATTACTTTTTACTTTTTAAATCATATTTATTTTTACAGTATATGAAGGTATATAGAAGACAATTATATGAAAAATTAAAAAAAATGACAACAGGTAAAATTGGCCCTGTTTTTATCGGTTCCTGTGACTTTCATAGCACAGTTTTCTAGGGCATTTTAAACATATAGCTAAAGAACTAGTATAAAAATCAACCTATAAATTCTGTATATATATCTCTTGATATATTAATATATTTTATAAAATTTCAAAATACATTTTCGCTAGAAAAAGTAATTATGTTTGAACATACATATCAAAATCAGTTGAATGCGAACTTTCATCGAAAAGCTCTTCTGTACAATTATTCCTATCATTAAAATCACTTTCTGCTTCATTTAAAAGTGTCTGGAACACTACTACATAATAGGATCAGTAAACTGGATGATATTTCGGGTCTCAAGTTTTAGCGGCATCTACTAAGCATTGTTTATCACTCGGACACTAACAGGCAGATACGATCTTAGAGACCGAGCTCGAAGAAATAACTGAATTATTTTCAAAAGAATCTGCTGAAATCGGTTGAAAAAATGCACGTGCATTGAAGGTCACAAAACAAGAAGTTACAGGGTTAATGCATTCCATTGAGCTAAAAATAGAATAGGGGTGACAGAAAATTCATCACCAACGGTCTCACAGACCGCACGTCCCCAGTTAAGGGTTAAAAATAAAAAATGAAAGGAGAATGTCAAAAGAATTTAATGACAATGTCTGGATGATTAAAACTGGTGAAAATAAAATCTTGATTGCTCAGAGCACTTCTTGGAAACTTACTTACTTCTTACTTAACTTTCACAAAAAAAATGTGCCTAACAGTCGCGGTGTATGCAAATCCTTTTTGTTTGCATACTATCATATAGTTCTTTTTGTCTCTCCACCGTCTGTAGTGCAACAAGAAATTCGCCGAAGTAGCATTTCCTGCGATCGACCCAAGTCTGATAGCAACTGTCATGTGGCCTTCCACCAAAGCAGATAAGAAAGTGCGTTTACTTTAGGTCAGTTCACTAATGTGCCTCTGTACAATAATAAGGGATTGAGAAATCAACAGAAATTCCTAGCTTGAAATAGATGGATTGTCATTCAATAAATAACGCAGAGAAATCTGCATAGTAAAGAATTGACTCTAAAGATAAATAATTCAACTACCGCTCTCTACTTACGATCTAGAATATTAATTACATAAAGAGTATTCGATCCTAAAAATATCTGTGAAGTGTGATAAATCTCTGCATTTTAAGCAGCCTCCAAATCAAAAGCATTATTTTAGTAATTATGCCTCTCAACGGGAGAGCGCGCAGAGATGGAGGACGTTATTCAAAACAGAATTCGAGATCCATTTTGAAATTCGTAATAAATGAGTCAAACGACAAAGAAACTGTTCAAACGCGGATTTGAACTCTCAAATTGCAGACAAAGAAATACACTTAAATCTGTTTCAGATTTACTTCTCAATATCTTAGAAATGCCATTCTGAAAAGCGCACTGAAATAACACAAAATGCGTAAGTCACTGAGTTCTAATAGAATCTTTTTAATTTGTCAACATATTCCTTAAATAAAGGAACTGGTATGCGATTCCTTTATAATAAATGATATCATTTTATATGTTTAATTTTTTACCAATATTTTCTATCTTAATCAATGGCGGACTTTTGAGTCAATTCCTGCCTAAGGCTAGAGAAGATCGTAAATAGATGAATGAAAAAATATAATTATCTCTGTTGCCAAATAAATAAATACGTAAAAATACAAATTCCATGAATTATAAAATATTAAGCTACAATGTGTGTTTAACTGCATTATTAAAATCATAATTAAAGTATAATTAACTACTCATTATAGCATACTGAAATATTAATTATTCAGTTACATGGTTTTGTTGTATTCCTCAACATGTCTTGCAAAATAGTTTTCAAAATTAATTTCTGAAAGTTTTAAAGTTTAAAGTAAAGTTTCTTCTAAAGTTTATTAATATTGAAATACTTTTATTTGTGAATAAAAGAAATCATTGCTTAGTAATGAAGGTCGGTTTTAAAAATTCAAGAAATATTTTTTTTTAAAAATCTATACTTTTACTTTCACTAAAATAAAAATAACGGAACCTTAAATTAATATTAACATATTCCTAATTTAAAAATGTGTTGCAATGTAAAATTAAATTGGACAGTTATTAAAAGAATGACCCACCATTGTGCACATTAAAAGGCCCTTTAGAAGCAAAAAATTCTTCAGTCCACCCATCATTTTATTGAAATGAAATTAAGAGATTTTTAGGATTATGAACAGAAAATGGGTTATAAACAGAGAGCAACACGCGTATTTACACTCATTCAGCGATGGGATTCGGCAATGCGAATTTTCGCACTTGGCCTTATCGCATAAGAACGTAATAGCATTCTTTTTGTATACTATATTACAATGAATGGATTTTATACATTTTCTTTTCTATCGATCGAGCCCATAATTTGATACAGATTAATTCTAATAGGATTGCATACGGAATTTCCTTTGTATAAATCGCTGCACTGTCGACATATCGCTGCCTCAAACTTGCTATGCTTAACATTTTGGAATTTCTTTTTACGTTTTCTTCAATGACTGCTTTATGCTGATATATTTTTGCCTACTATCAACATCATGACTCTTGGAAGAAAAAAAAAAACATTTAATCATCGAGACACTCCTAAATTTTTAATTTTAATTTTGAGGATAAATTTGCAAAATTTGTGGCAGTTGCAGATATGTGTATCATCTCCTGTATTTTGTTATTAACTTTATGTAAAAAAACTGTTAGACAAAACAAACTATTACTATAAACAATCAAAAAAAGTTTGACGCATGGATTTATACCCTTTTGAATTCTGTAGCCCCAAACGCACTTATCATTCGTTAATGAATCATCTTATGCCGGGCATTTTTTTGCAAATTTGCAAATGAATGCCGAAGTTTCGTGTTTACTGAATGTCCCAATGCATAATGAATGCAATGAATATTAAAAGTTTTTATCATTCGCTGCATAGCTTGCTTAAAGGAAACACCGTCACATAATAGCTCCGTCCAGAAAGGAAATCAGTTATAGAAGACAGCAACCATTTTTCCTCTGCCATTATTATAAATGATGAAGTCTTTGGTTTGCATCCAGTTCTTAAAAAATCAATATTGGCTCGTCTCTTTCTAAAGTGATGTGGGCAGAGGAAGGAGGCGGGCGTAGCCGATGTAAAAGATCTTTTGTCAACGGAAGAAAAAACGACGGTGAAGGGTCTGGAACCTCAGAAAAAACAGCGTTTGTTCACTTTGGACCCATCCATCAGGAGCTAATGGATCTCTTTTTATCATGAATGTCCAATTAAGAATCCTTTCGAGCTGCATCTCTTCTGCTAGGGTAGATTCTTTAATGTACATCGCATCCTTTGCCTAATTCTTTTTTTGAAAATTGTAGATAAATATGTTTCGTTGTTGTATTCAGCATCAAAGTATGCACGGTTAACGAACAAATTAATATTCTTAACGAGGAAGTTTGTATAAAAGTTGAACATGTTGGAGTGATTTTATTTAAATAATTAATAAGTTATAGTTAAATAATTAAATAATTTCAGTAACTTAAATTACGTTTAATGTGATAAACTTCTACTCCTTCCACCGGAAAATATGTTATACATTTTGAATAAGTGGGTAATTTGGAAAAAATTGCAACTTCAGTAAAATAGGTTCAATTTATTGACAGTATATACTCATAAAATGCAAAATTAAGATGAAACTTAATTGAAGAGAAACCAGCCTCCTCTAAGGCATTCCGAGCAACATAGTTGAGTCTTAATTATATGTGAAATTTCATAAGAATAAATGTAAAAATGAGAAACTATATGGGAGATTCATAAGAATAAAATGTAAATCAAATGTGCATTTGCCTCATACCTTGTACGCGTTTGGAACGTATTCATCAAGTGCAAGGCGTCATGCTCCATGTTTTAATTTTCCAGTCCTAACAAACTTAACAATATGCCACTTCTTTCCTGTCAGTTAATTGTTTTAATTTGATATTTCTTCTTTGTAACCCATTGCTAATTCCACATTTTCCTTAACAGGTGTTACTTTATTTATATAATATAAATCTGAATGTGTGCGTATTTTGGCGCTCAAAAGGCCAGGCCGTTTGACCTGCAGTTGCCAAATTTGGCACGTTTACCTTGGAATGTGCACCTCAGAGCGATGTTTTCAATTTCTAATTAGAATTTTAAGTAGTTAAAAATTTATTGAAATTTCGGCGCTTTTTCGGGATAACTTGCGGAAATATAATCTCACTAAAATGATCTTTACATCAAGATAAAGTTTTAAAAATGATCTTTTTAATGATATCAATGTTTTAAACAATAAATTAAGTTTCCTTTTTTGATGAATTTTTTTAAAAAAATATTTTAACCACATTTTATTTCCTAAAAAATAAAATTTAAACAGCACGACAGCTTCAATGAGGTGAACCAGGAACTGAAAAAGTTGCGCCTTAATGAAGAAAAATTAGTTTTTATCAACCTGTTGCCATCACGTTGGTAAAAGCTTGAATTAAAAAATATGTTGTTATTGCAAATTAAACATATAAAAGTGTAATTTTTAGCACGTTTCTGAATGAAGTGAAATAAATATAAAATATGATATTTTTAAAAAATATATGCAAGCAAAAAATTTCTATGTTCTTTTAAAATATCAACATTATCAATTCAATAAAAGAGATTTATTTAAGGCAAATATGGTGTAATATATATAGGATATCCACTCTAATAAGGACCCAAAAGCTAATTGTAAACCTTTAGTAATAGATATACACCTGCTAAGAAAATGGTCTTAAAGAAGTAAATAATTATATTTTACGTAACATGAATCAATAAATGCTCTGATAAATTACGAATTTCTTATTAGTGATTCCTTTTAACAAAATATTTTTGAAACACTAGTATTTTAAATAAAAAGTATTGCACTTCAGTCAACTAAACCGGAATCCCTCAATCACTAAAATTGACTGATTTATAAGAATTTGAATACAACTATTCTATAAAATCAGGCGATTTTAGACACTTCATCGGCCGTCTCAAAGAGGATGCACTATCATTTCCCAATGTTTCTCATTAATCATTAAAATGTTCATTGTTCTGAAAATGTAATATTCTGTTATAATATCAACATAAATCTGTCAGATTTGATCGCAGAAAATATAAAAATTTATTTGTTTATTTGAAAGTTGAAGTGTTAAGAATATTTCTTAGAATATGATTCCTTAAGACCAAAAAACTGTCTAAAATTTAAACATCATAATGTTTTGAAGTATATCTATAAATCGAAATAAAATTTAAAAAAGCGATAAATCGTCCCTTTTCTGCCATTTCATTTTGTGGCTTCACAATCCACAAACCAAAACAACATCATGTTGTCACATAATAATATTAATATTAACGTCACTTAAATCCTTTTGAAAGTGAAACTAAAGACAGAATTCTATGATGAATCAGAGAAGGTTTTGTTGAATAATTCTTTGAGGTATTATATAAATTATAAAAATTATTCTGAAATGTACTTAAAATTTCAACTTCGAACGACAATGCTTCAATTTTTTAAAAAAAAGACATGCTTGATTTTAGCAAAACATATTTATATTAGTTGCAGTTTAATCATTTCCATTTTAATTTAAAGTTGAAATTTTAAGGGAACTGACAGAAAATGAGAGAGAGATACGTAGTACCATGAACAGAACAGTTTAATGCCTACATAATAGCATGAGTGAATTATATAACTATCAAAATCTGAAACCTGAAAATGTTTTGAAAAAAAAAAAAGCTATTAAGAGACCAAGTTACATAAAACATTTAATTGACCACTTTAGCGAGCATTCATACTGACGAACCAGCTGGTCACCAAAGGTGACTAGTATTATATAAAGTACGATATTATATTTATTGCGATACATAAAGCTTTTCACTTAGTTAAAAATGAATGCATGCCAACTTAAATGTTCTATAACTTAACTGCTGCCAACTTAAATGTTAAAATAAATATGTTTGAACAGAAGGAGTAAGAGTTTGTACAACTTTAAAATGTTACGATTCTAATAATAAAGAATGATATAAGTTTTAAAATCATTGTTTTAAACACATGAAATATTGTTTTGAATGTGAAACACAAGGATTTATGTAATAAAAGTTTAAAATACGCTATACAGTTTGTAAAGAACGTGTTCATCATTCTTTTACATAATACCATATAATACAAAATTCGGCTATAAAGTCCTCCAATGAATGAAAGGCTTCAAAAATAATTCATTTCATTTAACAATTCTTGAAGACACAGCATATAAATGACTTGATGGGCATGGCCCAAATTATCGAGAAGCAAAAACAATGCTTCAAAATTTCTAGTTTTGGCTCCGTATCAACTATAACTTAACAAGGTATTTTTGGAAATTCAACAAACCAGATAAAAGAAATTCCAATTAAAATTGTTCCAATGGCACTCATTATGCTACTACCGAACGCAGTTAAAATGTTTGAAAGTCAATTATCGTGTCTCTAGTTGTTTAATCATCTTTTGAAGTTCGTTTTAAATATTCTGATGCAATTTCCCGCCACATTTTGAGTTTTGAAGAGGTTCGAACTATTGACTTGCAATAAATGAATTCATTCCATTTCCATTCAAGCATATGACAGAAAAATAAACATTTCATTCACTACAATGCTTATAGAAAATAGTAATAAAAAACATTAAAAATATATGAAAATCGGTGTAATACTATAAATGACAATTCAAGAAGTGTTCCATAAAATACATTAAAGTTTTTTTTATTATTATTATAGACATCTTTGCTTATAATATCTAATATTTTAAGTCTTATGTACGAAGTAGAAGACAAATGATCTCTACCGCCAACTCATTCGAGCTGATTCAACTCTACAGTGAAATGTTAGAAATCTGGTAAAAATAATTTATGAAATGTTGTCTCTGTTTTGAACACGACTCTTTAAAAGCTCAATAAACTAGAAGGATGAAATGGAGCATTTTGTCTTTCAACTGGAACTTTAAAAATGACGATGAAATCAATCGCTAGGAATTCTATTTATCTGTATATCCGTATGCGAATCACTCGCTTTGGAAACGCATATGACGCATAGATATGTATCGAGTTCTGATCTACATTCCATCGAAAGCCTCCCTGAATGAAGCATCTTCTTTATCCGGGACTGTCAAAACGCAATAATCCAAATATATATCTAAAAAATTGGACCCATCTCCGTGTTTTAAATCACCTAGAGGTTTTGGAAAATGTCTGTCTGTTTATGACAAAGACAAGCAAAAAAATAGTTTGAGCTAAATGAATGAAATTTGGTTTTTAGAGCAAATGTGTAGATTTCTCTCAAATGTTGAGCAACCCAGGAACAGAAATATAAGTTAACATGATCAACTACACAGCGACGAAAGCTAGATGATAAAATTCGGTGCACTGATTTAACATCTGTAGTAGAGCCAGCTATCAAAATGTGGACAGAATTCACAAAGAGTATGCTTTCAAAAACATGTAAATGCGATAGTTCAAAAACGCAATAATCAAATTTGGTATATGATTTTTCAACTTCGATCATAATTCTGCGCCAAATTTTGGTTTCAATCGTTTGGGAAAAAATGTATCTAAAACATAAATTCATATTTATTAGAGAATAAAGGTAGAATATTTTGGGGTGGCCACTTTCTCTAATTTTTCACATATTTCTTTTGTACATATTGGGTTGTCCAAAAAGTAATTTCGTTTTTTTTTTTTTTTTTTTTTTTTTTTTTTTGTGGAAATGAAAGACAGTTTTCGTATAATAAACAAATACTTTATTAAATTATATATTGGCCGTTCTGGTACAACACCTTTTGCCATCTTTCTGGTAGTAGCCTAATTCCACGCTCATAAAAGTTTTGGTCTTTGCTGCCAAAAAACGGATCGAGGCGGTTTTTGACCTCCTCATTTGAGGTAAAGGTTTTATCGTCTAAAAAATTTAGCGAACCAGTTCTGGCACTGGCGTACTGTCAACACACCTTCTCCATACACATCGGTCCATTTCTTTCTGGCTTGAACAGCATTTTTACCCTTTCTGTAGTAAAACAGTAAGATATGTCGAAAATGCTGCTTATCGCTCTCCGTATTTAAAAGGGCACCACCCAAAAACTACTGCGTAGAATTCATTGGAATTTTTCACACACAAGCCTTGCTATATGAGCTCTCAAAGCATATAAAAATAATACGGCTTAAATGTGAAATTGGGTGCAAAAAAATGCAATTAAATCCTCTGTCGGGAAAAAACGAAATTACTTTCCGAACAATCCAATATTTCATGTCCAAATGAATATTAGATTTAGTTCGATATGATGAATATTACTAGCTTCTATCCCTCGAGCTTCTTCGGAACTATTTACTGTCAGAGCAGACTATAATAGGATTGCTGCGCTCTCTCTCAAAGCAAATACATTTTTAAAAAACATGTGATTACTATGAAATGTCCACCTGTGGTGAGCAACTGGTTCGCCGGGATCAATGAAAACTTTTTGTGAATCCATGTCTTAATGATTTAATATACTTTTATATTATTACTAAGCACCTGCTATTCTGGAATCCATTTCTAGGTTATTGCGATATTAATGCGATTTATTATTTTTAATTATTTTTTAAATCATTTCATTTAATAATCAGAATATATGCCAAACTTTAATACTCTGGCGCGACTTTTACTTCATTTTGCGTCCTCAATTATAACTGCAAAAAATCATTTTATATGCTAGCCTTTAAGTATAGACTCAATTTTTCGAAAACTTTGGTTTATATATCATAGAATGTATGTAATATCAATTGACTTTTGTAAAATAGCTGTTCTTTCAATTAGAAATCATTTAAAACCAATAAAAAATGCTGCTAAAAATATCTAAAAGAAAATGAGAAGAAAGAGTAGTTCAAATCCGCCTTACGAAGTCTCCCGGTACTGGAATAGATATTTTCTATTTCATGTTATTGAGTGGGATCTATTATGCATTATTATATATTATTATTTAATTTCGACTTAATTATTATAAACAGGTTTAAAATGAATTTTGAAAATTTTCTTAACATTAAAACAGAACTGCACCACAATGAAATTAGCATAATAAAGAGAAATAAATTATTGTTTTAAAGATTATATAAACATTTTTGTGCAATTAACATTTTCTGAATTATTAGCAAAAAATTCCCAAAGAAAATTACCTTAATTTTCGGCATGTAATTATATTTCAATTAATTATATAAGAATTAATTAGTTTTGCAAATCGAAAATAGCACAATTGACCTAGAAATATCATATAGAATAACAAATGACCATATCGAATAACAAATACAAATTTAATTTACAGTTCACTATTTTGGACAAATTCTTGTGACCAATAGACTCATATTTTTCTTCCTTCTATTGCTGATGAAATTTATTAAAAATATACTTTCATTAGAGTATTAAAAAGGGGGGAAAACTGTAAAAATACCTGAAATCAAAAGCAAAAAGAAGAAAAAATGTTTGAAACGCAGATATACATTTGATGTAAAATGTAAAATAGAATTTTAATCGCATTCCCAATATTTCTTAAGATTTCTTTAGGAATTTTCCATCTTATTTTCTAGGTTTCCTCATCGTTTTGTTTTTATTGACTCATGTTTTTATGGATTCGTTTATACTCACAGATGTCTTATAAAAATGCAATGCCATTTATTGTACTAACAGATGAATATTTTTAAGTTATTATATTTTTATTTTGAATAGGTTATGAGTCTTTTGCTTTTTAATTACCAGTTATGAAACAACCCTAACCACTTCAGTCATCCTCTTACAGGGTCACATCTTTATAACTGTTGCATTTCTTGCATTAGATCTTATCAATTTCCACCAATGAAAACGAATGTTTTCAAAAGAAGCATACGAAAAGATTCCGAGGAAAATGTTCGATGCTCCGGGGGTGAACGCATAGTATAAATATTCACTTGGCATAGCTTTAATTCATTAAACAATTCCTTTTTGGATAATGAATTAGGTAGGTGGTGACTTGCTTCAGTGAATTTACAAAGGATCTTTGGAAATATGGAGCTGAGGTGTTTTAATCTTGATATCCAAAAAGGTATAATTCAATTACAGAATCTAATCTTTTTCCATTAGTGTTTTCATACGAAATGATTATTCAATTCAAGCGAATGAACCATAACACGATAGATTACAGTCATTAAAGACATCTACTAACTGTACAAAATTACAATATTCTACAAAAACCGAAAAGTGAAATTTAGATTTTAAAAAACTCCCTTTTTTGAAATATAAAACAAATGTAATGAAAGCGTATAATAAACGTATCTGAATAAATTTCTTATTGCGTCGCCATGAGTCAACATTTTTTTTTCCAAATAGGAATGACAATCTTCCCTTCAGAAGTTTTTTTTTATTTCCTTTTTTTGCATAAAATAAAAATTTAACATTTGAGGGCGAGAAAAATGAATAAATTATCAAATGTGCACTTTTTTTTATGATAAAAGAACTGTTTACTTAAAATTTTAAAACAAAATGTCCTGATTTAAGATTAAAAAATATATACTTCTCAGTATTTGTTTTTTAATCTGAATTATAATTAATATTTAAGTGCATTAATATCCTTTTAAATTATTCACATGAAAAATTATACTAAAGGATTTTTTAAATATCAGCAAGTTTATGATTTTCAGGAATAAAAAAGCTGAAAGGGAGAACTGAGAAATTCAATGCTTTTCTGCTTTTAAATTGATTTTTATATGACTGAAT
Source organism: Argiope aurantia (assembly GCA_026543865.1). NCBI lineage: Eukaryota > Metazoa > Arthropoda > Arachnida > Araneae > Araneidae > Argiope > Argiope aurantia. Next base: position 301,335 of record JAPMOR010036729.1, read on the forward strand.
TTTTGGAAGAACAAATAATTATTTGATTTTTATTTTACAGAATATTTTTTGAAGTATAGAAAGTTAAATATTCAAAGTAACAATGTAAATGATATGTATAAATAAATCAAAGGGATTTATAATGATGCTATTGAATTTGCATTTCTAAAAACTGTTTTTTTATTTCCAAACAATGTTATTTTTACTTTCGAGTTTGGGAAGAGTAGAAAGAAAATGTGTCGTCCAAAAAATTTCATATTTGAATGAATCTGCATATTTTTAAAGTTTCATTTATCCGAAAAACAAATTTTCGAAATCGTATCTTTAAGGAAACACTCATTACGATTCCACAATTCTTAACCCTTGTGTATATCTATTAAATTTAGGGGGGAAAGTTGTGTGTCCATTTTTAAGCATGTGATAAAATAATTCGAAAACGAAATTAACTAGATACAAGGAATTTAGAACATGATTTCATATGGATACTAGAATTTTGTGATCGTAATTAAAGTTTTCAAAAACCATCAAATGATTGATCTTTTGTTTCCCACGTTTATGGGAATGTGTTATAAGTTAATTTCTTATTATCAATTCTGTTCAGAAGAATCTTTAAAACTTATTTTAAAAGAATTTTAGTATATTTAACAAAGCATAATAAATCAGATTGTCAGACATCTGGAACAAGTTCTTTTTGTATATATTCGTCAATTTTGTGGTAAAAATACTCTAATAAAAACATATTTCAGAACATTACTAAGCTTTTCGAAATATACGAAGAATCTGGATTCTATAAATTCTTGATATGAAATAGGTATGTACGAAGAGGAAAAATGGAAGATTACTTTATATAAAAAACTGCCCAGATTTTAAAGAACAGCTATAAAAACCAACCCTAAATAAGAGCAGAACCATTTACTCCAAATGGCCACCATTTGTCTCGTGCCATTTTTTTCTATTATTTTATATGACCACCACCCTACAAATTACTAGTTGTTGTAGGAACCAGACAAAAAAAGAAAGAAAACAAATTCTTCGTAGTGAATTCTATCCCTTTAATAAGTTTAACATATAAGTACTCGAATCAATTGCTCAGATATTTTTCTTAGTTATAGTAACGAAAAGAAAGAAATCTCTCGAGGATATACGCAGTAAAGAAAACCTCTCACAATAAAAAAGAGATTGGTTCTTTCGCTCCGAATGGAATGAAGATTTCAGCTAAAATAAATACAGATCACAAATCCTACGTGAGATTAAGGGATTACAAAAATTCAATAATCCTTATGGATTTGAAAAAAAAAAGAAGGATTTGCAGTGAAGTATCTAGAAATAGCTTATTGCTCGCTGCAGAGTTTTCTGTTTCAAAGGAAGAAAGCGGCTTTACTGCGATTGCTCGTGCGGGAGATGTATTTTTAGATGCTCCGAACAATGGATTTCAAATAGCGTCTCTCTTTCTTTGTCGTCTTTTTAAACATTTTGTAGTTTATTTTTTAAATGTTGAGTTCGTTTATTATTTATTTTTTCTACAATACTGTAGTGAAAGAAACTATTACGAACTCTCGTCTTTCTGAATATTTATACAGAGGCCAGCAGAAATTCTTTTAACTTTTTTTATAAATAAACTGCACTGAGGCTGTTATTTTATATAAGGACATGGAGATAATGATGGTCACTTGTGTGTTTAAGCAATAATTTAAACATTTCCCTAAAGAGAGCTTTACTGCATTGAAAAGGAAGCTGAACGAAGGTAATAGCAGTAACTATACCCAACTCATCTAACTCATTAATCATCGAAGTCTAAGGACATCAAATTATCGTTCTTCAAACTTATAACCCGAAATTTCAACATTCAAAAACGCTATAATGCTATGCAAAAATGACATAAATGTCTTTGGTACTCTGTGGATTCAGACTTGAATCAATAGGAGAGTACATTTCTGAAATGTCATGTGATTGGATTATGTAATGAAAAGAAAATAGTTAGGATTCAATCATTTGTCCAGTGGAAAAGAAGATGTGTGTTTGTTTTCCAGAGTGGGTATTCTTCAGTGGATCCAGTCATTTTATCATATCTTCATGTGAGTCCTGGACTAAAGAAACACGACGCATCACTGAATGTGTGAATATTCTTAATTCGCTTTCATTATTAGAGTTTCTTAACACATATACGGTACCTAGGAGCCATCCTATTTGCATATTCTTATCCTTTTGAAAATCATGAATCATTTTTGTTTCCGTATTCTTACCGTATCTCATGTTATTTAACGTTCAGATTTACATGACACACTCATACAAAAAGAGTAAGTTATAATTAAAAGACAGCTCCACTCTTTCACATCCCCTCACCAATAGGATACACAGCTGTACTGCGTTTCTACATGATTGAAAACCAAATGATCAAATCTGGATGAAGCAAGAAATGCATCTGTCATAAATAGCTCATCTTAAATGACGGGAAAGAAATGCATCGAGATTTGTTGAATGACATTAACGAGGAAAAAATAATCTTTTTCAGCACAACAGTATGTATGGATAATAAACGCACCCACTCTTACTAAATTTTTTTAAGAATTCTTTACTCGGCATTTCGAAATGCTCCGAAGTAAGAGCAAGAGGATTCCTCTGCAGGTAATGAAGCAAAATGAAATGACTGCGAATTTTGCAAAGTTCAATAATACGATATCTATCTATAAATAATGTGAGAATAAAACGAAATAATGCGAATTTTTTTTACTGCTATGCCTAGATGGCAACTTTTGAAAATCCACGAAACTTTCATTTCAATCAGGAGGGAAATCTGATTAGAAGCTGGTTTGGAAATTTTAATCATTTGAAGTTTCGCCAACATTTAAGTTTGAACTTTTTTAGAATTCTTATTATTGACCTCCAAATGACTTGAGACTGATGTGAATAATGTGCAGTCACAAATGAAAAGGAGTTGAATTTTGTGTTTTTGTCTTTCTTGTTTTTATAAAGATAGAATCATCACAAAGAGATTTGCTGACGAAAAATAGAAGAATAATTGAATTATTTTCAGCAGCCCCATTACATTATGAAAAAAAAAGGTATTTTTCGAAATTTGAAATTAAAATCTGAAGTGCAAACAAAAACTTCTGTTTAAATAAAATACTGGTGACTATTAATGTATTCATTTTTCTAACTTCATTCTAACTCTCAAGATTTTAGTTTGAAATAGAAGTGGTCCTTTATTTCAAATCTCAAAGCAAATGTTGCGTAAAGATCAAAATATTTTTGTAGTTTTCTTCGTTGGCCAATGACATTCAAAATTGGATGCTAATCAAAAAATGATGCCTCTTTGATGATCTGTGAAGTTTTGAGCGGAAATCGCCGTGTGGTTCCTGTATGCTTGAAAGTCGGAAAGTCGATATTCCCTTCGGCATTTTATACTGCTCTAACAAGCTCGTCCACAAACGCTCTTAGGAAACGAAAAGTACCGAGCTCTAAAAGCAACTTCCAATATAGCCAGTTATCACATGTTTTATTTCAATAAACACTCCAATATTTTACACCGCGCCGAACATCAACTTACTCCTAGTCTTGTGCATCCATTATTTCAAGTAAACAAGCGAATCATTTCCTCCAGTCAATAACTCAACATTTCTTTCTTTCTGGGACGAGATTAAAGATCACGGTATTCCTTGGCGCAGAATCCAGAAATTACTTTCCCTGCAAGTTGACTGACAATTTGACATGCGTTTGCTATCCACTTTAATTGCAGGTGAGATTAAAATTGTTCATTTTAGGAGAAGAATGACTCGGGGTTGGAAGTCAATAAAAGAGCCATTTATATTACTTGGGGGGGGGGTAGGAAGGGGGGGGGGACTTTTTATGTCTTTTCACTAGCGAATGTCACTCAATCAAAGGCATCTAAAAACAACTTTAATTACTACACTGAGTTTTGTACTCTTGGACATCCATTTATTTATTACTAGGGGCGTAGAAAAGGTGCACTTTCGTATATTGGAGTATAAACAGGGATCTGATTTAGAGAAGACAGTGAAAGATTATTTGTTTATTTGGCCTCCATAGACGTTCTTTCTTGTAAAACAGGGGCGTCAAAGTCAAATGGGAGTATGGGTAAAATATGCAAAATTAAGTTTATGTAAATCCTTCAAGTTTTATAGAAATTTATATTTATTAAAAAAAAACACAGTAAGAAAAAGAACAAGAATACTTAGTCCTATAAGTTTTCACACTTATAGGACAAACAGTGTCAATATCATGAAATAGACTTTCCTTGTTGAAATCTCTCCCGGCTTAAGGCTTCTAGTATAGCTACACAAATACGTCGTATGATTTGATGCTTTACCTTCTTGCAATATTCGCATCTTGAATTCTTTCATCTTCTCTAATCATTTGCATTATATTTGGATTTATGTTGCGCTGAATGACACTTCATGCCACTAACAGGATTAATACATATCAAGCACATTTTTTTATCCTACGAAATCTGCTAAAGGAAAAGGAAACACTAATTCCCAATTGGATTGGGAACACCAGCGCTTGTAGGCAGTTTCCCGTTCATCTTTGTCACCAGCTGGTTGTGATGAAGTTATTTTGGACACAAGGATATAAAAGTAAAATGTACAACCTGCTCTTAATTCTCAATACAAAGTCAGAAATGAGTGGGTGTTATCAAGACTACCCTTTTTTTGACTTCGGACCTGAAATAGTGGGAATTCTTTGGACGAGTGGGTGTATACGTGTATGGAAAGGGTCATGATAAATCGATGTGATACGACTAATAACCAACATGTAATAAGCATGTAAAATTAGGAATTTTAAAAAGGAAATTAAGAAATTTTTGTTAAAAATTTTACTTTTGCGTTTATCGGTCCTCCAAAATATTCAGTGCGCTTCGAAAGTGGCGCGGGTAATCACTCAACATTTTGATCTCCGCATTGAATTGTCACATTTCAGACTTCCGGTGTCCGAGATAAATAATATCGGATAGGATTAGTCCAAGATAAATAATACCAATACGCAATTTTTGAAATTACGATTGTCTATGAACTCGGTAACACAATCTAAGACCGAGACAGAAGAATGAAATTTGTTAAGTATTTTTATACAGAAATTGTATAACTCTATGATATTTCCCCCCCAAAAAGAAATGTAGATTCTGATGCTGAAAGCGCATAATGTGAGAAAAAAAAATATATAACTGCCAATGGAAACAAAAAATAACAACACACCAAATACCAATAAAAAACGTTTATTATAGCAAGTTACAAATTTGACTCAAGGTGACCACCAGCCTAATGTTCCAGTAATTAATTGCATGGTAGTACACGACGTTTTGGACGATGGCTCGCAGCATATTGGTATTTATTCGTCTGTCATGTAACGTTGTTTGTTATTTTAAAGTAGGAATGTCAGGAACATGTCCTTGATACACAACGCCTTTCAAGTTTTCAAATAGCCCCACAACCAAATATACTGCTGATAACCTGCTTATTAGCTATCGCCTGATCCATAAAGGCAGTTGCAACTTCTTCAACTTATTCCTGCTTGATGCCTTTACCTCCACGGCCTGGTTGCACACCAAGAATTCCTGTTGTTTCAAATATTTCTGCCATTCTTCGTAAGTTAGTTATGGTCATCGATTTTCTATGTAACTCTTTATAACCACCGGTATTCACGAAGAGCAACACTGGCATTTTCATCTCGCTAATAAAACAGCTTGACTAATAAGGCGCGTTCACGCAGTGACAAAGTTATCTGCGGGCGAATTCTTGCAGAAAGACTTTCATTCCGACAACCTTTTCTTTTATCCTCAATATCGTGTCACAATGTACCCGTACATGCAAATGACATAATAAAGTTTTCGATCACAGCGCCAGAATTTTTCCTATCGGCGATTTTTAGTACTATAATTTTTTTTTATAAATTGAAAACGCATGATTGTTATAGAAGTGCTCATGCACATATGCAGAGTGCTGAAGAAACAAAGAAAAAAATATTTCTGGTACAATTTAGATGTAAATATACAGTTGTTAAATTTCTGTTTTGAAATATAAAACAAGTGAAAGTTGATTTTTTTTATCGTAATGAAATGTTTTAGTTCCATACATTTCACGAATACAATGCTAACCCTATGCTTAAAAATCCATATATTTTTCTTCTATCGCCACGTACCTGCTAAAAGCAGTTGGGAGCCTTTTATTTCAAGCCAGATATCGCTGCGAAGTAACAGAAAATATCTGTGTGTTGTTCCAACCTCAATAATTTGACAATAAAGTTTTTTACGGGGGCTGTATAAGCTTTCAACCAGCATTCGATCTCTGGCTGGCGTAATCAATATCATGCATGGCTATAGATACCATTCAACCTGTCATCTTGGTTCGACTCGGTAGTTGTTCTGCACGTTCCATGCTCAGTTAGATAAGAGCTATAAAGCTCGTACCTAACTGTGAACTAGTAGACCGGAAATGCCGAGTGAGCTGGATTTCATGTTCATTTGCGGTTTCACTCGTTGCCTGAATGTCCCAATAATTCATTAGATGTGAAAAGTAAATGTTTCATTAAAATGTGTGTTCCTGGTCGATTATGAATAATGGATGAGAAGTGCACACCAATTGAATTTATTTGCGAAAAATAAAACGAAAGTAAGAACATAGAATTCGCCACTCGGCTTTCAGCTGTATTAATATAGTATATACTCATGTCCATATTTAAAGTGACACACATAAAATCTGTGAAAATTGAAAAATGAGTCACTGCATTTCCACTAAATTCAGTATGGAGATATGTTACAATGGGAGGGATGATATAGCAAGATAACAATATGGAAAATATTTTTAATCGAGTAGAGAAATAGGGTACATCAAAAAATACTAAATCATGAATCAGAGATAAAGTATTTATCTCAGGGATCTCTAATAAGGAGTGTTACCATCATGCACTGCTATACAAGCCTCACAAACAAGCTTTTGTACTGTTTATGAGGGTGTTAGTAAATAGTAAATTCTTTCAAAAAAGCGGTTTTAACTCCTGGAGGGCTTCGGGAGGAAAATGACATTGTGCAATGGCAATTCCTAGACCATATCATACAAATTCAATAGGAATGGGGTCCTGAGACCTCGGGAGCCAATCTATAAGAAGAACATTATTTTCAAGAAAATTCTCAATAACCTGAGCTCTGTGAGGCCGCGTATTATCGTTCATCAAAATGAACTCTGGGCCAAAAGCAGCCCGGAACAACCTCGCATAATTGTCATCTTTATAGCGATGTGCGGTGACATCGCAGATATGCAGTGGTGTATGACGTTATGCCGCCTCATTCATTTGCCACCCAATCTGTCGACGAAGGATACCGAACTCCTCATTCTATCGACGGTGAATCTGGACTTGCTTTTGACTCCACAACGGCCGGACACGACAGGCATAAAGAGCCCTCTCTGCTAGGCTGAAAATTCTTATTCCAAAAGCAGCAGCAAGGTCACCAGCAAACGGTTGTCAGCCTGTGTTTTCATGAGATTAATGCCAAGTAGCGATTTTGGGCAGCGAGCGTTCATCTGTGGAGACCTTGAGCGACCTTCTTAGTGGCAGTACTACTTGTTTGGAAAGTACTTCACAACCAGGATTAAATCCAGTGCCACTTGTAACCGTCCTCCGCAGCTTCAAGAATGCCAACGGTTCTCCATCCCAAGGAAACATCTCAGCGATTATGAGAACTCAGACTAACTTTTTTGTTTTTGTTTTGATGCAATATTTACAAAAGTACAGGCAAAAATTCCAGATTCTTAAATGGTATAATTCCAGTCATTCTTCAAAAATTAACGCCAAAGAACTTCTTATTCTAAATCGGAAGTTAAAATTGTATTTTATACATTTTCTAGCACGGGGAACACAAATTCTATCAACTGGTAGCAATTTAGAATTATTTCCCTTTCCCTCGATTAGAATCATAATTTAATATACATTTTGGAGTTAGAACTCCACATAAAGCTTAAATTTTTTTAGCTGCTGTAGAATATTTTTACTTTTTCATAACTGAAATATCGAAAAATGACTGCAATCGCCCAACATTCAGAACACGAGATTTTGAAGAATATCCTCGTTTTACCCTGTTTGAAAAACACATTTTTGAGAAATATCTGACTGTGACAAAAATATCTCAAAAACGTTTGGAGCTGGGCGAATGAAATGAGATGTATGGTGTTTATACAAAATCCAGACATTTCTATCAAATGATGAGCATAAACCATTCACTGTCTGTCCGTTTGGTCAAATATAAGTTAACAAGGTGACTACAAAACGAGGAGAACTGGGTGGGTAAAATGACGTCCCGACATGTAGAATCTATAATGTAGAAAATTGTGAAATCCAACAAGGAGTTGAAATTCATCACAAATCTGTTGATAAAGCTCTATGATAAACAGCGGTCTTCTAGTTAACTGCATCGCGTTCACATGGAAATGGATGAACAGGTGGTTAGAGTTTCCTTTGAGGAATTTCTTCTAAATTTTATAGAAATATAGGTGTGGACTCTGCACGAAATTTCGACGTTTGTTTCTTACGACCTCGTCAAGATAGCCTGGCGATTTCTAATGTCTTGAAATCATTGCGATTCCTTTTCGATTGGTTTACTGATCATTTCATAGTAAAAATAGTACATGCATACGTCCCATTTTACCGAAATTTTTCTCATTTCTACCATGCCGCAATGTATCAATTGGAGGATACCAAAGATAAGGGGAGGAAAAGTTCCGATATACTGATTCCCTTTTGTTCTTGGGTGGGTACATTCATTCTGTGGAATCGTGTTCTTACACTTCCATTGAAGGCCTGTCTTTTATGAGAGGGTATTGGGGTCTGTGATGATCATTACGTTCCAAACTTAGATTTGGCCCCGTGCAGGACGGAAGTTCATTTCTATTTGTTTACCATACAGCAATTTCAAAACATGACTCGCAATTTCCATCACTATTCAATCGAGTTCACCACTTTTCTCAAAACTGCCAAGAAAAAAAAATTATTTTTATTAACATATATTTTTCTTTATATAAACTCTAATATATATATATATATATATATTAGATTTATGAAAATGCAAAGGGCGAATTTATTAGTGAATTCAATAATTTACGATTTTATCCTTTGAACATGTTGAAATTAGAATGTAAAGTACGTTTAATGAATCATGCTTTTACAAAGAAACTAAAAATGTATGCCTAAACACTTACATATCACCGGAGATTTCTTCTCTAAATAATCATATCCTATTGTTTGCAGCTAAGCATCGCAAGCCAGCAGCTGGAGCAATTTCAGTAAGTATTTTTTCAGTTCTGGCAGTGCAGTGATAATGAAATTCGTGGGCGGGATCAGATAAACTTCCAGTCCGTGTTCGATCATGGGCTGGTGTAAGCAATATCATACATGACTACAGCTGTCATTCAATTCCCCTCTCAGTGGCCGAACCCTACATGATCTCCCTCACAATGCATTACTCCTCTCTCAGAATGAAGAAAGTCGTGGAGTAATTCTGAGCCAACAGACCGGAAATGCTGTGTGGGTGTGAGCTTAATGTTTATTGGGGCATTTCCTCTTGGTCGAAATGCCCTATAAATCAATTAAACGTAAAGAGAAAAACGTTTCTATTAGTACGAATAGGCGAGTTGATTTTCAACAAGTAAGTGAACAAGTGCACTGCAAGTGAATTTCTTTTCAGAAAAAACGTTAACAAACGTATTTTCCCATCGACTCTCACATTTTTAACACAAAATGATACGTTTCGTGCCTCTCAGAGTAATTAAAAAGGGAGAATATGATTTTGAGATGATTTTCTTTTGATGATTGGGTCTAAAACTCGGCACATCTCTTTTCAAAAATGCTGTAGTTTTTGATTTATGGCGTTCGTATGCACGCAAATATACACAAACAGTTGAAGCATTAAGCACAAAATATCTTAAACATTCATAGTTTTGAAAATACTATGGGTAGAAATCCCGTATTTCATCCTTGTAGTCACATCGTTCGTCATTGGATATATTTACACAATTTTGATTTAGAAATCCTATTATAATAATTCATCCGACTAGCCTGCTGAATTTTAATTCTCGATTTCACAGACATCCTTAGAAAAAAATGTCGAATTAAATTATGTAAAAAAAAAAATAATAATAAGCAACATATTTTTACAATTGCGATGCTCCCTAGTAGTTGAGATATGTATCGATATTTATTTTGAAAAAAACTTGCAAGAATTGCATGCATTGCTTCATGTTATCAAAGAAAGCGAGAGTTCACTACGAGTAGCTTGAAATCCGCACAATGATAATATCACTGCTTCCAAACAATAGGTCTAAAAACACACTTTTCAGCGGAAACACAGCCCGCCCATTTCCAAGCAATTAAGCCCTATAATTCCCAACCAGATATCACCGTGAAGCAACCGGAAATATTTAAGTGTTGTTCCAGTCCCAATAGTTTGGCGATAATGAAGTTTGTTAGAGGGACCAGATAAGCTTGCAGCTTGCATTCAGTCAGGAGCTGGTGTAAGCAACCGTAATCAATATCGTACATGGCTACAGCTGTCATTCAATCTCCTCTCTCGGTGGTTGTTCTGCACGTTCCAGGTCCACCCCCACCCTCAACTCACCGTCCCTCTTTTAGAGTCGGCTCGGGCTACATTGCATAGTAGAGTAATTCTGAGCTAGCAGACCGGAAATGCCTCGTGAGTGCGAGTTTAATGTTTATTGGGGGAATTTCCTCGTCGCCGATGTGTCCCATAAATCAATCAGACGCGAAATGTGAATATTTTATTAAAAATTTGTGAGCTGGAATTGAATGAATAATGGGTAGAAGTTCTCAAAAAGAGAGAGAGAGAGAGAATATGCTGAATCGTGTTTTTTTTAAATAGTGTGTTGCGAAGAGAAACAACTAAAATAAATTTGTTGATTTCTTAGAATATATCTATTCTATGACGAAGAAATATATTGGCAGAATGAAAATTCAATGAACAAATTCTTAATAGATATGAAACGCAAAAAATGTAAAAGAATTCACGGAATATATGCAGAATTATAGGAATATATTTTTTTCACTTCCTTCGATACGAAGGTTACAAGGGGAAAGTATTGTAATAGTGAAATGTTTAAATATTATCAGTTCAACCAAATTTGCAAAATATAAAGTTGAAATTGTAAAAAAAATGACGATTTGAAGATTTTATCAATGGTACCTTCAAATCGGGGATTCTTTCCGTGAGGGGTCTGATTTTCGCCCAAATAATAACATCGAATAGAAAATCTAAGGCAAATGAGGATTTTTTTTCTTTCAAAAATCAATGTACACAAAGCAAAGACATTAAAATCAGACAATGAACAAATAGAAAAACATTAAAACCACAAAAAAAAATGTCAAACAATAAAGCCAAAGCTCATCATTAAGAATAAATCAAATATAAAACAAAGAAAATCATTTAAAGAATGTACACGTTCAATAACAGAAAAATTTAAACAATTCCAGCTGGCGGTTATACTTTTCCCTTGCCCAAAGCTGAAAAAGTGCTTCGTTATCGTATGAAAAAATAGAACGATCTCAATGTCATCTATTAATTTCATATAAACCAAAGAAAACGCGTATCTTCAGTGTGATTGTACTTGTATGAAGATTTGAATATAGTGGATAAACTTTCCCTTATTAAAGTTTCTATATTGCAGTAGTTCTTAGGAAAATCATTAAAAGTTAAGTTTTTAACAAGAATGTTTGTCGCCTTTGTATAAGAACTTTAGTTATTACAAATTTTCCTAATCTGTTATATTGTAAAAAGTTACATTTTTGAAAATTTTAGAGTTTGAATTAGAATGGTCATTACAAAGTTGAATTATTTTGAAGTGAATTCATACAGGAACCACTATTTAAATGGTTAAGCTAATATTTTCTAAATTCAATATATATACACAATTTAATCAATTGTTGTATATATATTGATGATTTACTTTCTCAAACATAGATAATACTAATATTATTATTGATTGTTACCCAAAAGAATTTCAATTGATTGTTACCCAAACAACAATTGATTGTTACCCAAAAGAAAATCAATGCAAAGCTACTTGTCTGGATTTAAAAATAGAAATTTCTAAAAGAAACCCTTTGGTAGGTATTTATAATAAAAGAGGTGAGTTTAACTTCAAAAAAAGCCTCAACTGACTGAGATTTTCGGTTCACGAAGCGTTAATATTTGGACGAAAATCGGACACCTCATGGAAAAAAATCCCTGGTTTGAGGTCATGCTTGAAGGTAACCTTTAAAATATTCAAGCCGGGTTCATTTTTTCCCTTTATTTTGTTTACAATTCATATTTCGCTAATTTGGTTCATTTCAATGGTGGTTTAGATGTAGCAGCATTCACACGTTCTAAATAGTTACACCTTCCTTCCATCTTTATGTTCTTTGTTTCTAAATAGTTCTATGTTCATTCCTTCTATAAGTTTTTGACTCTAAGAAGATTTACTTCATATTATGGTTTCATAAATATTGCATGGCTCTTTGTTTGTAGATTCCTATTAACAGTCTTTATGTTTGAAAATAAATCTGCTTTCCGATCCACTTTCCTGTCCGAAAAATAAGAACCTATCCGCATATCCGGAAAATTATTACTCATTAACACGGCTTTTAATTCAGATTTCAGAATAATTTCGGACATTTATGAAAAATCTGTCTAATAGGATGATGAGATAAAAGAAGATTATGAAGATGATTCGCACGTATATTTAAGTATCGTGTTTTAAAGGACAGGACAGGTTCGCCAACCGAATTGCATAACATGTTTGCAGTGAATAAGTTAAGAAGGATGTCACGGTTTGAACTGCACCGAGACAGCGGAGAAAGAGAGAGAAAAAAGGGATGAAAGTTCTCAAATACGTTGTTCATAAATGCATCACTAAATAACAGAGTTGCTTGCCGTAAAGATTTTTCCCCGACCCGGCACTTCGCGGCTCTTTTCATTTTGATTCAATTTATATAAATATTTGTCTGATTATTATTTCACATACTATTCATTCCCTGTTTTCTTCAAGATTAATTTAATCAGTGTTCGCTTCCCAAATAGCCAGAGTACAATAAAGTCTGATTTCATTTGTTATATTAAAATTTGCCTTAAAAGGACTACACTATTGATGACAAAGCGAAAAATTAAATGTGACTTATGTAAGCCTTCGTGTTTTTAGATCCTTAACTGTTCTTTTCTGCGACCTGATGTCTTCACTCTGGCCTAAAATTGATAATAATCCTCAAATCTACAGATGGAGTAATATCTCCACTGCCTCCATCTCTGTGTTGTTGCATTTTTAGTTCTGTGATTGGCGTTAAAATTGCATAGAAATCACTTATCTTGTTTCATTTTTACACACTGTCCAAACTTAAAATCACAAACCCGTTTTTCCCAATCATTCAAAACTGTGAGCAGTGAAATAGATAAAATTTATATTGTATATATTTTGAACTGTGGTTATCACTACGTTTGCATTCAATCTTAATAAATGATGTTTAGAGTAAGTTTTGCAAAGGACTTTCTTTGCATCTGGAATTTGGGAGAGCAATGTTTAAATCTGGTTAATCATAAAGATAACGAGTTTTCATAATCGTTTTGATGCCTCAGTGATACGATGAGACAACGACGAACTTGAAGCTAAGAAATCTCCCTAGCAGATGGCTCGATGGTTGTAAGTATCAATAAAAGTGGTATTTAGGTAGTGGAATCAATTCTTAACATGTGATACTATGACCAGGAAGCTAAGCCAAATTCATCCAAAAGCGACTTGCACAGGATTCATATTTTGTATTAACTGCACACCGACATTTGCAGGCAAAAGTAATAAATCTTTCCCAAGGCCGTGTTGCAGTATGTTGAAAATGAATTTCCAGACAAACAATATATAGACTCCCAGCAGAAAGGAAATTTATGTCCGACGTCAAGCACAGTGTTTCATTGCGAGAATATCACACCGGGGAGCCCATTTCTCACAAAAAACCATTCTTGAACACTCCGAAGATGGAAGCACGTTTTTTTCATTAATGAATCGAGATATAGCACGTAGGATGATTCCGGTTAGTTTTCATCTGGTAAGAAGTTAGATTTTCTCAACAACATAACCCATCAGCCATTTTGGTGGCAGAGGAATCTTTATAGGGGGCGACATTATGTTGGCAGTTTCAATGCACCCATTTTTTCTGAAGTACTGCAGGCTCAGGCTTCCTATTTTTCTGGAATAATGTGAAGCCACACATATTTTAAATTGCTGATAATCTTCTTGAATAAGATATTCGCCACATGGATTGGGCAGAGAAATCTATGGTTCTCAATCCTCTGGAACATGTTTTGTAAAAGGTAGGAAGAGGCAATACACGTCTTCTTGCCATGCCCTCCCAGACCCATGAGGAATTAATTATTTTTAGAAGAACGGGGTATATTGTTGCAAGCAGTTTTCGACACTCTCATTAAAAGTATGATCGATCATAGTGAGGCTCGAGTAGTAGTGTATGGTGGCCACACCCCATAAAAATCAGACCTTTCGCGAAATATAAACTTATGATTTGACCATTTTTTATATAATCTGTACGTTACCTAACAATTAACCACTTTTCTACACTGTTACATGCTTTCTTTCATAGTAATATTTATCTGCGCCAATTTCCGTTGCAATAGGCCAAATATTTTTATAGTTACCACAAATCTTGCAATTGGTAAAATTTTGTACATAAATTGGTACATAATTGGTACATAAATTTTAGATACCAGTATAGATACAAAAAATTTGTGTTTACAGCTCAAGAGAGATCAGTAATGCGAAAGTTCATCAAAATCTCATGGTAGAGATTTTTGACGATAACAATGCTTTCTCATGGCATTAAATAACTCTTCTGTCAATTTATGTAACTTCGCCATTTACTATTTTCCTTGCATTCTTGCAAAATTGAAAAGCGCGGAACCTTTTTCTAAATTGTTTTTGGGATGGATTATTCATTGCATTAAGTGCAAGATTTTACAGAAAAATCTATTGAAAAAGAAAGAAGACAAAGAAAAAAATCAGCAGAGTCCCGATTTTCTTTGAGGCACTTTGTTCCATTAGGATTTCAAGCATAACTCGTAATTCGTCTGAAATTTTCGAATTTGCGACAGCTAGAAGAAAAATATTTTCAGGAACACTCTAGAATTTCTTCACGTGAAAGAAGGGCTTTTTCGAATCAAAATTCATTCGACAAATAGTTTTCCCCCGTCTCACAAAAATGAAACTTTTTCGATTCAGAATATAAATGTAACTTATAAATTTCTTTTCTGCACTTTCTTTATTACTACATTGCAGCGACGATCTTTTTCTCCTTTCTTAAGCGCAAGGCATGACGGGAATGTAGCATCATATCTATTCGGGTGAAGACAGAATTTTAGAAACACGAGTCTGCGATTGCATAGAACATATCCGACAGAACTGTCTTTATAAGATTTAAGAGAAGAGAACAAAATGTTTTTATTACACAAACTACACTCAATTAACACAAATTGGATGGTGATCTCTTCGAATTTTTAAAATTTATATTTGTATTCATAAATTTACATTTTATTTCCACAACCGTTGCACGTATTTCTGAATGCCTACACCTTTTAGACATAATTCATTTTCATGGTTGTGCAAAAGCATTCATCATAATTTTTACAAATCATTCGTCTCGCAAATACTGTTGATTTTTATACAGAATTTTGAAGTAAATAAAAAGGATCCACTAAGTTTATGCATGCCGATTTTAGTTGATCATTCGTAAATTCAAGAAAAATCTCTAATGTTAAATCTGCTTTGTATGAAATAATACAATCACCTAAAATTTAACAGCAAGTGAATGAAACTTTTTTAAAAAAATCAAAAGTTAAAGAAAAACCAGGGTGTGGTTTCCTTGAAACCTTCTAACACACTCAGTAATAAGGATATTATCTTCCTCCCTCGATATATGAATTATAGATCTTGCGCAAGGCAGTGAACGTTATAACTACCCTATTTCTTTATTTTCGGAGTCGTGCCCATGAGCGTATTGTGCATCATAGTATAGGAAGTAAAACACGTAGTATGCATTTGGGATTTGACGCATACCTAGAATCTAGAGCTGTGGGCTTTTAGTATCAAGATCACATACCAAACTTCATTTATCTGAATTGTTGCATTTCTGTTACAGCGCAAATACCATTATTCTTATGATTACAGAAAGATAATATTGTATTTAGAAACAATCCTACAAAAAAACAAGTGGAGACAATCAGGAAGATTTTTTATGTTCATTATTTATTTCAGTATCAACGTATATATCTAAAATAATGCACCACGTGATTCCAATAGTGTGTAAATTTATCCTATAAATCTCTTGATGACTCTTCCAAAAATATATGTCACATATAAACGTGAAAGCAGCTTTATTCATTATATTTTCTATAATCTAAGATAAATCTATTTGTTAATCGAAATAGCAAATAAATCTAAGAATTTTTGAATGTTCATAACTTCTCTTTTAATTCGGCTACAGATTTTTATTTTAAAGAGCTTTTGTATTTTTGACAGTCTAGAAAGCTGAGGAATTTAGTATAATATATAAAAGAGCATACGAACTTTTTAAATTCTTATCGAAAGATATAAAAAAAAGTACAATAGTTAATATGTATAAACAATCTTTTACTTTTGTATAGATAAATATCTTGCATGAAAATAATGTGTGGATAAAAAAATATGATATTTCCTTTCGAATAAATTTATATTATTAGTTATGTATTATTCATTCCTAATATTATTATTTGTTATACCTGTACAATTTTGAGTAAATGCAATAACATTTAGTAGTTAATCAAAATTTCGTTTGAGGCTAAATTATTTATGGTTTCATTTCTCTTCAAAAAAATGGTGAAAAATTGAATTTTCTTCTTATTTCTACTTCTCTTATTTCTATTTCTGATTTAAAATTTCATACTTCCTTTTAAGAATTTATATTTTACTAACTTGTTTTTTATATTTTCACAAATATTTATGTTACATTCTAAATAAAAGTTTTACATAATCATTTGAAAACTAAGATTTTATTATATTAGCTCTTTAAAAAATGATTTCTCAAAAAATGTAGAGTTTTCACATTTCTAAAAGAGATGATTATAGAAATCATTGAAATGTGTTTAGATATATCATCATGAAATTGGTTCGGATATCGAAGAACATAATAATGCATTCGGGAACTCTCTTTCGAAACGCGAAAGAAAAAAACGCAGCATGTGCATCCATCACATGCATTACATAGCCTAATACTCATTATTTTTTGAAAACATCATCAATATATTGAAATAAATATTTCATGGCATATGATTTTTAAAAAAGTACATAATTAGTATTTTTTATCACAATTTTTAAAAAAGGTTTTATCTGAAAATGTAAATTTTAGAGTTTCTTTTCCAATGATTATATGAACCCAAGTTAAAAACTTTGACATTTACAAAAATGTATGCTAATGTCTATCTGCCAAATGGAGGTGATACCAGCTAATTCTTATATCTTTCCCTTCTAATACAGAAATTCTACTTTATATAAATTATTCAGTATAAGATAGATTAAAAATTTCAAGACATTCCTTTCACTCTTATAAATAAAAACGTGTATTTACAAGCAAAGTACTTATTTTCTAATATTTGTAAAAAAAAAACTAAAGCTAACTACCAAATATATTTCAAAAATTATAAAACAAATCGAAGAAATTACTTGAATTTTTAAAGTAATAAGAAATATAGGAAATGTTTTAAAATATGCCATTAATAATAAAAATAAGCAAGAAATTTGAGTTAAATATTAACTGGCTGACAATGAAAGTATATAAAGTACAAAATTATTTGAGGAGAAAAATATTTAGAATAAACACAAGAAATGTGCAATCATGTAAATGTTAAATGAAAGGTTATATTTCATGAGTTGATAAGAAGGAATACAAATATAGAAGTTTGTATAAGATTTACGTATTATATATAAGCGCTAATAAGAATTATATATAAGCGCTACATTTTCTTTTGCAAGCATTTTGTTTGTTTTATTCTCTCAAATAAATGTTTTAATAAGTTCGTTGCTGAATCATCTATCAAATTTGCTGAGTATTCATTATAGATGCTCTTTTAGAATTTTTAACAATAACAATTATTGAAAACCTTGTACAAAAACATTTGATATATTTAAAATAATCGGAGCCAAAACACTGACCCAATTAGCAAATTTTTATTTTATACGAAATTTTAGAGCCCCTAGACATACAATTAGTAATGAATTTCCCCTCTCATTTTACTAGCGAAATTTCATAAATTCAATTTCAATGTAGAGGATACCTTGAAAGGGTAACCTCCAGTAAAAACAACTGGACCGATTTCGTCATTTTGCAAGCACAGCTAAACAAGTCATTCGATGTTTATTTTGCAAATATAATTTAAAGTGGAACTTTCTTTCTGTGCTGGAATATAATTGAACAAAATTGATTGGATAGACTAAATTGATACTCTTGCTATTTTAAGAGAACATCTAGGTACGGAAGATGGCTAGTAAAACTTATATTAAAATCAATCAATTAAGCATTAAACTAATTATCAAGAAATAAATTAATATACAATAATCGATCATTTGGTCGATAAATATGTCAAGAATAACCATACATATAATTGATAAAGAAATTTTTAAAACCTGTAAATGGATGAATTTGTATAATCATCGTCTAACGAGCAATCCCGTCAATCTCAGTGATCCAAATTTCACAGAAGGCCGACGAAACCTAATTTTTAATTTAACGAATTCGCAGCCCCCCCCCCACCGATATTTTGTGGCTATATGTGACCTATTGATGAAGGAAGAAAATATGTTACATTCATAACTGAATGAGAAAAATGCATTTAATCTTCCTTTGAAAAGTTTGTAAAATTTAGCTGCTGCTGCTGCCCAGCAAAATTGAGCTGGCTTTTTCCCCATTTCAATTACGCTAATAATTCTCTCAGCGATAGTCTTGAAAAACCGTTATATCTCCTTAAATGTTTTATTGTTCCGAGTGAAATTTAGAAACTAAGAACAATCAATAGCAGTGTTCTGCTCTCGACATTTTCATCTATGGCAACTATGACATGTGTTTCATAATATTTTACTTAAGGGAATTTAGAAAACAGTTTATATGAATTTTCGCTAACAGACTGAACCCAGATTTTGATTTAGTTCTACCACTTAAATGAAGGTTAAATTTTTTTTCAACTCATTTATGAGTAATTTTGAGTTATCGCATTAGTATGCATACGAATAAATAGAATGATCAACAATAAAGACAGATCTAATTCAAAAATAGAATTAAGAATCGATACTAGAAACTTATCAGTAATACACATTTTGTATTCAGAATCTTTCAAATTCATAAAAAAACATACAGTCAGATAATAGACTCAGATTTTAGGTAATAAACTCATGTGGATTGTGTCATTCTTCATACTTATTGTAATTCCAGATGACATGCACGGTTACGCTTGCCATGTCGCATGTACTGATTCTCCGTTGTGACCACGTCATTCGAAAACGATTACAATAACGTTCAGAATAAGAATGAATCATATCTTTGTTACTTAACTAGTTTGGTGAAACGAATATATTTCTTTTTCAAAACGCTCCTACATTACTTTGTTTCTCAAAGAGGAGAATAAGTTTTAAAATAAATCCTTTTATGGAGAAAATATATGAGAAACTGTAATGGCATTTTCTAGATTTAATGTTTTCTATGGGAAATATCAGCATTTTGATATGGTTTTCATTTCATGCATTTTCCTGATTTGGGTCAAGTGAAAAAAAGAAAAAATCCCGTTTCAAAAGAGCAAGGAACAAATGCTTAGTTTTTTTCTTCCCATAATGCAACTTTGAAGTCAGGATATAAATGGGTCGCATAAATCCTTTCCAATTTTTCCTTTTCTCCCGTTCTGCTCGAAAACTTGCATCTTTCTTTGACGTCCCCCGAGATTCGCTTTCATTTTCTGAATAAACACAGAATAGACAAGAGCTTTGCTCATCGCGGTTAATATGGTTGATAATATGTACATATACGTACACATATGTGTATCTGTGTACACATTTAATGTATCGTAAGTAATATTTACAAACAAAAAAAAAGCACCCAGAGCATTTAGAGTCAACAGTTTATTTAAGAACGAGCTTACGAAATTTATTTGCGCAGAGAAGTTTTCATTGCATAAATGTTATAAAATATTTAAAAAGGTTTCCATGAACTTCATCTTTCTAATACATCAGTGAGCATTTTTAAAGTCAAATACCTACAATTCTTAAATTAATTACATGTTTTTAAGATATATACATATACATACATATATACACATATATACATGCACACATATCATACATACACGCAAACACACACACAGAGCGTTTAAATCTCTTGTACATTTTTAATGGTTTTAAAATTAGAGTTTATAGATTGTTTGCATACACATTAAATATTCTTATATGTTTTATAATATTCTTGTCATTCACTACTTGTCATTTTTTTGATTATTCAATTTTTAATGCATTCTATAATTTAAATGTTTTTTTTTCTATGTTGAACAAATTCTCTTAATGAAAAAAAATAATAAAAAGAGTCGCTTCATTTATATAATGCGTTCATAAACATTTGTAGGCGTTTATTATGCACACTGAACTCTTCAAGAATATTATATTTTTACACGTTTTTATTTAAATTCATGTGTTATCAACTAAACAGTTGCTATTCTGTAATAGATAGATGCAATTAAATCCTTATATTTTGAATAGCAGTGCCTTCCCATAATCAGTGTTTTATTTTAATATCTTCAGAGTCTTATAATATGTTGATAAATTTTGATTTCATATATTGAGGGCCATCAGGAAGTTAATTTTTAAAATTATCATCTGCTTTAGCAATATTTATTAAAGTGAACTTCTTTCATCAGAGGGTACTCTAGATATTAAAATGAAAAAACTTTTAGTATGGCGGTTGGTTCTCGCATCCTTGGGGGTGTAGTGGTGGTATGAATTTAATTCCTTCCGGTGGGAGGACGGACCTCCAATAGGAAAGGTTGTACCATGGCCGATGATGGCTATTAGAACTCAAAACGTATCTCAATGCTGCTGCGAGCAGCATCATTCCATTTAGTCCTGAATGATTTGGCAAGGGTGGGGTGGAGAGTGACTTCGTGGTGATTATTAACTAGTATAAAATAGGAAATAGTTAAAATAAAAGAATGTTAAAAATTATGTACTAAAGTATACAACACAAACAGGCACAGCACTGAAGTCACAAAATATATCATAAGAATCGTGGAGAATCAATATAGAAAATCGAGTTATAAAATTCCTACATTATCGGATTTAACGTTTGAAAATCTCTACTCTGGAAATTTACGTAATGCTATTACAACGCTCGCTTGAAATTTTAATTCATTACAAATAAACGTTTAGAGCTATATGACTTGTTTCAGATAAAATTTCTTCTAACAAAAGACAAATAAAATGAGGGAAACTAAACTATAAGGTAAAACACTGTATACGATTTTATAACAGTATTATAAATAATATTTAAATACCAGTGGGAAAACGCTTGGCTGTCGATAGTTTGAATAATTCGAAAACGATAACCTCCGGTCTCGAAGCAAATATCTGAGCTACCTGGGTCTATTATCATTAGATGAAAAGAATGACCTCCTCTGGGAGAGCATTGCGCGTATAAGAGATCTAAGAGTTACTGTTAAGGACTAACAGGAACAAGGCAATGACTTGTTTTCACACAAAAGGAACAAAACAAGGACAAGTAGTGGAAGCTATTAAAAATACTAAATTCCGGCAGTCCAGTTTACAGAGTAGGAAATGGTCTAGCTGGCACAGCATAAATGGCCACTTGCCACAGAACATTTGATTGTTGACGTCAGATTAGAAGTAGGTAAGAAATATCTGAAGAAAAGAATTTGAATCTGATACTCTCTGATCTCGTAGCCGAGAAATGAACAACCAACATTCTATCAAGATTCTTACCCAAATGAAAAATGTGATCTTGGAAATCATTTCGGCATATAAAAAAAGTTTATAACTATATCTAAAGGAAAGTCTCTCGTTTATAAAGATGGAATATTAGAATCGATTTTTTGCTTATTTTTTAATACGTTAGTATTTTTTAAATTGATATGATTCGAATGTTCTCCCGTACAATATTATTTTAATAGATTCCGAACATAATCATATGTTAACTGATATGCAATTGGTATGAATTTTATTGAACGGAGCAGGAAAAAACTTCATAATTCGTAGGTATAAAAATGAATTATAAATTAATACTAAAAGGATAAAATATTTAAACGAAAAACAATCGTAAAAGCGCATGATTCGCTTTTATAATACTAATTTTATTTTAAAATCTAGATAACAACATAAAGTATAACGACTACCATTATGAAAGTAAGAACAACGGTGATACTCACTTTATTTTAGATAACAAGAAAAATTGATTATTTTTGACCTTCCAGAATTTAATTACACGAAAAGATTAAAAACATTCAAGTTATGAATATAAAAGCAATCCTTTAAATACACTTTGTAGTAAAAGCCAAAAACAGGAACATAGATGAGACCCCTCATAACAGTTCCACTTATTTTCGACCTCCAGAGGAATCAACTTCAACTGCATCAACAGGAAATGCAACAAAACTGCTAGTTTTTTAGGCTCCATATTTTGGGAGCCTCCTGCATCGGTCAAAACAAGACACATTCAACAAACAACTCAATTCTTGGCTCTCAGCCACTACTAAATATCTTTTCGAACCCGTTGGTTGAGAGATTAGAGATGAAATAGGAGAAGTTTCCCCATTCTCTTCACTCGAGGAGTCATAATATGAGACCGGTTATGGCGAGAGATGTACTTGTAAGACCATAAAGCAGTTTAAACACGTAGAAGAGTGATATAGATTTTATTTTCGCAGAAGTGCTGGAATGATAAGTTCGTCTTTTCATTTGAAAAAAGCAGCCATTGTTTCCATTGCATTTATCAGAAATATAAGTAGCGTTCGTTTATCTCAAGTTTTGAGGTTAGTCTTGTGTTCTAGCAGCTTGAGTCATTTTTAGTTATGTGGCGCCAATTTCGCTGTTTTCAAATGCAATCGCATTTGCTTGTAAAAAGAAGTAAGAGAAGTGTAGTCATTCGTAAGAAGAGAAAAAAAGAGTCAAGTTAATTATTGTAACCACTGAAAATATTCACTTAAATTTAACTTCTATGTTAAATTTGGATCCAAGACAATATTAAAAGGATAATATCACAACATTTTCCTTCAAACAATATATTGCCACTTGCAGTACGCTAATTTCTGAGAGGAGGGGGGGGGAGAGAAAATGAGACTACATCACTGTAACTTTAACTCGGCCAAATATAATATGAATGATAAACTCGGAAAAGTTAGAAAGAGGGATAATGATTTTAAAGAAATAAATTCTTGACAGTTTAGTGCGTCTTAAACAAAATAGTGCCACCTCCTATTCAAATTCCCCAAACTTATCTAAGAAGTGTGTTTCATAATTTTATAACCAATTAGCTAATTCCAAATACTCACTCGTTTTTATCTCTTTGGATAGAAAATATAGTATAATCATCGAAATTAATCTTCAACATTTCCCCGACACCATAATGTACACAGACATTCAAAACATTTTTTTCTAACGTGTGCGATTGTCTTTTTTTGAATAAAGGTTTCCAAAACAGCTAAGAATTATATAATAAGATTCGGTATACAGTGTTCGATAATATATTATTACGTATAATTTGTAAACAAAACTGTAGACCTATATATAATTTTAAATTGAATCAATTTACATGAAATCTAGCATAGAATATAATCAGTGTACTGCTAAAAATAGACAACAGATACTAAATTAAATTCTATGAAATGACTGTCTGTCGGTTTCAAGTTCAACATGAGGCAAACAACGATATTACAAAATCGTAATAAATGAAATCTGGTATGTGGTCTTGGCAAAATCGTAGATTTCTAATTCTAAATGAAGAGATTCTATGAAATGTGTACAAAAAATATTATATTCCTACGTCGAGAAGTGATACATCCTGTTGTTAATATATACAAGGTTATTCAGTAAATTATATAAAAGTACTAATTATAAAGAATACAAAATGGGTGTAGCTTTATTGTAAACAACAATGGAAGCAATAAATTTGACCACAATACAAATTCTTGAATAGAAATCGGATAGCCATCGATTTCGAACATATTAAGTGTCCTATTTGACTTCTCCTGGTCCCATGTGAAATATCCATGCAATATTGCACTTCAGCACCTTTCCAAGCATGCCTATCTTCACTTCGTTCTGTGTTGCCGCAAAAAAGACGACGAGACAGGTTCTACGGTAAATCGAAATGAAATGAAGGCCATTTCAAAAGATTCAGCAGGTCCGCAGCATTTCTTGTGGAAGTGGCCAAGGAAAGTTACACTGGACATATATAAATTTTGTTTTTTTTGGTAGTTTTTAAAATTTTTTAGCCAATTGTATTCGATGCAGTTACAGTAAACCTTTAGTTAAACGGAACTGGCATTATTTTTTTTATTGCAAATGCTTGATTGAAAATAATTCAAATTGAATCCAAAAAACATACCATATGACAAAGAAATTTTTTAATACGAAGATGTGGAAGTCTTCAAGGTAGATGAATGGGTTGTTCGCGGCGATCCGAAAGAAATCAAGGGCTAAGAAATTGTAGAAATAGTGTAGCGACAGGTATGACAAAGTTATAACTGACGATATTTTAGAATATTCAAAGTAACATTTAGCAAAGAGTTAAGTCTTTCAATAACATATTAGGTTATTTAAATTCCACCCTGTTAAGTGTAGAAATATTAAAATTGACTATTAAATAAATTATAGCCTACTACATATTGTGATTTATTTTTTTTCTTTTAAATCACAGAAATTAGAGGACATGTTCGTTGTTATTTCTGGCAGCCATAAGTTTTATTTAATGATGCAGTGACTCAACACAAACTGATATTCATCTGAAATAATGATGCCGAGATCCTGCAGCTCCTCAACTTGGGTAGGGGCATAAGAAAAAAAATGATTTTTTTTTTTTTTTAGCATGAGTAATTCCTATGCTGGAAACCATTACTCAGTTTATATTGATTATCCATTATTTCAAATGTAAAAATACAGTTTTAATTTCAAAATAGAGCATAAACACAGTTCACAAATTAAATTTGAATTTGTTTTAAATTTCAAGTATTTCAGAGTTGCATAAATTATATACGAATTCAGAATTACTTACAATTATATAAAAAAAAGGAGTAAAACTGTTATCTGGAAAGGCTTTTTTTAACTCGGTTGATTGGAATATTGTATTTTGAATAACCTAGTATTATTCAAGAAAATTTCTTGAAATAATTAAAAACTTCATTTCTATAAAATTATATTAAGAAATATTAATAAAATGCTGAATTATCAAAATTGTTAAATCATTTAAAAAATATTTTGTATATTCAGAAATTATAAGCTTGTTTCCTTCATCTTTTTTCCGTTAAAAACATTTCACCGTTTCCGTTCTATTCTTTAAAGAAAGCATAGTGATTTATTCCTGAATTCTTAGTCTTCTTTTATTCGCGACCCCCCCCCCCTTTTTTTTTGCATTTCTGTCCTTTCGTTTTAAATGACAGCTAATGTCGAAGGAATGTTTTTGTGTTCACCGACAAAGAATATGCAGAAATCTCCGGAGAAATTAAAATGTTTCTTCCCGAGTTTAAAAGTTTGTGTTGTAGGGAGAATTTTGTTTGGTGTAAGCAAATTACAAAGCTTCAAATAGAATAAATTTAATATCCCCAGCTTATAAATTCATAAAAATTTAACTTCAACAAGTTCAATATTCAGGTGTAAGCATTTAAATTGCAGT
The DNA here is from genome assembly GCA_026543865.1 of Argiope aurantia. Taxonomy (NCBI): domain Eukaryota; kingdom Metazoa; phylum Arthropoda; class Arachnida; order Araneae; family Araneidae; genus Argiope; species Argiope aurantia. The sequence goes on from JAPMOR010036729.1 coordinate 327,276, forward strand.
TTTATCTGGGGAGGCTTTTAAGCTCTTGGTTGAGTTGTATTTTTCTCTAACACGCAACAAAAATTGTCTTCATTTTCGAGAAAGCAAAGTGTCAGTAGTGGATTCCCGGACTAGATTGGCAAAGTACGAGGCGATTCCAGACTGCCGCATAGAGGAGCAGATAGGCTGATTAAAAATGTTACTTGTCCAGTTGTAAAAAAAATTTGAAAAAAAACCCCATTTTTTAATAATAAAATATTAATACAAGAGTGTGCATACGCACTGATTTAATAAAATCATTAATTAATGCATACTACACAAAAAAAATTAATTTTCACTCATTGACTGAGTATGTTACATTTTACTTGACTAGCTCTACCAAATAGTAGTTTTTAGTTTTAAATATAATTGAGTTTTTATATTGCTTCATAAACTTACATAATAATTAAATGATTATATTTTAAGTAAGAAAAATCATTAATTAATAATAATGCTTGAATCTTTAGCATTTTTACCAGGATACATCCAGGCAATTCTCGGGTTATCTTGATCAATTATTATAAGACAGACCTCATAATGTGCACAGCCTGTGACCTTAAAAGTATATAAATCCGGCACTTTAAATTATCGAGAACTATAAAATCTGTCAACTAGTCACCCCTCCCCCTCCAGGCAAAAATGTGTGCACCTTGAGTAAAGCAGAAAACGCCTGGCATAGCCTTGGCTTACAATAGTTACAAAATATCGACCTTTGGTGTAAATTCAGCATTTTCACCGAGTCTTAATAGAATTTTTTTGGCGATTAATCCATGACATGCGGTTATTAGTATCTGAAAATCGAATTCGTGTTTTGGACCTTTTATTCATTCGAAAGCGTTAATAATGTGTATTGAATTCTATAAAAAAAATAAAAATTACTGGTTGTTTTTATAAGACACTGAGAAATCACAATTGCAAGGCTGATATAAACTATTGTGTTAAAACTTCTGTTTATTGCTTGTTTATGAAATCAAATTAGTATTTTAAAACTTTTACAAGTTCTTTTCATTACACTTATGACTATTTTATTAAAACTATATCGCGCTTATTCATTAATTTTAAATATTTTAAAACTATCATCCTTAGTTTAAAATTTCTCGTTTTTTCATATAATAACCAATTTTAGACATTTTTTAATTCGAATTTTTGGATAAATTACATTTTTTTGTGATCTCCACGGCTTCGAATCGCCAAAGTTCCACTGTATTTGAATTCTAATACATCAATTTTAACATCTAAACACAAAAATAGAATAATCTTCATCCTTTTTATTCAGAACTAGCCGCCAGTATTACCGCTCGCTACAATTTTCAATTAAATATTTTAAGTAACTGGTCTCTTAATAGATTCTCAAACAAAATAATTTTAATCTTCAAATTTTGATAGTCATACCAAACTTATACTGTTGTTTGGATCGTTTCGTTCAATTTACTCTATATATTTTGCTAATTTGTTGTCATTTCCGGTAAAACGTCAACGTTAATTTAAAGTGAAAATGATGAAATTGCAATTAATATAAAGTTATTTTTTAATAAATCCAATAGTTTTATTTTATTTATCATCTTTATTGTTATTTATTTATTATTATTATTATTGAATATGAGTATTGCAAACAGAATCGCTCGGTATTTAAGTCTTATGTGAACTACAAAATATTTTTCATAATTTATGTAATATCTCAAAGAATAATTCTACAAAAGCTTCTCAAATTCAGCATAAAATTCAGTTTTTAGTTTTGCTTTCAAAAGGATTGAAATGAAATCAATAATAATATTTTGTTCCAGCCTATAAATATATTTCAAAAATTATGAAGTCTAAATTTAATGCAGTAAGGTATCATATTCTGAGAAATATTCTGGTCGCACCAAATTTTAAATAAATGAATGAATGTTTCTATTTTCCACGATCAACTAAGACTTATTTATGAAGTTTTGAATGTTAAAAATTTAGAAAAACTCACCATTTTCATAATCTTAGGCCAATTAATCTTGAGAAACCTGCGCGCTGATGGCATATTTTCTTTGAAACGATCGATGGAAAATCTAAAATTATCCTTTTTTTACTGAATAGTGATATTCAAATTTTCGTAAATCAATCAGTTTAAGTGATTGATTTAGTTGATTGGAAATTAACTCTTTTTATTTAAAATATTAGTGTTTCAAGAACATTTTGTTATTCGTGATTTCCACAGCAGAAGCTTTATGTAAAATCTAAAATTCGTTATTTATTAGAGCATTTATTGAATTAAGTTACATAAAATATAATCATTTTCTATTTAAACCATTTTAGTATATCTGTTGTGTTCGTGCGTCAACAAAAATAGAAGGCAAACAAACTTATTATGAAACTAAATCTTATTACATTGTAGATAATATATCAAATTTAAATCAACTTATTTTCATTCAAAATTCTACCATCGTTTTTAAACAACAAATTAAAAGTTCCAAAAATATCACTGTTGCCAATCTGAATTTCACAACTATTTACAAAATAAAATTTATAATTATTAAAATAATCGTTTGCTACTTTTAAATAAAATATTTACGATTTATGTCGCAACAGATCTGTGTTTTACTAAAGGTTTACAAATTAGCTGTGTGGCCCTGATTTGAATGGATATCCTGTTCATATTAAACAAAACTTGCCTTAAAATAAAACTGATTGATTGGATTAATAATATAGAGAGTGTAAAAGATCATAAAATAATTTTTCTAGAATTTATTTTTTAGAAAAAATAGTATTTCATGTTTGTTTCATTTCCTACAGACACGTGCCGAAAATTATATTTTTGCAGATTTCACTTCCAAAAAGATTCAATTTATTTTTAATTGGAGCTTTAATCAATGTGATGGCAACACTTTGAAAAAAGCTATTTTTTTCCCATGAATGCGAAACGTTTATTTTTATTTTGTACGAAAGAAATTGTTGAAAAATAGAGTTAAAATATTTATTTAAAAATTCATTAAAAACAGAAATTTAATTTTAAGGTTAAAACATTAGTATCATTTAAAAGATAAATTTTTGATCTTTAACTTCATGTAAAAATCTTTTTTTGTGCGGTAATATTTTCGGCAGTTATAGCAGAAACACGTCAAAATTTCTCTTAATTTTTAAATAAATAAAATTCTAGTTAAAAATTCGAAAAAATAACCCCCAGGTGCACATTCCCGGCCTCCAAGGTATACAGGTGCCAAATTTGGTAGCTGTAGGTTGAATGGTCTGATCTGTAGAGCGCCAACACACACACACACACACACACACACACATTGAGCTTTATTAAAAGTATAGATATAGATATAGATATAGATGGATGAAGAAGAATGTTTGAATTTATTTCATATGAAATCTTTGACAAATGTCTGTGAGAACTGAATAAATATCCTTCTATAATTACAATTAGCATGGAAATTAATATTATATTCAAATCTTTCAAAGAATTTAACTTGTTAGCGATGTGTTGAACGTAGCTATCAGTAGAACAGTGTCAAACAAGCGCAAGTTTATTTGGAACAAATCTTAAGAATAATCAATAAATCTATCGAAGTGTCGGCTAATGGTCTTTCTAAATTAAATGCACAGCTGTGACAAAAGAGATCAAATGCGATATGACGAAATTCATTTCACGTGTCGATGCTTGTTTTACATCACCTATTCAACATATCGGAAATCCAATTTTTGGAACCAATCGATTATCGATTTTTCATTCCATTTGAAGATTAATCGGAACAAGATTATTTTATCGATTAACATTAAAGTTCTCTGTTCACTTGAACAATTATCGGATAAAATTTAATCACAGGTGATAGCTATTATTTTTGTGGAAAAGGTTAACAACTTAGTTACAAGTATTTGCGCTTTTTGAGATTCCAAAGGTTGAACTCAATCTTGAGGAATTTTCGATAGAATGATTGCGTGTTTTGCTGAAAATTTATTTCTATTTACATATCCATTGAAATTTATCCGCTAATGAGAAACAGATAATGAAAATTATTCATTACAATTTCACTCACTATATGAGAAATATAAAATTTGAAATAACGATCCGATTGATATATATTTCAATGAAGAGAAATTAAAATCTGGGACCTTTCTCCATGTCAAGGAATAAGGAGTAAATACAAAAGATTGATACAATGTAAATTTCTACGAATTAAGATAAGAAGCAAATAGATAGAAAGAAGCAATAGATTTTAGATAAGAAGTAAACTTTAGCACAATTTAATATATAAGATTTTAAAATCAACACTCTCCATTACAGCCTGAATCATTTCTAAAATTGGCGTTAATGGGAGAAATAAACCATTGTTCATCTATGCATTAAAGTTTCATTCACTTTTAAGCAGCAAGAGAGAAATCTTAGAGAGGACCTCGTCCTTTTAAACTCTGACCAGATGAGGAAGGCGATACCTCAGCTGGCACTTTTCTCTCCAAACATCCACATCATACAGCAATAAAAGACATGAGATTCGATTCGCAAACCTGACGAATTTATGATGTTATCAGGTCATGAAGACAGAATCTCAAGTTAGATTCGAAGCCTAATCTCTAAACCTTTTAAGTCGAAACATAATCTTTGTGTATAACTAGTGGAAAATCTTCCTTCGATTTCTTCAAAAATTGCTGCAATCTAGTGAATTTTGTCTCTAACTTTGCCACATTGCGCAGATAATTATGTCGGCAGCATGTTTTTAGCTGCAAACATCCATAATTTAACAAAAAGCTACATTTTGGATAAAGTCATGCATTCATTTTATTTTCCCAGTTTGTTTATTTATCGTTTTCGAATGGTCGGTTTCAGGCACAGACCGAGAGACAACTATTTTGCAGAACTCATTCACCTCTGTTCATTCTTGAATAATCGTGTTAATTTGCTGGCGGACAGGCTCAAATCTTTTCCACTATTTCACGGCTGGAGTACAGACCACGTACTAAGTTTCCTCATCCCAGCGTTGCCTTCTTTATTTGTGAAGCTTCGCGACAAGCTGACAGACATCAAAACTTTTTCCAGTTACAAATATGTCTAAAATGGGGAAAGGTTTTTAATACTCGAATTCCAATTTTCTGCAGAATAGTATACTTTCTCCTGATATACAGGGTGATTATAATAAAAGTGCAAGTGTTTGAAGGACTGTAAAAGAAAAACTACTTGTAGCCTGTTGAAGAAATTTGGTACATATTATATTTACAACATGGGGAAATGAATTACACAATTTAAAAAATTTAGTTGCAATAGACTGTAGTATGTCGATTATTAAAAGATTGTTTCGCTCTGTAGTATGTCAAAATGAATACCACTTCACTTTTAAAATAATTATGATGATGCCATGTATCATTAAGCTATAGTCATGACTTTGCCAAAGGTAGAACGTGCTCTGTTAATAAAATGTTATTACCAAAAGAATAATAATTATAGTGCTGCTTTGAAAGAATATCGTCGTTTTAAAGATTTGAGAAAAAGGCCGATGTCTGTGAAGGGCTTAAAGAAAATGATTAATAAATCTGAAGCTACAGGAGAACTCGGAATGCTCCCTGGAAATAGAGGAAGAAGATCTCTGAATAAAGAAGTTGTGAAAGAGATTAGGGAAGGAATTGATTCAGGGTTAGTGGATTAGCGACCTGTAAGAGTTAGTAGGGTAGCAAGGACTGTATCAAAACGATGGGTGATCGTGCGCAAAGTCTTGCGCTACATTTTAAGACGCTATCAATATAAAATTAAAATTTTATACTGATAGCAGCGATCCACAACAAAGAATTGATTTTGCCAACTTCATTCTTGCCAAGATTATTGAAGACGAATCATGGATTCGAAAGATTTTGTGGACTGATGAAGCGCATTTTGCTTAATCCGGACAAGTCAAAACACATAACTGTAGGATATGGGGCTCATCCAACTCGCATACAATGTGTAATGCATTACGCATTATACAACCCGCATACATACCTTGCATTCAACATTTGTTACAGTTTGGTGTGGTATGACTGCTAAATTTATTATTGGTCCATTTTTTTTTCGAATATCTTACATCAACAGACCTAGTTTTCTGCACCGTAATAGGCACTAGTTACACTCAAATCTTAGAATAGTTTGCTGCATCGTAATAGACACTAGTTACACTCAAATTTTAGAAAGTAATGTGATCCCTGCTCTGCAAGACAGAAACTGCATCGATTCAATCATCGATTCATGCAAGTTGGAGCACCACCTCACAGTCCTCCTTTTGTTACATAACTGCTTCACCGAACTTTTAGTGACGATCGTATAGTTAACAGATGTTTCAAAATGCGTGGCCACCTCGTTTACTTGATTTGGATCCTTGCGATTTCTGTCTGTGGGGTTATGTAAAAGATCGCGTATACAAGGACAAAGCTAACTCTGTTGTTGCTTTAAAAAGCAGCATTGCTAGGCATGTCCTAGAAAATCAGCAGGAAACATTAGGCGCTTCTGTGGATCACGCTGTCTTGCGTCTACAGCATTTGATAGGATTTGAAGAATCCCATTTTGAACAAATATTGTAATACATTACACATTTCATATTTTAGCAAAGAAAAATGTTACAATGTATCAAATATTATGAAAAAGAGCCACCTATGATAAAAAGTTAACTAATTGTTTTTTATTGTGTTATTCCTTTCCCCATGTTGTAAATACAACATATGCCAAATTTCTTCAGCATACTCCAAGTAGTTTTTCTTTTACTGTTCTTCAGACACTTGAACTTTAATTAATTCGTACTTCATATATGAACACATATTTGAACCAGAGAATCTCTCCAAAACTCTCTCTCACTCTCTACTGAAGGTGTCATTCCAGAGGACGCACTGCACAACAGAACAGAAATGTACGCAGCGCAATCTTTGGCGAGGAATACGCATTTTTACAGAATCTGAAGTGCGAATCTTGGAGAATTTTTTCGCGATTAATCCCTTGTATACAGTTAAAAATTTCAAAAATTCAATTTGTATTATAACCTTTGTGTTCCTCAACCAATTAAAACAAATATCTTGCACATAACTACGCATGTAGTCATAAAATGACATATCAGATATATTTAAGTCCTTGCGTTTTTGAGTTGCATGTTTACAAACTTCTGAAGGTACAATGCCTTACTGGATTAGGCTCAAACTTTTTTAAATCGATGCCCCGAATTTTATCGATCCAGCTCTTTTTATTTTATGGTTATTGCATTCACTTATAGTCGAACAGCAGAACTGACAGACTTCCTCTGAACGGAATTTGCTCAATATTTGGTAGATATTTACATATTAATGTAAAGACCTTACACCAAATTTCATCGTCAAGCTCAAACCGTTTTCGAATTGTCTTTGTTACGGACACAGAACCAAAAATGTGTTTTCGGAAGACCAAGACGAATCGTTTAATCGGAATCTTGAGTTTGAATTTTTTGACCATTACAATATTTGTTTCTATATTTCGTATATGAGAAAGTCAAAAATGGGAGGACGATACCGCTTTACTCAAAAGATTAAACGTAAAGTGCATCAAGAATTCAGTGAACTTTTCTGAAATATTCTTGCTGTTCTACTATGAGGCAGGAAAGTCTTGAAGTTTTACTTGAAAATGAAGTGATGACCTTCTTGAGAATTCTGAAGTCATTATGATTCATGATTGATAAACTGTTTTTTTTTCAGGATACGACCTAGCAAATGATAGGCGAACGTCTTACTTTATAAAAGAGAACTTTAAGAATATTATATTCAAAAGAATGTTCACCATATTAATGAATGTTCGTTAAAGCACGCCAACGCACTTTAATCTTATTGAAAAATGCCTCTATCTACAGCATAAATTTGTTTATTATATAACTGACATAACTGAAAATGCAATTTTTGCCAATAATGTCTAAAGAGCATTCATTCATTTCGTATTAAAACGATTCTGTATTAAATATATCTTCTCATCTGGAATTATAATTGACATCTTTTTTTATCAATTTAAAATTAAATCCTTGGAAGATGAAGTAAAATTTGCATAGTTCATTATAATTCACACCTTTTTCTGTCCATTTAAAATGAAATTCTTGGAAGACGAAATAAAATTGGCATAGTTCAGAGTATAGAAATGAGTTGATTACACTGTTGTTGGTTTAGACAAGATATGAAAAAAAAAAAATTCATCATAGAATATTTACTCTTCTCCACTGATTTCTCCTGAAAATATATCCTTTTGTTTTAATCTATCCATTGATATTACGATATAGTTTTGACACACAGTGTTATTTTACCATAATAATTTTAAAGAATGCATTTCAGCATAAATTACGAAAATTATAATTAAATCTTAGAATGCAATAGGTATATAATGTGTCCATACACCTCTCATTTTCAAAATGTAACACAAACACACAGTTAACGATAATATCAAATCAAGCGCACTTTATACGACATAAATGTGAATTTAAAGTGAATAAGATGAATACATCCATCGCAGGAGCCGTATAGGAGGATAAGTGAAAAGGTCAACAGACAGCTGTTCTTTCTCTCGATCAGGACAAAAGAATCTAATCTACACATCGCCGATGGAAGAGAATGCTGATGATGATGTAGACGAAAATGAAGAGGACACGCAAGGGAACAAAATTATCTGGAAGGAAAAGGAGGTAAAAAAAAATGCGCATTCTCTTAAAATTTGGTGGGCAACGTTCATTCTACGCCGATTCTAAATCTTCGTTGTATAAACAATGAGTGTTTGAAATCCTATCGCTAATCATGTCAGCAGGTAGGAATCCAGGGATGTTATTTGCCTTCCCACTAAACAGTGGGTAACTTTCACACGATATATTTTGGCAAGTTCTTTTTTTCATTATTATTTGATTGTTACTGTTACGGCAAATGTGGTGAATGAGTAATGAGTAATCACTCATTATGCACTATCACCATAACAGAATATTATATATATGTATTAAAGATAAACATGATTAATAGACCTTGGGGCAAATTCTGTAGATGGCACGCTCAGTGAACAAATCTTCTAGAAAAATGCATTCAATCACCCAGAAAAATCTATTTTCCGGCATTAGCAAAATCTTTTTGCTGTCGATTAAGACAGATTTTGCAGCAATTTTAAATTCGCAGACCGATTACAATATCAATCAGACTTCTATGAACGCTTTCCTTTAACTCACTGATTAATACAGATGGCAAGGATCATTTTGATGAATGAACGTAAAATCAAACTGTTTTTAATGTCTGTCGAAAGAAATGGTTTAATTGAAATGTTAATTTTTTTCTTCTGATTTATCTCGTTTATCTATCATGGATTTGAAAGTCATATTTATTATAAAACTACGTTTGAGCTCTCCCTCTTTGAATCAGCAAATGAAAAATACACCCATCTTATTTCGAAAGAGTTCATGCTCATATTTTCTGTTTCTGTTTAAACTGAAATTTGTTTATTGAAGTGCAAGGCAATTTACCAAGTTAAACCCACACATCCCGGCCCCTATGGAATACAATTTAAACTATATAGGCATGGTTAATTTTTAGAATGTTAAGCCTTTACGAATAATACATTATTTAAGTTCATCTCTTTTTTTATCCGAATCTATCACGAAAAACGCCTGAAATAAAGTTAAATAAAATCTATTTCATACACAAATGTCTTAGCCTGGATTATTTTCCAATCATCCGTATAATCTTGTCGATTAATATCATGTCAAGTCAAATTAACATCATGATTAAGTCAAAATCTTGTCGATTAATATCATGTCTCTTTTTTGGATGAGTGATTGAAGGTCAAAATTCATAAATAAAATAACTTGTTCATTCAAACAAAAATGCGCTGTTTAAATTTTCTAATATAAATTTTGTCCTTCTATATAAAAATGAATTCATTAACACTGTATTTTGTGTATATTAAAATTAGGTACGCTGAAGCAAACACTTGAAAATGAAATATTATTTTACAACAAAGGAAACAGTGAATAAATGTATTTCCACTTATATTACTTCCAAAGCAAAATCTATAAAACCGAGGATACATTCCAGTTGAATAATAAAACTAAGTAACTGGCAATTTATATCATAATCAGACAAGAAAACACCTATAGATTAGATTCCTTTTTTAAATAATTAATGTGTTACATCCTATAAATTGCATTTCTTTATACTTATAATACACAAATGTTTTAGACAAAATATGCAAACAAAAATTCATCATTCATCAGTAATAATGAGTGGCGAATATTTATTTTTCACCACTGATTTCTCCTGAACATATAATCATGATTCAAACTAATAATATTTTATAACTTTAGAATATAAGACGGACAACACTAAACTCAAACATATCTTTAAATATTCAACGATATTCACAGCTAACCTTTTTTTAAAATTTACGATCCTAATTTGTTATTCTTACAGTCGAGACTTGACACCCCATCTATTTTTCCTCCAGCAAGACATAAAATAGTCATAACAATTCCCAACTTGAAGAAAGGCCTGCAATCATCCTTCCACACGCAAATGACTATTTTCCCAAACAACACTCTTCCTCTCTTCCCCACAAGAAAATATTTCACCAAGGATTGATGTGCCAACTTATTTTTAAAACTAGCCAAAAAGATGATAGATTACCAGCTTAAATTAGGAAACAAAAATTCTCTACCTTTTCGCCAACGAGTTGTGTTTTCGAAATCAGGCGCCAATTTATTTCTTTCCAAGCAAGATGACGAAGACGGAGGGTTTCAATTTATTTCTTTGGGAAGGGTGGTCTTTTTCTTCGCCAAGTCTTCAAGAAAACAGAGATTGGATAATACTCCGTCTGCAGTGCTCACCGTATATTTTAATAAGAAGCTGCGGCATTTTGGGATGGCACTACTTATGAGGACAAAAAACTTGGCACTCTTTCATTTGTTAGTTTCGCTACGATACCCTCATTAAGCGTTTCCTAAATTAAGCATTATTTTATTCGTCCGAAAGTTTTATTTTGGTAGCAGCATTTATTATTTTAATCGCTTTCGAAATAATAAAGTGAAACATTTGCGTTTCATGAAAATTTACTTTTAACTAGTTTACGCCCATTTTCCAATTTTATAGAGTTCTTTATCTAATTTTCAATGAAAGTTTCTAAATTCTTTATCGGGGAATTCTTCAAATATTGAAGCGATTCATCTCCCATATCAGTTTTAAGTATTTCTTCTTTAGTGGTCTTTATTTAAAATCATTAACTACCTTTGCAAATTAAAAAAAATTAAGCTTTTTCTAATTACAATCAACTAATATTCAGGTTATTTTTTACAGTAATATATAACAAAAAATGAGTGAATTTTACAATTTTACATGTTTTGTACATAAAATTAATTTAATTTTTTTTAATTATCTAAACGGCAGATATTTTTAAATTACTTTCTACTTTTTAATCTTGAGGTCACTGACGTGAAATTAAAATTAAATTTTATTATAAATTTATGACTTAACTAAAATAAATTATTGGTAAAGTGTCATCACAGGTATGCAAAATTCCAAAAGTTTAGCGCATTATTCACTGAGCGAAAAGTCGATAAAAAAAATTGCAGGTCCAAACAAAAACAAAGATTATTGAAAGCTGTTTAAAAATTAAAGAATTAAATTACTTTATATATATAAAGTATTAAACAAGTAAGTTATTGTGTGTGTTATTACATGTATTAATTAATCTGTGCAAAGAATTAAAGTCTGCATTATAAATTAGAAAAAATAATAATTAATAACGCCTTTGCAATATTAAAACAAGTGGAAATATACTTTTTATGAAAAATAGACCATCTGAAACTTTCGTTTGGGAATATGTTTTAAGGTCCATGCTAAATAAAAAAGATTTGAACCTTTCTTACGAAATTTTCTAACATGATAATGCTTTAAACTCGACTCGTTTATCTTTCATTTTAAAATTTGCCATGAGCCCCTTGACCTATGAATTTTCTTAATTCCTTAATTACATTATAACATATCCTATTTAGAACGCATGGTGTTATTTAAATTCCTGCAATGTTATAAAGAGCATTTGAGATACTGAAGAATCTCTAAGTGCTTTTTGGAATTTAAATTATTTCATACTTTCACTTAATTGCAAATTTAAAAATTCATTTATTCCATGCACATACCATTGCTTGCAAAGGAGTCAACTGCATAGCAGCGACAACATGCATCGCGTGAATATAAATCCAAGAATTGAAAGAATAAAATATAAATACACTGAAAAGTAATTCTAAAATTTTATTAAAAAAAGTAAAAATACGGGGTAAAAAATAAATTCGAATTGCTGAAAAATGAATTCTTTAAAAAGGTGGAATTTGAAACAAAATTTCCTAGTAGTGCTTCATAATGGTACTTCTATATGAAGCATGAATTTTGGATATTATTTAAATCATACGGAAGAAAACACATTTTGATATAGATTGGCGATTTCCTTAATCAAATTTAATTTATTTCATTGCTTTTTTTAAAATTACTTTCAATTGCCGAGAATGTCAATTTTAATAACAGATGAAGATTTTCATCTTTCTGCCTTTTAGTTTTATGCATGCGAAAAGAAACCCGGATAGACTCTCTTCTGACAGCACTCTGTAGCATTGAAGCGCATGCTGCATATTCAGTTTCATCCATCTAGACAGTTTCAGTTGTAGAATTCACAAACATATTGACAACATCATTCCAAAGAATATTAATTTCGAACTCTGGAAGGTTTAAAATAGGAGCGTTCAGTCAAATCTTGAGGTGAAATTCTTCGACATTTACAGTAGTATTTCATACACCATATACAACGATTAGAAGTTTTCTATATATACTTTATACATGCAAGGTGAAATGACAAGAATAATTTACTTTACATAAAGTGTTTGAAAATTTCAATAAATGCTACACAATAACAATAAAAAAATGTTTCACTTATCTCACTGAAGCTCTCAGTGTATTGGTTGAATAGTTAAAAATGCATGCCAGGAATCACGGGAAGATTTTATTTTGTGCCGTGAATGACGCTGTCTTCCGCGCCCGCAACTAATTACAATGAAATCTCATTCCGCATTCATGAAATTTGATGCCATTCTTTGATGAGAAACCTTGTGAACCGAATCTTCTTTTGTTGATCAAGACATACACATAAAAAGACTGTCCAAAAAAGCGATACGACTTTAATGAAATTATGGAAGTTGATAAGGGAAAAAAAATAGTTTAAACAGTGATGTGTGCTACTGTTTGCAGACTCCCAGACAAAAGGTACAAGGTTTTGTTCCCAGTTAATTGAGTCTGGAAAATTGCGTGGATGAAGAAAATAATTATTTTGGTCTGTAAAGTGAACACGCGATCGCCCGCAGCACGAGGCTAGCTTCCTTCATTTCTAGCCACGAATAGACATTTACGAAGCATTCCGTTACTCAAACTGCAAAAGGTCACACCAAAAATGCTATTTGATTAAAATCCAGGACTTGCTATTCAACCATGTCAACAATGAATGCAAAGTCCCCAATGAAAAGAGGCTGAAAAGGGATGTATAGATGTGATAAATAGTTCAAGCATAATCTATAAAGGAAATTATTTTTCAAAACACTTTTATTCTCTGAGAGAAATGAAAATTCATTTTAACTTTAAACAGCCAATCTGTGGCCACTTCATTTCACAGTGTTTAAGTACAATAGAACATTTCTTAATCTTATCTATGACTGCAAGAGTAATCACTACATTCATTCATTTTATAAGAGCATTGAAAAACATTATATCATTCTGCTTAGAGATACTATTTCTTAACTCTAAAAAGCCAATAATATTGATGAGCATTTTTATCACTTAATACAGTTTTAACAGTCAAATTTATAATTAATTTTTTTAAAGAAAGAAATACCTATATGTTTTAGTTGCGTAACTCAAATCAGAACGAAGTGTCCTGGTGAAATGTGTGTACAATAAAACTCTATGCTACAATGAACAAGCAATAGTATGAAAACAAGAATATATACAGTGAAATTTTCTGATCATATAGTTAAACAATCAGCGATTTTTCTGCTTGCTGTACAATCTTCAATACGACCAAAATTTCCTTTTACGTGGCTCTCTTAGCGCATTGTCTTCATCCTCTGCCTCGTCAACAGTGAGTGCAGTGGGAACAGAAATATTCTATATTGACTCGCTCAGGGAATACTAATTTTCACTAATTCACCTCCCATATACATGTGTGAGAGAAATGATCCACCAAGAAATAAAGCTCTCTAGTCTTCTGAAATGATGGCAACAGTTGGAAAGGATTTCTGGAGAAGAGTTGATCCAAAAAAAAAGTCACCAACTTTATGAATTCATTTTCATATACAAATTAATCAAAGTAATCTGTGAATGTCCGTAAATAAGCAATAAACTATCTTAAAGGAGTTATATATCACATGCGAATAAGGAACCCATAAGGATTTATTTCAACCCGTCATGTCTGCAGCCGACAAAAGTTTCGCACAAATATGTAACCCAGTGTTCAGATTGCATCCGAGTTTCATTAATGGTTCTTGCTATATTATATATATATATATATATATATATATATATATATATATTGCAATCGTATAGACTTAACACCGCTTCACTCCCTTCTCCTCTTTCCAAAGCGGGGGATCAATCACTAGTGGGGAGGAGACAAACCATTCACATAGACACACTTTATGATCTTTTCTGATCATTTTATGATCTTTTCTGAAATTCGTAAATATCTATCATTCTGGAGTTATGATCAACTATTATTGATCTAAGTTACTTTTTGTGAATCTTTATACTGACATGAAAATATACAAGCTTCTATCAGCCAAAAATTTGAAAAAAAAATCAACAGCTTTCTTAACAGGACGGCGTACCAAAGTTGTATTCTTCGCAGAAAGATACAGACGCATACATAATAGCCAAAGTGGTGTTAAGCGTTAAATTTTATTCATATCTCGAGGCCGAGTTTCGTGAAGGTGACAACCCTTTCTTTTTTGCATCATTCAATGAAAAAGTTAAAAAAAACCTGAACTTTTTTTACCTGAAAGGAAGGAAGGAAAATTAAATTTCAAAATGATGACATATCATTAAAAATAATATGAACTTCATTTCTCAAAGTATTAAATTCTTTTATTTCAGCATTAACTAGAGAAAAATGACTAAGTTTGTAAAACAAAATAAAATTTTCAAATTGCGTCATTAGATTAGAAATTCAAATTTCAATGCATTTAAATCTTTCGATTGAGACCCCGGGTAAGGAAAAGAGGCCAAACATGGCCGATAGTGAAAGAGTTGCGTCGACGCGTTTCGTGCTACTGAAGATATCGTTCCATTCCCATCCTGCTTTGGCGGCCATTGTATTAAGTTTCCTGCTAATAAATGATTAAAAGGCATAGAAATTTGTATTGAATGGAATCATCTGTCTATTCACTGAGTGAGTGAATGAATGAGTCGCATGTGGCGCCCTCTTCCATTTGGACAGGGCGAGTTTCTGAGGGGAAATGATGGGCGGGTGTGAATGATATCAGAATATCTGTCTTCTGACGACTATTTGGAAACAAATGAATATTTGCAGAGGTGCTGTGAGCATATTTGTATTCATGACTCTTAACATGAGGCACGAATTCCTGATGGATCGACAACAAACTTTCGCAACTGCTTAAATTATACGCTCAGCTCAAATATCTGTGAATATTTCGGACAGACTGAAGTCGTTTTATAATAAATGATAGATATTCAAATTAGCTTCATTGAAAAAACACTCGCAGAGTTTCAGAAGATATTCTCTCTATGATTTCGATAATTTTGCAATGCATCGATTACAGCGGACCCTAAAATAAAGATACACTTCGAAAGTTTAAAATATTTTATGTATCAAAAGCTCAACTTTACTTCGAAATAATCGAATTTCCCAGAGTCGGTACAATGATCCTGTCTCCCCTGCTTTGTGAACAAAAAATGAGTTTATTCCTTCCATTTATTTATAAAAGTAATGGGTATGAAACTTTGTCGAAAAGCGAAGTTTCAAATTTGAATATACACCTAACGAATTTGTAAGTTTCTTAACATTTTTAAAAGGAATTCTTTAAAGGATTATTACAACAACGCTTGAAGAATACAAACATAATAATAGTTTTCCACGAATGCAACTATTGTTTTTCAATCTCTAAATATCGTAAAATGGGCACTAGTAGGGAAACTTCTAAAAAGAAACATTTTTTAGTCATCAAGTGGTCAAAAGATGGCAAATCTGTTCGAGAAATGGAGGTCTTAATTGGGAAAAGGCATGGTTGTGTTCAAATATAAATCATAAGTCTGTTCCAAATCGAAAATCGGGATATGGGGCCAATATTCCAGGAAGTGAGCTTATGGAAATTTTAAGCACTATTGCAAAGAGGAAAATGATACATTCAGTAAAGAAAAATCCGAAGTACAGCGCCCCAAAACTTGCATCGTTGATATCTTCATAGAGTGTAAGCTGTGTAAGAAGTGTTTCAGCTGAAATTGTTACACGTGTTCTTCATGACGCAGGGTTTTACGACTGTACTCCAATAAGAAAGGTACTCATTAATGAAGTCATTAAAAAAAGAACTTTCTTTTGCAGAAAAGTATATTTCAAAATCGGAATCAGTCTACAACACTGGTCTGTTCTCCATTGTGAACAAATTCAATCTGTAGGGAGGCGACGGGCGATATCAAGGGTGGAGGGAAGTTGGGGAAGAACTAGATCCTGGGAATATGGTAAAGATGGTTAAGAATGGAGGTGGATCCGTCCTCATTTGGGGTTGTATAGCAGCAGAAGGAGTAGGGGACCTTATCTTCATTGATGGCATTATGGTTAGAAGAGTATATCTTGACATCTTAAAGACTAATTCACAAAAAAGTGTCGACAAAGTAGGACTCAAACTTCGTCTTCCAGCAAGACAGTGACCCGAAACATACGGTGAAAATGTATTTGCTGTGCCATTACAGACAACAGTTTCATATTCCACCCCAATTTGCAGACCTAAATGATATAGAAAATTTATAGGTCCAGTTGGAAAAATCTGCTCGTAAACAATGTAACCAGTCAAGAAAAAGCTCTTAAGAAGAGTGGGCAAAACTTTCGGCTGAAACAACAAAAAAGCTGGGGGAATCCGTGCCTGAAAGATTGCGAGATGTGATCCAGGCAAAAGGATATGCGACTAAATATCAATTTGCTATTTTTATGGAAATTAATGAGGTGTAACAATTTTGTGGTGCAGCTTTTTCTCCAAGTTTCATATTTATTCGTTTTTTAAAGATAATGAATTCATTTTCGTAATTCTTTTCTTTACGTATTGGAAGGAGAGGACAAATAGTATTAAAAGTAAAAAAATAAGACTTTCTTACAGCAAAAGTTAGCTCTTTTTGTTAAAACATACATAATACATTTATGTGTATGCTGAATTTTGTTGCCCACTATATGTAACCGATGTAGAACAAATGTAGAGTAATTTATATTTTAAAGAGGGTAAGAAATTTGAAATTTTGTTTGTGTGTTCTCTAAAAAAAGATCGTTTTTTAATATTTCCAAAACTAGATTCATTCGAATGATTTACTAAAGAGTTTCGTAAGAGGAATATCAGATGACAAAGAATTAGAAAAACAGATTACAAAATGAAAGATATTTTGCTGAATAACGGCCAGGAACCTGAGAAACATGCTCACTGCAAAATATAGAGAAGCAGATAGAAGAAAAATTTTCAGAATTTCAGGAAGATCCTTTCCCGAAGAATATCTGAGCCAGTTCTTTGTTTAGATTTGTAATTTTCATAAGATACTATTGCTTAACATAAGGCTGTTGAAGTTGAATAAAACCATAAAAAGAGTGGGAAAAACTAATCCGTGTTTTTTTCCCGGAAAATTAAGTAAGTTTTATAAGTTTGATTTTGAGTGATTTACTTTAAGAATGTAGATAAAAAGAATTTTTTAATATAATAAGCAAATGCTATATTTCCCTTTAGAAACGAGAATTAGATCAGCATAGCCGTTTATACTTTCTCGTTTCACAAACACGCTTGATTACAAGAGGAGAAATTTGAGCAATATTACTAGCATAAACTATGTAAAATACAGGAATTGAAAAATGTGGAGCCATCATGATACATTTTAGCTATCATGACACATGTTTTGAATGAAGCAACCAGCTTCTTTCAGCAATATTTCATGATTTGGACGCATGCAACGATAAATTTACTAAAGAGTTTCTTTTGTATATTTCATGATTCCGAAAAAATAAATGTATGATTTCAAAACAAAAAATCGGGCTCTACTTTTAGACAAGAAAAATGTACATTCGGGAAACCAAAACTAGACGAATGGATCTAAATAATAATAATAATAAATCAAGAAATTCGATGTGATTTACCGTTGCCATTAAATAGTAATGTCCAGAATGTCTTTAGATTTTTTAAATCGAAATTTCAAAGTTTGTTAAATTACGATAATACGCAACAAGCTACACTTGAATCAAGAAACTTAATAAAGATCGAATAGACAGAAAAAGACTTAGCTCATTCGTGAACCCTTTCGAACACAATGGTGAGTCTGACGCAAGCATCGAATAACTGAATTTTGAATTTTAAATCGTCAATAAAAGGAAAGTATTAAATAATTTAAAATAGAAAAATCACATAAAAATGCTTCAATAGATCATTTATCATTATATGAATTAAAATAATAATAAATGTCCCCAATAGTTAATTAGAAAGTTAATTAATTCTTCTCTTCATCTAATTAGAAAATTAAGTAAATTCTTAGATGAAGAGGTTACCAGATATTGCGATCGTTGAAATGGAAACTTTCTAAGATTGTCCTTTAATTACGGATTTTATGTCCCTTTGATGACATCATTTTTAGCACTCAGGATTCACTATACTAAGCCTCCTGGCAAGTGGACTTGACTATTATGGCCCAAAAGTTAGATCCAAACATTAGGGAATATAAAAATATTATTTCAAAATGAAGGGGGGGGGTGTAATAATTGCCATGGGGGGCAATTATTAAAAAGAATTGAATGAGATTCAAATGAAATCTCCAGAACAAATTCTGCCATCAAATGGCATTTTTTAAAAATTAATCAAATTTATATAAAAGTGCTTAATGGCCAGTACTATTTAATAATGAAACGATCCATTTAACTCGAATTAAAGAAAAAATATTACAAATATAAATTTATCTAAAAAAAAGTGAAATCTCTTTTAAGTAAAAATTCATGAGATCTTAAAAGACCCTTTCGAAATTAAGAAAGTATTACTCCGGCTTATGATAAAAACTATCCGAAGAGACAACAGTTTAAAACAGGTACACAGTTATTAATAACAATTCATATTTTGATAAAAATTATTAGGCATAAAATAAAATTGTATGACAATCATTACATTCAATGACAACCCAAGTGGAAAGCGCGGCAGAGAGTTAAAAAGAGCCGAAGAATTCAAAATAAGTGTTTCTCAGGAAAACAGAAAGGAGATTCATTCTCTGTTTTCAGTTTCCTTATCTACAATACATCGACAGCTAACCAATAGGAGAGGTTTCCTGAAAACTCTAATAAAAGTGAATTTGTGTTTTAGATGCGTTTTTTTTTTTTCAAGAAATCCAAATTTAACACAGAACTACAATTTCAGTCACAAAATTACATAACAAATTTGTTATGTTTAAATCATTGCATTTTTAAGCTTTCGCGTTTCCATGTTTCCCCACGTTGGATTTGGCTCGAAATGTGAGAGGCGTCTATACTACGGTTGTTAAGTTTGTGTACCGATTTTTATCCATTTAACATTCTTCATTTTGTAGTTAACTGATATTTGATCAGCTGTACAAGCATGCTTCCTCTCAACGGATTTTGCACACAATCCGATAGTAATCTATAATCTGTGATATAAAGACTATGTGCCAAACTTCATGCATCTAGCTAAAAGCGGTTTTGAGTTATCTTTGTCTCAGACACAGGAGCGTGCCGAAAAGGCGTTTTTAGACCCTCCGGAGGTCTAAAACGAGGAGATTCGTCAAAATGTCGTGTTCGAATTTCTTGACGATTCAAATATTTTCTTTATACGAGAATGTAAAATTTAAAACTGAAACTGGTTCGAATAGAGGATGTTTTAGAAATTCGTTGGAGACTTAAAAAATCAATAACGCTCAAACGATTTGAGATAGATGTTGTTGACACCTATGAATCAAAATGGAATCCAATTTTGTCCTTTTTATCATGAAACCAGAAATGATCCATCGCAAAATTTGCAATTCAAGCCGTCGGATGGCTGTGCAGTTGTCGGAATGATGCGTTGCGTAAGATAAGAGAATGAATTGAAAAAAGCATTAAAATAATCAATATATCGTCCTTTATTATGAAACACAATGTGAAATGACGCTTTTCTACAATATTCAGATTCATTTTTCTATCCCATAATTTGTCATACCATGAAGGGTGGAGTATAATACTGTGAAAAGTGTGGTTACCCATCAGATAACTAATCTCCTAGACACATTGATCCTTTGTAAACTTTTCGTCTGACCCATTCTCTTCTTAGTGACGCTCCGTCATCTTCAAAGCTCTCGAGTAGTTTAAATTTTAAATTACATTTAGTAGTTTAAACGTTATATCAAATTTAATTTTTTAAATTAAAAATTTTAGTTTCATTTCCATTTATAATGAACAAACGTCATCGACCTTTTTTCCAATATTTTAAAAGCTATTATTCTTAAATGAGCTCCAATCAACTGAAATATATATCAATTCATTTCACATGTATGAAACAACTATATTCAGAAAAGCTTAAATGGATACACAGCTTATTTTCCCAATGTTATCTTTCTGATTTGTCATATTTTTTTTTCTGTGACAGTCATTAAAATACAAAATGGTAAACAAGAATTTCAGTACAATGAGATGACTTTACAGTAGGAGAGGGATGCTTCTATTCATTTTTGATTCTCGCAACGCCCATAACGTCAAGTTCTATTTTCAGCAGAATAAATAATGCATTAAGCATACTTTCGGAGTCTTGTACACCACGGATGCCGTCATCGAAATATATATTTCGATCCCTTTTAGAAAAGAGTCCTTGCATCATTAGAAAGGAAGTGAAATGCATCATTTGCAAGTAAAGGCAACCCAGAATACATATCACATGGATATCAAATGATAGGGATCAGACAGAGATATTTGATGAAGAAAGTATTCTGCACATATGCATAAATAAATGATATCCACTTTCGATTCTTGTATCTTTCATTCCTTCAAATCGACGCCCGAGAACGCCAGTTCGATTCTTTGTTTTTAGAGCATTCATTGAATGGCCCGACTAACAATGTTTGAAGGCAAATCTCTACACATAAATGGGAAAATCAAAAATGTTTGAATGCCAACAAAACTGTTCAATGACATTTCTCCCTTTTCAAACCAATAAAGCACAAGAAAAGGTTTCAAGTTCATTCTTACATAATGAATAGGGAGGGATTGAAAATTATTTTCTCGAATACAGAAAATATTATTCAATATTTATTGTTGCTATTCTGTTGAAAAAAAATAGTGTTGATATTTTTAATAATTATATTTATTCATCTCCAAGTTGTCATTTCGAAAGTTTAAATGAATTTTATATCTTTAGTTCAAACTTTCTTAATAATGTATTGAAAAAACTGTTTCTTCCGGTATACAAAAATCGTTTGGTAAAGACTCATTTTTTGGAGAAATGAGGAAAAAATCCTTTGGCGCAACGGATTGCATCCTTTAAATGGACACGTTCTTGGTCAATAGAAAGGAAATTAGGAATAAATGCTTAATGAAGCACTCAGTCGTGACTTTAAAGTTTACAGCATTTCTCCACCCAAAAAGAGAGAGAGCACCTGGACGTGACAGCATCTATGCTGTTTTCTATCCCAATAAAGATCATTGCTATAGTAATCGTGACCGCAAACATGTTAATGTTGGAGACGATAAAAAGATTTTCTTTATTACATTTTATGAATACTTTAAGTTAAAAGTAAGGGAAAAAAACCATTTTCCTTTAAGAAACATTGGGCATATCAGGTAATGAATCGAATGATGACTTACACTCCGCCTATTGTTTTCCATGAAATCCACGAGTTTTTCACCCTTTGAAACCTTCAGTGTTTAGTTGAAAGAGGAGACGGGTCTCATTTTCGTAAAGAAGTCAATCGAATACCTTGCTCCGATTTTCAGTATCTGAAATAAAAAAATAAAAAAACAGGCAAATGAATAATTCGTCATTTTTCATATTCATAGTTTACAAGGTTCATAATATTGTTCCTCTACACATCACCAATGAGGAACTCTCTATGAATCATAATCATCGGCAAAACCGAACAGTTATGGAACGGTCTCGTCGTCAAGCTTGCTAAACGTTTGAAATGATTCAATGCCCTCCAAACGGCCCATATTTTTGTAGCCTAAAATGAAAATTCGCTTGTGAATCATTCCATTTTCATTCTGAGAGTTCAAATGGAAGAATGTTGCGCATTTCAACAATAGACAAGTGATCCTTTTGAAAAAAATGATGTGATGCTGTAGTGTATAAGGTACGAGCAGGTGACCTGACGCTATTTGGGATCGGGATTTTTTCGTTTCATATGTTTCTTTTCCTACAAACATTGTAGATCATTTCAATCGGGAAGCCTAAATCTCGTTTGAATCCAATTCTAGATTCAAATCTTGAATGTGAACACATTTTCTGGCGGTTCAGGTAATTCTAGAAACGCAGACAATTGCATTTTCCATAGTTATCAAACCATTTTTTTTAAATAGCCGCTGGAACAAGTCCTCGATATTTAACCTAAATCCACAATGCTTCCCAATTCTGAGGCCCACTTGAAATTAAAAACATACACATCTCATTAGGCAAACAGTCAAGACAATGAATTGTCTCTAGCCCGTTCGCATGATTGCCTTCAGTGTCTAGTTGCCTTTGATCAGACATTCATCTCAAGGACGCATTTTCGCCTCCCTGCAGTTTTTCAACGTCTTCGTTCAGAATTTTTTTTCTTTGCCATCTGGTTTCGGCTTTTCCGCCATTTCTCCTTCCGCATCTGCCTTCCTTTGAATATCTGCCCTATCTCGAAGTTTTGGGTGGCATTCTTTATCACAGTTGGAAATTTAAAAAAAAAGAAAGCATATTTCTTTGCTGGTATTGTTTAAATTTCCATTATGTGAGAAAACGCTCAAGAAACAGCAAGAAATTAATAACACAAACATAATAGTTTATTTAATACGATTAAAAACGTAAAAATCTTCACACAAAAAAAGACAATCAATACTATATGTTATATAACGTAAAAAATTGCAAAATAAAACATCAA
The DNA here is from genome assembly GCA_026543865.1 of Argiope aurantia. Lineage (NCBI taxonomy): Eukaryota > Metazoa > Arthropoda > Arachnida > Araneae > Araneidae > Argiope > Argiope aurantia. Next base: position 350,589 of record JAPMOR010036729.1, read on the forward strand.
AGTTTAAAAAAAGCAAAAGCGAATAAAAAAATACACATGATAATCGTTATAAAAGTAATATTTTCTCTCACGCGACCTGTATAATATTCCAGAAAGAAATCTTGCAGATGTTTGCAGAATAAAGATGTTTTAGCAAAGTTTAAAAAAATCGTTAAAAATAGAATGATTACACAACTTCAATTTCTGCATTTTAAAAGGGGACTAATTGTGGACAAAATGATATGAAAATTGCAAAATTCCGATGTGAATATACGCGTAAAATTATCAAAAATCATCCAAAAACATAAGAATTAAAAACAAAATTTTAGATTAAAAATTAATTAAAATTTTAAAACTATCTTATATTGATAATCCCCGCTAGTTCAGCGTTGCTCAGATCCCGATTTGGAAGCAGTCTGGCCTTCTTAGCGACAATTAAACACATAAGAGTTTATAAATGTACACAGATTGCGACTAACATTAACGGAAATCTTAAATTTATATATCTTTTTAAGTCTGATGCGTTCATCTAAAATAGGATTTTAACAAAATTAGAATATTTATATTTCTTCTAAGTTCAGATTTTTAACTGATATCGTACATTCGAGTTTCAGAAATGTTGTGAATATTGTTAGCGATTTTAAATTTTTAAAAAATCAGAAATAGAACAGCAATATCTTAAAAAAGTCTAATGGAGAAATCTGATATTATTCGCTTACAGATCCAATCCAGATCTAATACTGATTTAAAATTTCTATGTCAAAATAATATACTAAATTTCATCCATACAGCTTTTTCATTTTTAATTTAACCTTTTCTCAGTTATGCACCTTAACAAAACTTCTTCAAATGCACAAATACAAAACTTCACATACTGAAAATTCAGCAAAATCTATTCCAGAAATTCTCACCATATCAATGTTAGAGTTCCCAGAAACTGAAAGATTTCATTTTTGAGCTTTGCGCATGCGAGAATGATTGTGGCGAATACAATGCCAAATTATAAAAAGAATAAAAAATACTCAACTCTTAAAATTTGAATGGATAATATAAGTCTCAGAATAGATAATTTCACATTAAAAAAAATTCCTAACTCGTTAATCATTTAAATCTGAACATACAGTAAAAATCTTTCAACTGGTTAATGCAAAAACTCAAAGTAAACGATACTTATAATACAATTTAAAACTGATTATATTTTAAGGAATAAATATTTTGCTTTAACTGAAAATCTGAATTTTTTAAAAAATCCATTGGTAGTTTCAATTGTTTTCCCATTTCAAATAAAAAGGGCGCACTTTTCATGAAATCCTTACGTACTTAGAAATCTATTAATAATTACACTTGGGAATTTTTAGTGCTTCAGAAAATGTTACTACTTTCATTGAAAAATTTAAAAAGTATAAATGCTTTCTAATCCAAAACACAAAACTATAACAAGCAATAAACAAATTATTTAAAAAAAATAAGTTATAAGTTAGTTGAAACAATAAGAAAGAAATTATTTCGTATTAAAAAAACTTTTAATCCATACACAGTTTTAAAATACTTTATACTTTACTCGGATTTTTCAACAGGTTAACATAACAAATTTCGAGAGCAAACAAACGAAGTTCCTAATAAGCAATGAAATCAACAAAAGCAAACGATTTACTTAAAGCAACTCAGAGATTACTGGAATAATTTCTTCTTAACTCTTAAGTTAAGAGATTTTTTAATAATAACTGATCACAGTTTCTCGCTCGGCACGCAAGCTGTTGTCACGTGACTCTGGAGTAGCAACTGGTACGAGAGGAAGAGTTTCGGGAGAGGCTCTACATGCAAATGAAGCCGGCTGTTCCAATGGTTTCAATAAGTTAATTAAATAAACGGACATGTTCTTTTTAACATAACGAAAAGGATATCAAAAAATTATATTGTCTTCTGTGACTGGGCCGATCTGGCTGGCATCGGTGTTTCTTGCGCAGTTAAGAGACAGAAGCGCGCGTTTAGCAATCAGAGCTTTGAAGGCAAGGTGACCAGGAACATTTTTTTTATTGATACAAATTTGCCAAACTGATATTTGTGTAGGGTACGATTTTAGATTTAATAGAATTATAACGACTTTGTTTTTAGTTCATACTTAAATGCCTCTATTATAGACCAAATTTTGCACATCTGAAGAATTTTTTATAGGTTCATAAATAATAATCTAAATAAAAATATGTTGTAAAATTTTTGTAGTTAATTTATCTTAAAAAAACTGGAATTGACTTTTCATAAAATACAAGTCGAAAAATTAGCTTAAAGTAGCCGATTTTTACCCACGATGAAACTTTTTATTGAATCCTGTTTCTTAATTTCTTTCACGTATTTTCCCCTCTGACTGAAAAGAAGACACGAGAAACATTCTCCCTGACATTTCTAATGGTATTTTGAAGCTCCATTCATTAGCTAGGGAAGGGCTCTTTTCAATACAACTGGCAATAAAATCAATGAAGCAATGTGAAATTTTTATTGTGATTGTTTACATATGACTGTGGCCATTCGACAATAAGTAATAGGACCCATTTCTGTGCAATGCATGTTAGCGATTCTATAGAACTGGTATACAAATTTTATCCTTCTTGTATTTTTATTGCAGTACTAAGAAACTATCCAATTAGAATATAAGTAGGCTCATTTCGTTGAAAATTTCATATGCATTTTAAATTTTCATTTAAAAACTACATGCCATAATTCGTCCATTTAAACAGCTGAGTTTTTGAGTTATTGCAACACACACAACATAATTTCAAGAATGGCTTTTTTTTATCCTTCATGAAAATGAAAAAAAAAAAAAAAACGGTTTGCCAGTCGACTTTATTTAAGAGGAATAAAATGATATTTTTCTATTAAAGCATTGTGAAACCATATAATTTTTCCTAAACAACCTCTTTTCTCAGAAAAACATTTAAGTCTTTCAATCTAATTTAACTAAAAAGAAAAAAAATCTATACATAAAAACATTTTAATTTTTTTTTTACATTGCACTCAACCTAAAAGTGAGTGAGAGACTACCGATGCGTTCCGTTCAAAACTGAGTTAGGGCAAAATTCATCTGTCCAGCCTGCTGCGTTTCTGATTGTGCTCTCAAAATAAAAGATTGATGTAATACAGAATCAGGAATAGTCTTTTTTTCTTTGGAGGGTGTCACAAATGAAAAGCAGAAATACAGAGATTCATTAATATTTTTAGGTTCATATTACTTTTATTAATTCATTTACAATTACAATACTTTCTCTTTTCATGCTTTACTTGGAAAGAAGTTGACTTTAAATTTAAAGTCGACCTTAAAATGGAGAAGGAAAAAAAAAGTTACTTTTTTTAGCAAACATTTTTTAAATAAAAATTTTTCGCAAACAAATTCTTTTCTCCGGAAAATATTTAAGTGTTCCGATCTAATTTAATTAAGAGAGGAGAAAATCCACGTATAAAAACATTTCTAAAAACATCATTTTTTCATCGCACTTAACTTAAAAAGTCCAAAAATTCCATGTTCTAATTAATACCTTATACCGAGACGGTACATCAAGTTACAATAGAGACTGATAAAATACTCTAACGCAAACCGGCGAAAAAATATATTAGTCTTCATTAACGATTCCTAGGTTCAAATGAACAGCCTTTGGTAGAAAAAAAGTTTTAGTCGGAATAAAAGGCCATTATACTTTTGGAAAGTCAGAAGCAACTCATTACTTAAATCAGACATTCGAAATCATTCTAATTAAGAATTTAGATTAATACCTTCATCCAATTTGCAAAACCTGAAATGAACGATGAGCCGGAGAAGAAGGCGAAGTGTCCTTCCTTCCTTCCTTGCGGCCGAAACTGGCACAAGTTCGGTTTTCAGAAATTTACTGAACACACAGGTAAATTGTTCCAGGAAATGTGGACATTTCATTTAATTGTTCTTTTATTTAACGATCTCAATAAATAAACATTATTCTGGTATTTCATATTGTAAATGATCGTGTAGTCTTTTAATTTGATTCTTTTTTTCTCAGAGAAGAAGTATAAAATGCATTGTCGACAGAATATGGTAATGCAAAATTATCTACACTAAAACGTTGAAAAAAGTGTTGTTTTTCTTTATTAGAAAAATGTACATAAATAATTGTTAATTTCAAATCAGCAGAAGTAGTCTCCGAAATATTTTCTGGTATAATCTCTAACGTAGGTGAGTTTTTGTTTTTCTCAAACAATTGAGACCAAAATTTGATTTAGAGTTGCAATTGCAGTCACAGAATCACATACCAAATTCAGATATATTAGCCGTGCATTTTTGAGATACCGCGTTTCCGTGTTTCTGACAGTACAGACGATCAACTCCTTCTTAAATTTTGGCTATAAATTGCATAGGTGTATGCACTGCAATTATTAAATTCGTGTATCAAATGTTACCTACCTAGCTCCCTTTTTTGTAGTTATCGTGTTAACTTGTATTCGAACACTCGGCCAGACAGACTTCATGTTAACGGAATTTAGCGTAAACAACATACAGTAAATTTCATCCAAATAGTTCAAAACGCCTTTGAGTTATCTTCGTCACAGACAGACATAATGCCAAAAATGAGTGTTTTTTTTTTTTTTTTTTTTTTTTTTTAACTTAGGCAGGTCTAAAAGATGGAGATTGCTAAAATCCGGAATTCGAAATTTTTAAGGATCCTCTGAAACATAAAATGGTTTTAAAACTTTAATTATTTTTTTAATTTAACATTGAATTGTCAATTAGAAATCCTTTTGTGAATTTTGAGTTCCTCTGAACTTATTTTGCTCGAAATCTGATAGAAATGTATAAAGTCGGTGTTAAGATCACGTACCAAATTTAATCCATCTAACTCAATGTGTTTTTGAGTTTATTACAGACAGATTTTTTCCTAAAATGCGTTTTAGGAAATGCAAAATGTGGAATTTTAATTAAATCTCGAGTTTGAATATTTTGATGATTACATTATTTCCTCTATACTCCGTAAAGAAAAGGTGAAATTGGATCAGTCAATTTTACCGGATCTTATTCCGAGAAAAATATTTTCAGTCTTACTTCCCCTCCCCCCTTATCTCTGCGATTCTATCTTGAAACCAACAAGCTGGATGGATGAAATTTTCAGAAATGAAGATTTCTATTAAATTTTCAAATAAATTAATCAATAACAAGTCTTTATATGAATTCATACGAAGAACTTATCTTAAAAAAGAATGACCTAATAGATAAAATTTATTACAATTATATATCGGCATTGAATTTCGAACTAAATCAGCGAAAGGGCAGATTGTCTTTTAGCTTTTAATTCAAGGACTGGTAAAAAAATAATGTTCAAGAAAGGCACGACATGATATGACAAGATGTGATCTGGAATCATGATTTCAGAAAATATAAGCTGTTTGGATCTCTCAGTCGAATAGAGGCAGAAAAAAATAAATAAATAAAAATTCAAAACGCAAATTCAATTTTCTTTGTTGCACCAAGCTTTTAACAGAATATTCGCCATATTTTGCATTTATACCAAAAAGTTGTGCAAAAGAACATTAATCTTTTATTAGATCAAACTAAGCTTTTAAAATTGACTCATTTTACAATTGCTTGATTATATTATGAGTCTTAACTTTTCTGCTTCTTTCCCTTGCATTATTTTTCCGTTTTATAGTTAACATTATTACTCTCTTCCACGCAGTTACATCAACATTGAATCAGTTCGGAGAGGTCAGTTCTTCCCTGTAAAATAGAGATTTCAGGAAACAGTAAAAATAAAAATATTTAATTTTCGATCAACAAGTTCTGAGCACTGTGGAAAATATCTTTATAAACAATCATTACTTTCCTTCTATTGTACATAAATATTTTGAAATTGCACAAAAGAAAAACAATGTATTTATTTAAATGTTTATAAAATACTTCACAATTTTTTTTTCTATTCTACTAATGACCGTTAAGGTAAAACATATCTAAGGAATTTGAATAAGAAAAAGAAAGTTCTTTAATGGTTCAAGTTCTCGTAACCAAGAACATTTGAATACTAGTGGAGCGCTAGCAACAAATATCTCGCTACAGCCATGGTGGCTTCGGGAGATTTCTTGAGCGAAACACAAATGTTGCTCTCAAATTCTTCAAATAAGGCAACCCATAAACTAGAGAAGTCAGACTCCTGTCTCAAACGCCCCAAGATCACCTTGACAATGAGAAGGTTTCAAACTTCTGTTTCCTCATGAATTCTTGGCTTGGCTAGTTACAGAAGGTCAATTGGGATTAATAAGCAACAACGATTTTCAGATTCTTGGTTTTCAAAAGATTTTGGTCATTCATTATATCAAATTCCATGATCTAAACATCCGAATTTTGCATTTGCAACACATCAATTCTCAAGTTTCCGTAGCTCACACAGGGAAGTAGGGAACTGGGTAGTACATTCACCACTTGTGGAAGTTGCAGTTTCACAGCGGAATCAGCTCCAGACCTCATAAAAAAGCTGGAAATCTACTCCGTCAAGACTGACTTTCTTATTAGATTTTAAAGCAAGATGCGGTTAATATTTTTTCTTTTTTAGTTTTCAATATTACTAAGGATTTGAATTATTTCACGAGTAGAAGAGTGCCCCAGTCGTCTTAATAATATAATTATAATAAATGGCACCGTTTTTTCAGCATATTGGAGAAAAGAAAGTACTGACTTCTTCCTTTCGACTGTCTCCCTCCAGAGTTTGTTAGTGAAAATATTTGAGTCTAAGTGAAAATATTTGAGTTGCGATTTTATATATACGGATAGATATAAATAATTTTCCCTCTAATTTGACCCACTTCTTAATACAAATCAGGTGATGAAACCACCTGCTAAATTTTACACAGCAATCCAGCATTAATTATATATCACCAGATTACAGAAGATTAATGAGTAGTATTAAAGAGTAAGCGAACGCATAAAATTCACTTCTTTCTACTATATGTGTTGCATTGTATAATTACTTAGCTAAAACTTTTTTGGTACATTAGTTAATCAGATAATTAAAACAAAACAGTATTTACAAATAAAAAGGGACGAGAGCTCCTCGATTAAAAACAGTTTACAAATAGTAGCAATTTTGTAAATTTTAATGTTCTGCCCTTGACATCAGTAACTCGTGGATATGTCATCAAGTTCATTCAATGGAAGTCAATTACGACGTTTCTTTAAGCCGTCGGGTTATTGCGTCGGTTCCGTATCACATGTTGAAATGCTCACTACATTCCTCCCCGTTCCACTTCGGGAAAATAGCGTTTACATAATCACGTCATGTAATTCCAGGTTTGCATAATTACATTATGTAGGCTCTTTACATTGTATATGTAAAGGGTTTACATAATGTAATGTAAATAACATAATTAACATATTTTACATTTCGTTCTCATAAAGAGATAAGTCAATGGTTATTTTAAAAAATAAGTCATTTTAAACGTTAATTTCTCAGAATAATTATTTTTGAGATAGGACTCGAAAATAAATTGGGTTCTTTCAATATTTTTAATGAATACATTCTGTTGCATAAACAAAGTAGTTTACTTAAAGGGAGCTTATTCAAACCTCGATTTGACTGAGGCATTTCGACGAAACTAGTTATTAAGTTTCGCAGAAAACACTGCAACGGAGCGAATTTTTAGAATCACGAAATTTTGGATGGCGTGTTTGTTACGAAATCGAGAATTTTCATTTTCATAAAATTGTAAATTCCTATGTGCATGAGAACACTCTTATTCCAAAACTCAATTAGCTAGAGATGAAATTTCACTGTTGTTTTTGGTTTATATATATATATATATATATATATATATATATATATATATATATATAGAGAGAGAGAGAGAGAGAGAGAGAGAGAGAGAGAGAGATATTAAGAACTCTATATCACAAAAATATATCAAATTTTGGGTTAAGTCAGTCGAGGGGAGGAACCAAAATTCATATCAGAATTTTCGCTGTATAACGAAGCACCGCGTGAAACACGCCGTAATGTGTTTGTATAGTCGTAATGTGTTAAGATGAAAGGAGTGCTTTCTCGTTGGTTTTATCTACCAATTACTACATGGTTCTGAATACTAAACCTCCTTCATTTTATTTTGTAATACATAAGCCAGGTAGGAACATGAGGATAGAAATGTAGTGCACTCCCACCTATATTTATCCATCTAGAACGAACAAATCTATTTGAGCATGACTATTGAGCAATCTATTGAGTCCTTGACTTATATCATTATTCTAATAACTTTCTCTGATTCTCCAGCCATATCCGTATACCATTTCCATCCTTTTTAATAATTGATCCTCTCCAAATTCGAGTCCCGATTCTTTTTGAAAACCGACAGAATCTTTTAAATCGGAATTCTAATTGTCAGTTTTGGAGAGAGAAAGTTTTGAAGTTAGTTGATCATTTATAATGATTGCTAACAACCGTCGGTATCGGGGCAATCTCTTAAAGGTTTGGTAATAAGAACTTCTCTGTGATCTCTTAACGAATTTTGCGAGAAACTTTTCCCCAAACTCCGACCAATTCGATTTTAAGAGTTTAGCGAAGCGGATTTTCTCAGTTTTGAAACTGCAGTTTTCTAAGAAGACTTGGGGGAGCTTTAAATGGACTAATGTACGGACGCATTAATTAAGCAGTTGATTCAGTGAAAGCAGAGTGAAATACGAAGCAACATTTAAGCTTAAATCAAATATCGGGCTTTTAAATTCTGATATTCTTTATGTACCTGATTTCTTAATGCGATGTCCGTGACCTTTCTAACACTGCCGGTCTCACGCATTCAGAAAATTAATCTACAGAGTTGGGTTTGATTTATTCTGCTAATTTTATGGATTAAAAATATTATATCAGCTACTTCCGTGTTCATTTTGAAGTGCTGCAGTATTCATTAGCATCCGTTAGACTTCTAAATTTGTTAAAAGTATAAGGTGGTTATATAGAGGTTAATTGTACGTGCATTTCTTTTAAAGATTTTAGCCTGATAATAATTACACAGGCTAGCACATTATTTGTAAATTGTTTCATATACGATAAAAGAAATGCTCCAAAACTCTCTACAGAAACATCGAATTTGGAATTAAGAACTAACGCTCATGTTAATGATTCTTTAATTTTAATTTTTAACTGAAAATTAATCAAAATGTAAATGTTTTTTCCTTTAATGATGTCGTCGTATAAACATAATAAGTATTCTTAACAACTTTCCAGACTTCAGAAATAAACTTTTCAAAATTTAATTTCCTATAAATTATTTTTTTAATTTTAATACTAGTTTAAAAAATTTTCAATTACATTACGCAACAACAGTTTTCATTTATTCAGATGCATCATCATTACTTCAATTCTGCTAGAGCTCTACGTGACGATATAAAAATACATTTATTTTATCAGTGTGACATTGGACAAAATGCGACATACGTATATATTTCTTGTAATCCGGAAAGAGTTACAATGTTGCAAGAAAGTAGTAGCCAATTTAACTATCATATCAACCTTTTCATTTCCAAAAATTCGCACATATGCATCCAACATAAAACAATTTGGAAACCCTTCCAAATAAGTTTGTCATGCAAGTCTAAAGTATTGAAAAGCAAAGGATGGCTACGAGGATGAAAAGATCACGGATACAGACCGCTCAGTGAATTCGTACACATTATGTAGCTATCTGCAGAAAAATATGAAATGAAGAATAAATCATTCAAAATAGCATTAACTTAAGCTGTAAAAATGGAACAAAATGAATGAATTCCTTAAGCTGAGTAGCATTTGAAAAGATAGCATAAGAAGTATAATCGAAACTTTTAGAATCCTCTGTAAAAATTGGTTTGAACTGATGGTGTTTCGGAAGATGATTACCAAAGATTTGCTGATAAATGATATCTGAGCTGCTTGGCTTGTCAAATATTGAAAATGATTCAAGTATTCAATAACATGAGATTTCTATGGGGGCAAGAGAACCTAGGTACCCCGTGTACCTTCTTCTGAACTAAACTTCTTCTGAAACTAAACGTGTCATTGTCGAAGAATGAGGGCATTAATCACGGTCGAGAAGATGTTGTAAAAGACGACATTTATCAAAATTATAAAAGGGATGAACACAGTTTGATGATATTTTAAAATAATAATGGAGAGATAATATATACATTCTGTATATAAACTTGAATTTCGAAATGCCCCAAAGTGTAATCGAAGAACAAAATGTTGGACGGTTCTAAACTTCGGATGATACTGCGTCTTTCACAGCCACAGACATTGGATCTGTAGCCGAGTTTCGATAAAGATGATTGCTCTGTAAATGCGTAGTAGAGATAAACGATTAGCGTTCCATGACTTGTTAGAAAGAACCTTTCAGTTATTAAAATATATTCCACAATTTTTTCTTAAATAAGTCGCATGAGGGACAAATCTAAGCTTTTCATCAAAGATCAAGCCCAAAAGTTTAGCCTCATCAAGTACTTTAACAAGATGACCTTTTATATGAATTTCCGGTTCAGAATGGAATTTGCGTTTCCTAGAAAAATGCATACATTTTTTTTTTAAGGAAGGAAAATAAAAATTAATTCTTATCATACCAAACTGCGAGTTCATTTATTGCAATTTCAGGCTGTATGTGAATAAAAATCATACCAACCGCAGTAAAAGAAAGGTAAAGATCGTCAACCTACTATAAATAGTCTTTCACAAATAAAGACAAATAGTTTAAAGTATCATTAATTTTCGAAACAAAAAGATTGAGCGATTCCTTCCTCTTGTATCTGAATTGATGTCTTAATTCTGAACTCAAACCTAATTCTGAAAATCCTTCATTTCAAGACTTTTGAATAAAGATTGCTAAGTTGCCTCTTAAATTAAAATCGAAGATTTCTTTCAAGATGCAAGGATGAATTCTTTCTTTTAACGACCTCTACTGAAAGAATTTTCCTTGTTGCCAAATAAATAGTTGCAATTGACGTTTTAGAATAAATTTGTTCCAGATAAATAAATCAATTACAAAAATCGTACTCTACTGTTCTTTTTTATCTCATTCAATATGAATCTCCCCCCCCCCGATCATTCGGGTAGCACAACCAATCATGTAACCTAGTTCTTGGTTCATTTGCATAATTATATCTTCCAAAAGTTGTGTATGGTGAGTTTTTTCTTGTTACTTATTATAAATTTCAAAATCGCTAACTCATAAAAGAACTACATAGTGCAATTATAACACTATCTATTAAGTATTAAGAACAAATTATATGTTCCTACTGAAAATAGATGGCAATTCTAACACTACCATTGATCATTAACAATTTGGCAAGAATGTAAATTTGTTTTTTCGTTTTTAGTACTTCGTACTTTTATTTAAACAAATTTTTAAAAAATGCATTTTAATTACGCTTTATTAATATTCTAAAATGTAGATACACTTTTTAAAATTCAAAATTGGGCAGTTAAATGAATACCGTAAAAATATGAAGCAATAATGTAAATATTCGTAGAAATTGGGCATCCATAAGATGTTTAAATTTTCAAAGCATCCTAAGAAATTCCTTTCTTTTGATATACAAAAACCAATATATTAAATAATTGATATTTAAAAACATTTTTATCATTATAATATTGCAGTATTAGGCATCGTTCAGTAGTTTTTGCCAAAATATGAAAAATTCTTACTGAATAAACACATATTTAAGGACTTCCCGAACACAAAGTGAAGATATATACCAAGACCGACAAACTTCCCAGCCAAATTCTCTACCGATTTTAAATAATGAAGGAAAAATAGAATAATTCGTTCCCTCCGGAGGAATGAAAGGCGAAATCGAAAGTGCCAGTCACGATCGGGCAGTGCATCATCATCGGGTTCGAAGACGTGCCTCTTCCGGCTTACTAGAAGACATCTCCTGTCCCTCATACTAGCGTCCCCTTAATTCGAGGACTCTTCAATCTTTATCGCTTGAAGTAGGGAATAAAAAAAGGAGGTTAACTGCTTTCTGTCCCTTTATCGTACTTGAGAGGGAAGTTATAGTTCAAGTGAAAGATTCTTGCAACGCTTGATATTCTATATATTTTTAAATGCCACTCTCATCTGTGCCTTCGGAGAAACGATTTGGCAGAATTCCTGGGGTGTCGAAATCAGAGATTGTAGAGATTCACGGTTGGAAAAAAAAATCATCTGAAAAAAGATTTATCGTTTAAACTGGTGATAGTTGGATTCATTGTCACGTACTATTCCCAAGTCGAATGGTATTTTTATTGTTATCTTCGAGAAGCATATTAGAGACAAGATGAACAGAAGAGGCTTATTTATTATTTAGCAGTATTCCGTACAAATGGCGCCACCTGAAAATGAATTTGAATAAAGGCTAAGATTCCATAACTTATATATATATATATATATATATATATATATATATATATATATATCTGTGTGTGTGTGTGTGTGTGTGTGTGTGTGTGTGTGTGTGTGTGTGTATAAATAAATATATATATATATATATATAAGTAATATATATAAGTATAAAAGGGTTTGCAATAATAAAAATTCCTATATTGAAACATCAACAACCTCATTAAAAATATATTTAAAAATGAATTTTCTAAAAATTACTGTAATGTCAATTTTTTAATTAAACAAGGTATGGTTTGAGATTAATCCTTTGGCTTAAATAAAAAATAGAACTTTTCTTGCATATTATATCACTCAATAGATGACGCTGGGAGCCTACAATTTTTATCTAAATTACCGGTAGCTTTGTGATTTTAATAAGCGGGAATCACAATCGATAGCTTAAAATTTCCTTGACGGCTGATGGTATGCTCTTGCCTTTTCGTTTTTTCTTTAGTGTTATTTTATGGTATTTTGGTTTTCATTGTTATTTTTGTTATTGTATTTTTACTTATTAGTGGTTTTTTCTTCTAATTTGTTATTTTGCATTTTCCTTTCTGTTAAAATGGTATATCTCTTGGGCCTAATTTTAGGGGATTTTCGGGTCACGAGGAATCATTATTAGACTTCATTGTCTGCATTTCTTCCACAGAAAAAAAAATCTCTTTTTTTGAATCCCTGCCTGAGGGTGACCCTTGAAAAAGTCTTCAGGCTGGATTCTTTTATATATTTTTTTATTTGGTTTATTTGTTTTTCCTATTGATATTAATATATATATATATATAAATGTAATAATAAAAAATAGATAAAAAATGGGGGAATCTGCATTTTAATACATTATTTAAAAGAAAATAAAAATCTACGCTTTTATTCAATTTATTTGTAACGCAAAAAAGATAAACAATTGATCAATCTAAATTAAATTATTTAAATAAAGAAATATTTACCTTTATCTTTCATTCTTATGAAAGATATTCTACAAGGTGGGTCTAAAAAAGTTCGATGAATGCAAGTATAAAACAAATAAAACAAAATAACTCTATTTACCTTCAAAGTAATAAGCGCTGACTACTTCACTTTCTCTATACGAAATATAGAGAAAGTGTGGTAATCAAATAATTTAAGCTTGATATTTTGTCGAATCACCTCTCCGAGTTGGAAAAATGTATTTTTGAAAAATGTAAATATGCCCGTTTGTGAGAAATACGAATCAATCAAAATGATGAATCAAAATGCTTTGATTCATCTTTGAATCAATGCGCTTGAATAGTTTTTTATTCAAAGAGGAATCAAAAAGATTATAAACTATACGGATGAAACTGGATATTTTTGTAGATTTCTATAAAATGTTGAACAAAGTTTGTTCAGAGAAAGACTATTTGTTCGGCTATTCGAATATAATTCAACACGATAATTACACAACGAAGAGAGCTAGATAGATAAAATTCGGTACACAAATTTAACATATATAAAGTAGACACCCATCAAATTTTGCGCCAAATCTAATAAGAAATTGGGCATCTGCTAATCTGTACCTTCGGAAGAAGCATGCAAATGCAATGACTGCAATGCATCAAATGTGGTATAATATTTTGAGACTGCAATGTTTGCTCTGTATGTAATTTTGGTTTCAATCAGTTGTTAAAAGACGCATTTGAAATATAAATTCATATTTATTAGAGAGTATGCGGGATAGTTTTAATCAGACCGCTCTGGCTGGTTTGGAATTCATCGCAGCACAGATGGTAAGCGTTGCTGGATCCCTTGTAAGTCTGCAGAACTACCTAGTGGTGGTGGGATTAAATTTTCAGTCATCAAATCAAGAGTAGTTGCCGCCGAGTTGCATGGCGTTAGGCCAAAAAATAACGAATAAGGGAGGCGGTATCGAAGCGGTCGATGTAATGTAACAGTCTCCACTTTCCACTTTTGAATATGTGTGGGCGAACACATCAGGTACGCAGTAGCAACCGATACAAAACAACCTTGTAAATTCGGTGTGGAATGTCCTTCAAGGATAAACCCTTGATGGATCAATTTGTTGCTATCGATAAATGCAATTAAGACTATCTTGATCCTGCACTTCTAAGGTTGGCATGGGGTTGTAGCATGGGGTGTCCGAAAAGGCTTATTCCAATAATAATAACTAGCTATCATTTCATCAGGGAATGAACTGAAGATGAACTAAACCGATCAGTTCTCGACACAAAGCGTGAATAGATCTTGCACTTACCCAAAATATGAAGAATGATGATACTAACATTGCTTTTGCTAATTCCTAATTCCTGCAATGTCCATCGTAAAGACCGTCGACGTATTTTTAGTAGCATCCATCCGATTGCTATGCTTATTGAAGGTCGACCTGAACGTGGTTTGTCATCCAAGGTTTCCTTTTGCTTCAGAAAACATTTAACTTCTCATTCGAAAGGTTATTTGCCTTAAGGTACTTTAGAATACAGAACCACCCGAGTTCCTATTTCAAAGATAAAAATATCGATATCATCGTAATAACAGCAATAAGGGGGTTCACTTACATAAAAAGACCCTGCTTAACTAATAGCTACTATGCAAATGTATGTTCGGAGATCTTTCTAAGGTTCTCAAAAAACCTGCCTGTCCTCCAAGTTCATCTATTTGATCATCTCTAACGAAAAAAACATGCATCATGGGTATTCAATCAATCACACATAAAGAAAAAAACTCGGAAATTTCGCTGTGATAATCAGGCATTTCGGGCTCCCGACATCGTTTCGTTGAACAGGAATTTGAAACCTCTCTGTATTGGTAGAACTAAATACGTCGTACACACATTTTCTGCTTACAGAGTCTGTTCCATCACCTGAATCATCAATGTATGCATTTCTATGACCATTATTTTCTATTTGTAACAAATGCATTTATGTTTGTCCGTTACTTCATTTCAATTTGATCTGAGTTTTCTCATGCAATCTATTCGACAACCCGTAGTGAACACATCTGCGTTGGCTCCTCGCCTTTCTTTCTATGTTCTGTCTATCCATTGATCTCTCCTTATGCAATCGCGTTGCTTTCGAGATATACAACCATTTACTGAATTTTTTAGATGCCTTTTATATATAACTGCGAATATTTTCTAACACTTGAAAGAAAATTAGGCAGTGAACAGAGCCACAAAAAGTATTATTTCGATAGCGTTTAAGCGAAATCTGAAGACTGGAAAAGGTTCAGAGTTTAAAAGTGGCGATATTTTGATTCTTCGTCTCGTATCATTCACCAGCGGAGTGCATTCAACTGAAGCAAATGAAGCTGTGTTTCAAAAAAAAACAAAAAACGATTCGTTTCCACAGTAGTTATCTAACTGTGTATTCCGTTTTTATCCTCTTTCAAAAATATCACATAAAATATGATTTCTTTTCTAGATCATTACTTCATATTAGATTAACATAAAAAATTATAGCTTAAAACGTTTTGAAAAAAAAAAAAGGAAATATTCATTGGCATTTTAAGCTTAAAATAATGAGAAAAAAACAAGTCATGTCCCATTATATGAATGATGATAGCGAATGGTGTTACGGAAATTTAATAAAGTGGTCGAAAGCATAAGCGCAAATAATCCTTACAAGCTTTACAAATGCATCAGAATAGTGCAAATTTGGATTTGTACATTGCATATTATGTTGCATAATTTCGTGTCAATCGTCACCCTGAAAATCACAGGATTGATGTAAGAAACAAGAATATCGCATAAATTGAATCGCAGCATGACGCCAAATGAAGAAAGATTTACTTCCATTCTCGAAACACCTGCGTTCTCATCGCTCTCTCCATTTGTTGGAAAGACAGAGATAGAAAGGGAAGAGCGCTTCAATACCGACCATGTTCTGTCTCAATCCTTCTTTCAGATTCCTAACTGAAGGCCAAATAAAGCGTTAGTTTCAAATTATCAACATATTACCAGTAAATAATCAATGCAAACATGTGTTAGAATATTATGTAACTGGTAATCCATAATATTGCTTACGGCTTCGGAAGACTTCTAGAAAATTGCGTATCCCACAAATAAAAAGAAAAATTGAAATCGCTCACTATTCCACGGGCGACTTATTATTCAAACACAATGGAAATATTAATTTTTAAACGAACGGTAGCGGTCGAATTTATTCGGATAATCTATAATAATGATGATCAAATATATTCGAATGAACCCGTATTAATCACCCCAAAGGCTATTGTTAATTTCCTGACAGTTATGTTCTGTTGCTGCTGATATTCGAAGTGAATGCCTATAAAGATCTAAATAATTCTTACATTCCAGTGAAGGTTTGAAAATCCCTGACGCATAAGGCATTTTCCAATATACCTAAGATTTCCTTTCATATATCGACACGTATTAAAAAATTCCTAAAAGGATGTCAGTAAAATCTTTAAGGGCAAAATTGTTCACACTTTCGCTGTTATGTTTTGATGCGAACAGACGTGTTCTTCCTTTGATACCCGTGTAGAAACTGTGCTCTCCCGAGGAAAAATAAACTGAAATAATTCCCAATTTGTATATTATATCCTATAGTTATCCAGCCACTATATGTGTATATATATATATATATATATACATATATATATATAATACTATATATATATATGTGTGTGTGTGTGTGTGTGTGTGTGGTGCCGTCATGACAGCGCGCCAAAACCAGCGCCTCTAGCGGCAAAAGTACTGTAGATGCCAGTTCAGAGTAGGCTGCGGTGAAAGACGTTTTGCAACGGAAGACGTTCGTTGCATAACTAGAAAGAAGACGTGTTTTGACGATGCCACTGTAGACCATAGCCGTAACGTTCTATAACTTGAAAGAAGACGAGGTGTCTTAATTAACTTTGTTTACTTCAGTGTTTGTATTGTTCCTGGTCCGTCCATCATCCATTAATCTTGTAACTAAATTCAGAATATAGTCATTTTATCATCAGTTGGCCATCTCATCCTTTATATGTTAAGACGCCCACAAACAACCTACATATATATATACATTATTGATAATCTAGATAGCTTTATAACGATTACTTATATACCTTCTCAAAATATCATTAAATAAAACGCTGCAGATATTACAGAATAAACTTCATTATTAGTATAAAAAATTATACTCAATTTGCAACAAAAGTCGTCGGTGATTTTTCGAACAATCCAATATAACACGTTTTCTTTCGAAAAATTGTACAACGTTTACTTCAAAATACCTCTGTGTGCACGACCACTTGAAGGACTGCATATCTTTCGACATTCATTTTACTCGCAGTTTTGAAACCCGTCCTGTCAGAGTCAGTGCTTGTAATTACAAACTTCTAATCAACTGCGCCGATAATTAATCACTTCTTCTGCTTGCAAATCTAGTCATCTTACATTACTGTCACTTGTAATGGAGTTGTCGTTTCAAGACTAGAGTGATTGATTTAACAGATTAACTTACACTTTTTATAAACACTCCGATATCCCTAGGTTAGGAAAATAATTTCAAATATATGAAGTAAAAAGAGATTTCTGATACATAATTAGGATATTATTGTAGTTTAATAATTCGAACTAATATTATATTATTTATTATTTTATAAAGAACCGTTTTTATTTTAATTATTAAAAGAATGTTTATATTTAATAATATGCAGAGTATATAAAAAATATTATAACTATAAAAATGTTTGATTTGATTTTTTTTAATTTCCTCGTTTTAGATACATTTCTTGAATTATCCCAATTTGTCCATGAGTATTTTAACCAAAACAAGAGCGGGCATGAAATTTGGCACTTTTCATCTAACATTTGGATCGCTATCAAATTTTAGACGCAATCCGTTGATGAAAAATTTGTATTTTTTTCCTTCCTATTCATGCGAACATGAAAATTCAAAAACACAAATAACCAGATAGATAAAATTAAGTACATGGATTTGTGATTAGAATTAAAAACTGCTGTTCAGCAGCTTATAAGCGCTGTGCCACCAAAATGTTTTTTTTTATTCCCTGACAGTAGAAAGCATTATACTACAAAAATATATTCTTCTGATATATATCGATTGGGAAAAATCGACCCTTTAGGCATCAAGCTTTCACATTAAACTTTAATGCTCGTGATTTCAACGAATATTCTAGAAAATAGCGTAGGCGTTTTTCTTTTCGAAAGTTGAGAACAATTATGATTAGGAGCTAAACTCAATTTCAAATTACATTAAATTTGAAGCTAATTGATGATGAAGATACCTTAACATTTAAAAGACTTTCTAATTCGAGAGGTCGTAGTATAAGAATGTTGATTCATCTGTCTTTGTTTAATTTTGAAACCTCACTCTCAGTAATGCACATAAAAGAAAATGCATTTAATACTGCCTCAACGAGCATGAGTATAAATGTATTACGTAAAACAAGAAGAAGTACCTCTGAAAAATATTCTTGAAATTTATAAAACTGAGACAAATAAATTGTGCGGAAATAATGACGATATACTTAAAATACCTTGTACAATAATATATTCCGATGTTGTTGGAGAAAACCCTTTAAAATTTTAATTAATTAAAAATGTAATGATTTTTCAAAACTCCATTTTTAGTGATCAACTACTATCTAAGTAGTAACTATGCCAAATTTGGCTATTTTAGGTCCACTAGCTTATAAGGCATTTTGAATGATCATCGTATGCTGCATAACATGATTTACAAATAATATATTACCCTATATATTTTATTACATTAAAAATGCCTTTTATCATAACATATACAAAAATATATGTTCTTGACATTATGAAATCAACACTTGTTGAGATAGAATAAATATTTATTTTCTATTCCGCCTAAACATAACTCATAATAAGTAAGATATTGCCGCAGTGAAGAAAAACAGTCGAATCTCCATGGCCGAATGGTCATGGCCCTGGTCTCATGATCAAGAGACCTGGGTTCGAATCCCGCTAGAGTCAATGCGATTAGTAGTATATGTAAATACTTAATTCCTTGATTTTATGTTTTCCTTTATTTCCTGTTCCAGAAGATACTGGACATTTCTTTAGTTTGCCAGACAAGTGTTCTGGACTTTTCTTACTGTCTCCAGAAGAGTATTCTGGAACTTTCTCTGCTTGTATAAAAGCAGAAGATTTGTCAGTTACTGTGTTCTGAGTTCAGTTAATAAATTGGTTTAGCTCTACCTCTTGTGTGTGTTATTGAGTTCTATACTAAGTGACAATATCATTAAAGAATGACACATTAAAATATATTTCATCAATAATCAAAGGCAAGATCAGTTGTCAGTATTTGAATATTATGCGATATATCATTGCACTAAATTAAACAGTCATGGATGAATTCTAGATGTGATAAAGAAAAAAAGGGAATGTTTAGAATAATATTTAGCTTTAAGCAATAATTGATATTCTGTAATTTTCAACTGAAAATTATCAGGCATGCGGTTACTGTTTTACCCGTTCTTCACACGGTAAATGAAATTGAGCATTATTGTACTAGCAACCTTGCTAATACATTTCTTATACAATGAAAATTTATTAAATAGTTAAAGAATTTACAGAAATTCGCAGTGGAAATATTACATCTGTGTCAGTTCCTTACGTAGAAGCAAATATTTTATTTGCAAAATCGTCAGTGTCAGCAATCAGAAGAGTATATTTCAGTGTACCATTCGTCATACAAATGAAAATATGTTAGTGCCACTTCACTTATACCTTAAGCGGTATCTGCAGTTCTTGAGCAGAAAAAGATTCAGCAAGCATTTTTTTTATTTGCATAAAAATTATTACACTAAGTAAAAAGATATACTTTAACAGGAACATTTTATTGGTTGGTAAATTCTTCCATCCAGAAACAAGCATTTTCTGTTTCATTCAACAATTGTTTTCTTAGGAAGCATATTAACAAATCCATTAAATATTATAAGTCCGGCTAAAAATTTCTCTATCCATGTCTAAATAACAGTCAAGTGTTAAAATACATCTACGCAATCATTTCTCACAGAAGTAAGAATCAAGAAAATATAAAATTTGATCTCAACGTTTCTTGTTATTGAAGATATTGCCCCACGGTTCAGCTACAAAACACTTGAAAACTCAATATGAATTTTGCTGGAAAAGGAGCCATTGTTCTTTGACACCTCTATCCCCTTTCACACACTCCTATCTAACAAGATCTCCTGCCCGACAAACTGTAAAATCTAACAAGTGTAAAGGAGTGACATTACAAAGAGAGGTCCATATATTTCAAATATCAATAGTATTTTTTTCTGAAACTGAATTCTTGTGCAGTCTCACTCATATGTATCAATGCATTCCGCGCGGCGAAGATTTTGTTTCCCCAAAAAACTTCAAACGAGAGTGATGGAATAACGTATTTTTTGTTTCGAAATATAGGAAGAATTGGAAGTAATGTATATCATGTGCTGAAATTTGACGTCAGCGGAGAATGCAGTTTCGATTTCTCTCGCTATTCCAAAGGAGGGGAAGGCATGAAAGTGTCACGAGAGGCTTCACAGGAAACTGATAATATGGAAAGTTTATGTTTGAATCGGACGCTTCTTTCTTCTCCGTTCGTGGTGAAAATCATAACCCTCAGCAGAATAATTTTAGGTGGAAGTAGAAAAAATTTCGCAGGGCTCGAATGGCTCAAGTCAATGGAAATATGAAATATCAATGGTGAGAGACTGTTGTTTGCGCATGTGCTGAACTGTGTTTAGAGGAATTGGCCCACATATTAAAAACATTTTAAATTCCTGTTCATAAAAAGCTTCATATTTTTTTGGTAAAAAAAGTATCTTATCAACAAGAGAAAGGTAATGGTAGGATTCAATTTGTCCGTACATATGAGAAAAAGAAGATTTCATCTCCACCCATTTGCTTCTTGATTTACAAGGGTTACAGTTATAAGGATGGATGAGGGTAGAAGAAATTGTAGCTGATGAGAACAAAGATAGTTGATGAAAAGTAAATGCAGCTGATGAGAAGGAAGATAGCTGACGAGGGATATGCATTAGGAGCAGATAAAGTTAGTAGTTGAAAATCACTTTCAGCCGTTCATTCCTAAAAAGAATGAACAGAAAGTTGAAAAGCTTTCAGAACCCAATCCATTCGTTGTGATAAGGCGATATATCGTCGATTTTGAATTATCCTTCTATCTCCGAACAGGAGAAAGGGGCAAATTATTTAAAGATTCAGATTTCAATCCTATCCCGTATCCTCTGAATTGGGTGGTCTATCTACGAACTCAACCTCCCTCATAATATCACTTCCCGGTTCAGGTGCAAAGAACACAAAGATGTACAGTATGGCACTATTTTAACATTTTAACAAAGAGACGACAGAAAGTGTTGCTCACAAGAGGAAAAAAAAGCATTTCCGCTAATTCCACTAAAACTTAATCTAAAAGGATCAATAAAAAAAAGGCTTTAATTCGCTTTAGATATGTAAAAATTGAGAAAATCCTCAGTAAGATGGAATTAAGTTCTAAAAATCATAATCGCAAATTTTTTTTAAAAAATCCGGAAGTCAAAGAATGAAAACAGTTGCAATATTTTATAAAAAATTTGCGTAATTCTATGAATATATGTAAACGGTATCTCTAGCGTGAAACTGACATTCGGTTGGATGGGGAGCTGTTCATTCTTGAGTTAAACGTAAAGATGTGAAATAATTGAACGAAGGCATCACAAAAATGTGATTGTTTCCTAACCACACATGGAAATGTGTCCCTCAATTTTATAGTCAGCCTAAAAGAAAGAATGTCAACACAGACTTATTTTTCTTATTTGTCCTCATCGAAAACAGATTTCGAAAGTAGCGACTTTCAAGTTGTACTCAAAATGCAAGGGAAAAACACGGGGATAATATTTATTTCCTCGAATATGAATTATTTAAAAAAAAAAAAAAAAGCTTGAAAACTCCAACACAAGATGGGTTAAATCACTCCGTTTCAAACCTTCCCGAGTTCGCACAAACCTTTCTAGTTTCCTTTTCTGACCCTGTGAGAATACGATCGCTCAAAGGCAAACGAGCTACAAGTGTAAAATATAGTATTTTCTCTCAATTAGCAGATGCACATGAAAATGGTGCGCCTGTTCATTCAAGTACAAATGAACACGATAACAGAAAAAGTGATGACCAAATTATTGAAATGAAGCATATGGATTAGTATTTAAAATAGTAGATCTGTTTCTATTTTTGAATATAATTCACGAAAGGGTTGACCGAGTGTCGATTTGTCACTGAGCGAGTACGGGAAAGGCGATAACTCGAAAACGGAACAACTTGCGAAAATGAAATGTGATTTTAAGCCAATCTTTTAAATGTTATTATATTTTGGACCTATTCAGCAAAAAGGAAAACACTCTAAATTCAGACTAAGTTTTCTTTTCTGTATTGGAAAAAGAAGAAAATGTGACATTAAAAGTGGAAAAATGGAGACAAAAAATTCTCATTGGATTGGTTTTCTTTTTCACTATTCACCAGTAACACTATTCATCTTTCTATAATTATTGTTTTTACAAGCTTGCAGTCTATTTCACTTTCTCCCTCATTTGCTTTCTCCTATATGAATTATACAGAAAATATTGTAATCGTAAAAAATTTTGAACTCAAAATGATGAATTTCCACGTTTTAGTCCTCTCCGAGTTCGAAAGGCGCATTTGAAAGATATATCCGTCTATCTGTCTTTGACAAAGATAACTCAGAAACGTTTTGAACTGTACATTTGAAATTCAGAATATTGTCTTTAAACCAAATTTGTAAATGCCTGTAAAATTTGGAGCCGAACCTATTGAGAGGAAATCTAATCAGTAGACTGTTCCTATTTTAGTTAACACGATGACTACAAAACGAATAATGTTAAATGGATAAGACTCATTGACATCTATAGTGTCTGATTCTGTGCCAAATCCAAAGAGGTCGACTTGTGTCATCAGAAACGTATGTAATATAAAATTTGGTATATGATTTTGCGATTTGCAGTTGTCGTTTTGTATCGTGTTCCCCAATTTTCGCTCACTTTCAACTGGGAAAAAGCGCGACTAAATCCTAATAATATTTAAAAAATTGTGGATTAAGTTATCTGCTTAATTTAATAAAATTTTGAAACTTTAAGAGAGCGCTTTTGTTAGAGAATTTGAGAAAAACTGATTTGAGAAATTTCTATTATTTCTAACACTAAACTTGAAATAAAGGGTTAAAATGAGTTAAAATTATTGAAATTTTACTATTCCCTGCATTTCTAAAAACATTTTCATTCAATTTATTAATATATGATACACGATATTCAGTTTGAAATGAAAGTGTCTTCACTTTCTCTAAAGGGTTTCACACCAGATTGTCAAACCCTCGACCACATTTCTGGTAGCCACGGAATTTCAGAATCTTTATTTATTAACCGTGTGATTTTGTAAATGACGTCCACAGCATACACAAAACATCATTTGGACAAATGTTTTTGAAATAAATCATTAATATCACCATCGATACTTTTCTTTCCTGTATTTCTGGTGAGTTGTTTCGTTATGTTTTTCATAAAAGGGTTTTCCATTTAACATATTTTTAACTTAACTTGATTTGCTTTATATTTGTAATGATAGAATTTGGTCATTTTCATTCTCTTCTTGAAGTACTTGAATTTCCAATTTTTATATATTTATGTATTCTCGATAACAATACACTATTTTAATATTTCCAAAACCTATTTTTTAATTGATTTATTCGATTACGAATTGTGCCACAGACTGAATATCTTCTTTTAGTGATTTTTTTTTCAAATGCCCATCCTATTTATAATAATGTAATATAAGTTAAAGATTAAAAAGTAGAAAACATTCTTTTCCTCTTTAATTATTCTTTTACCTCAGAAGGAAACATTTCTCATTTTATTCGATTGCTTCATATAACGGTTAAAATCACAGACGACACCAAATGGTTTTATTTGCAAACATCTTGAGTTTATTTGCTTTAAAGAAAACGCGACTCTGTTTACCAAAATAAAGCCTTCCGTCACCAAACCAACCCTTTTTTAAGTCTAAAAGACATTTCAAGTAAATTATCTCAAACAACAAAACACAGCAGCTGCCCGTACATTTCCGATTAGTTGGAAATCAGTAACATAAATAAACCCCAATGTTTACTTTATCTATGATTGCTGTATCTCTGCTTCTTAGTTTTCCTACGCTAGGATATATAACAAGAAAAAAAAATCTCTTTTCTTTTCGCTCTGTTTGTTTGAAATCCCCGTGTCAAATGAGGTGGTCGCCTCTGTTTAGCCTTCGTGATAAATTTCGATGGTAAAGAAATCTTTCAGGATTTAGGATCGAATTTTCTGTTACTTATAGAACCAAAGGGAAAGAAGAAGAAACTGGTTAACTCCTAGAAACGTTAAAGATTTAAGACCTTTGCAAAAATATCAAATATGGAATGATCTTTTATTTTCAACACTCTTCTTCAAATAATCGAGTAATAAGTATCATTGATAACTGCAAAATATATATTACACAAGCAAGGTTCTTTTAATTTCGATCTCTAATGTAAAGTGAGTCTCAGAAAATATAATCGTAACTTCTTTCAGAATATTCAATAGTTTGAATCTTTAAACAGCTGCTGCACAGAATGAATCGTTGGATTCGATTACTAACTCATTTACACTAATCAATATAGATTTTTTTTTTCTAAAGCAGGATGTGGGAGCAGAGAAATATGGAAACATTCGGGCCCCTCCCCCTCTCTCCTTAGCGATATTTCTGTCAACAAAAATCTTAGCCATTTCCGAAGGGAGGTATGGAATGCTGGGTGTCAAACAATCTGATCATTTAAATTGCATCTTATACTCAGTGGTCGCATTTTTTCAGAATTTGACAACTAAATAAATCGATATACTGAGAGATATGCAATTCTACTCTCCTTCCATTTAACCGGTCATTTGCAATATATTTGGCAAAAAAAAAAAAAAAAAAAAAAAAAAAAAAAAGATTTTGTGTTAGCAACTCAAATATCCTTTCGATGACTTTCCTTCTTTTTGGCCAGTCTGCTAGGAAACCATCAAGGCGAAAAGCATTTGTAAAGAATATTACTTCTATATATTGTTTTGATTATTTGTCAAAGGATTTTTGAGAGAAAATTAGAATATTAGTTTTATTCCAGAGTGAAGTGATAAGTTAATAAAGGGAAAACAAGGGCACCTATTGACTTGTTTCATTTCAATTCAAATCTTATTGGAAATTTAAGAAAAAAATGACATTTCCTTTATACAACCAATTTTTCTTTTTCTTTTTTCAGGAACAAATTTCTGATTTTTCTAATTTAGTATGTTTTATTACTGATTAAAATCTCATTAATAGTTAAGTAGATCTGGTCATTGATTCAAATTTGGTTAATCAATCAATCAAATAAAAGGATAGGCAGCTGCTAAGGCCACTCCAATGCCATATACATAAGATAAGAAAAATTGCTTTGTAGTATCCAAATGGTATTTAATCCCATACGCACTAATGGAGTGAGTAAATAAATGGAGATTATATTTATTTAAGTATAAAATATTTAAATAAATGTGAACATAAAGACAAAATGGAATACATCTGATAGTATCAACAGTAACATATTATCAACAAGAATTCATCCCAGGATGCGCTGAACTGTTCAGTTGGCTCATATTAAAATGATTCACATTCCCTATTCAATATTTGGGTATCAAATCGGAATTTCCTTTTGCCAATAAGTTCATTATGAAAAGTCCTTATTCCAATGCTACTGAACTTTTAATCCCTTTTGAATAAAAGTGTCTTAGCGAATGGGTGATTAACTAACTAGATAAAATATTCCTATTATGATATGGAAAAAATAACATTGCTAAAAATGAGGGGAAAATAGCCGCATTTCTAAATACATTGAAGCTTGCTATAGCACCGAAAAAAAAATCTTCAAAAGGAAGCACAATGAAGTAATGCAGCTGGAAGTTAAGTTTACTTTACAGCTGAGCAGTTTATTCAAATATCAGCCTTCCAACAAAATGAAATACTGTGCATTTGTTCTTACAAGCCAATTTCAGGTACCTTTTCGGTTATCTCTTTTCATAACTGTTCGTGTAACAACATTCCCTTTTATATTTTCAAACTGAAAAATACAAATATAATAGTTATCTATTTTTTTTAAAAATATATCAAAAATCTATGCAGTTTTCCTCTTTATTTTTAATATCAATATTTTTGTTATCCACAATTATTGTACAAGTTTTAAAAAAATTACTAGCGACCAGTTTTGTCTTAGACCTTTTCATATAATGCAATTTTCATTATTATTCTCTATTTTTGGAATCTACACATTAAATTTATTTGGATAATTTATAAAATATGTGAAGCATTTTGAAGAGTAATTCAATTTAATTCTAAAAAAATGGAACTATCAGCAGATTGTGCAAAGTTGTAAATAAGTTTCTGATGATTTAATTATTATTATTTCTTTTTGGTCTATTATATCATATGTAGATTTTTCTTTTTTGATCGTGAGGAAAAAAGAAACTCAAGTTTCTAGGAATTAATTAGTAGTAATATCTAAATTCGAAGAAGTTTCTTATGGTACAAAATTTTGTTTCAATAATCGATGCATATATTGCCGTCATAATTTAACGAAAACATTGAAGAGGTTGAGCAGTACAATTAAGAATACTGCAGATGTAAAGATAAGTTTTTTTTTCTTTTCAATTTTCATTGTTTTGAAATTCTGTCCGAATGTAATTTAATTTTGGCACTGCAATTTTTGTTTTCAAACTATATATTTTTGCCGCTGTCTTAAAAAGTGTATCAAACTTATTTAAAAAAAATTAATTCAATGCAAATTTAATTCAAATGATTTACTTGATCTTTCTAGTATAACAATGCTTTTCCAAATGCTATAATTTTCACTTTTAAAAGAAGACATAGTTGTTTAAATTATAGGAATTAAAATGATGCAAGCAATTACTTAAAAAAATTATTACTCGAATATTTTCTTAAAAAATACTTCTTAGTTAAAAAAAAAGTTAGGTATTAAAATTCTAGCTTTTATTTTATAGCAATATTTGCTTACTTAACCGACATTAACAGTAATAATTATAATTGAATTTTTATTCTTCTCTAAATAATTCCAAAATGACATTGGAAGTTCTTTAACTTTAGTTTGGATTTGTTTTATCGCACACTGAGTCCATTTATTCAACCTAGGATTCATTTAATTACTGCAAAATCACATTCAAAATTCAAGTTTAACGACAAATTAACAATTTTTCATTTATTCGGTTATTACTTTGTTTTAAATATCAGTGAACTACAAAATTAATTTGAGATTATACTCTTAATTCTTCATTGCTTAAGATAAAATAATTATAGTTCAATAAGCCATTAAATACTGAATCATCCATAATTAAATATATAAATTATCGTGTTTTAAGTTGAAGTTAGATTAGACACCCCCCTCGAAAAATGTCTGCCTCTACAGGTGACTGTGTAAACAACCAGGGTTTGCAGAGTCACAAGTAGTAGCACAAATGACACAAAAGTAAATAGATAAATGCATTTCTCTTCATTAAGATTCTTGATCTCGAAACTGATTGGAAACACACAAATTGGAATGAGTGCTGTGCTACAAGTAAATGTATTGTGCTTATAACGGAGAATCGCACACACATATAATCAAGGGATATAGACAGATGATCCACAAACAACTGTGGATAATAGATTATTTGTAAAAGATGAGTTGTTATAATTTTTTATTTAATTGAATGTCAATCAGCTAATCTGTCAAACATTACAAAATAATTAAAAAAATAAACAATGGAAATCATATTAATCCATTCCATCCTCGAACCTTTACACATAAAGATACTTCATCTTTCAAAAACCAACACAATATGGTAAAATTTATCCTATTCACATTCTTGAAAAGAACATTTATGTGACAAGGGGGAAAAAATGCTGCATCCAAAATCGTACCGAACACACCATTCTGGAAATCCGCGTCAACAGCGGGAAAAAAATCGTTGTAAAAAAAAAAGTTAAAATATCCGCATAAAAACCAAAGCGCAATTTCTCGGGAGCGCCATATCGTTATCTTTGTCATCCTAACGTTTTCTGGATCGAACTATTACGAGCCATTAGACGTTGAAGACCTTTATTTCAAAGCGCCAACTGAAAATGCAGGATATTCAAAAGAACCTTTCCATTCCATCCTCATGCAACCACCTTGCGATATCTATTCATATCTTTATACATGGCCATGTGTTGAAAGGCGGAGGGGCACCTTCTATGCAGATAGATGATTCGTTCGTATGAAATGTCCCTTACCCCTCGGGAGGTTTCAGAAGTAAAAGAGCAGGGTAGACCGTCTCATTTCAGTACATCGAATGCATATTTGATGCGTTTTGGGGGTATCAAAGTTGCGAGTCGTTTTCCTCCTTTCTCACTCTTTACCTTCCTCCACCCCCTGTGGAATGTATTTCATCCGGCAGAAAGGCATGGAACGTCGGCTCTTTGGGAGCTTCTGCTGCGGGTGACACTATGGGGTGGGAAATGGCGTCTGGGAAACCCTGTTATCCCCCTAACAAAGCAGACTTTGATAGAGTTTTTGGAATCCCCTCCCTTCAGGTTGTGAATGATGCGCTTGCATTTCTTGATATGTTTTTTTCAGTCAAATAATATCCCTATTTTATATTTTCAAAGATCATTTATAAATAGTTGCATCGTTGGCAATTTGCATTAGAGAAGGCTTTATAGCTTCTTCTAGTTTTTGCAACCGTTTTAGGGGGAATTTGATGTTTTTTTTTCAATGTATTGACTTTATTCCCCGGATGAAATTAATATTTGCTTACTTTTCTATCAGAAATAATTCTTCAGATAAAAACGAAAATTCAGCAACATATTGAAAACATACACTTTAAATATTTTTTTTCTTGGAAGATATGTTACTTTTTTTTCTGTGTGAATATTTTGTCAAAATTTTAAAGATTGATACAGATAATTGAGAGATAGTTGAATAGATAACCGTTAATTTCCTTACTGTGAGAACATTTTAGGGAGGTCTTTTACAAAATTACCATCACAGATGCTTTAATTCATAATGAAAGAAGGGGGAGGGTGCCATTAACACATGAAATCAGAACAATTCAGTATACGTTAATTTTCAAATTATAAATGGATAGAGAGTAAAATTTTCTTTCTTCACGTTCTTCGAAAGAAGATTTTACAATACTTCACTAACAATAGCTTCACTTCAATATGTATTTTCATTCAGTATAAATGTATGTATGGGCATAATAGTTTCTATAAGATAAATATCTATAAACACGAACTATATATCTGATCAATTATTTATTTTTCTTTTCTTTTTTTTTCCAGATCTCCAGTATTTAAGTACTTTAAGTTTCTTAATAAATAGTTTTTATGGGGAGAAAATTAGTAAATTTAAATGAAAATCTAGTGGGATTATTTCTCCTTAAAAACAGATTTTAAGAAATCTATTCGATGATTTTTGCAAATATACAACACCATTATTTTTTTTATTAAGTAACACTTTAATGTTATTTCTTTAAAAAAAACATTTTTGAAATTCTGGAAAATTATGAAAAGCAAAGGTAGAGGGAAAAAAATAAACTGGCAAGAAAGGTTTATTAATAGTTACAAATTAATATTAAAGGAATTTTAAATTTAAAAAAATGAAAAGACTGTTAATGTCTTAAGAAATGGAGCTCATTCATATTTTTGGTACTTTCACTAAATAACAGAAGAGGTAAACTGGCAGAAGAAAAAATATATTAAAAACTTTTACATGTTACGAATTTTCAACCCAAAACAGCAAAAAATAAATAAAAATAAAAAATAAATAGAGTATTGCATGGAGGGTTAGAAAATTTAATGACAGTAATATAAGAACATAAATTGCTGCATCACATTTTTAACGACCTTCTAGATTATCATTAAGTGTAAACACTTCTGCTCCATTTTCAAAACATAAGCGAAAAAAAAATACATTTCGAACTAATTTTTTTACCAGTAATTTTAGGATAATGTTTGAAACAAACTACACGCTATATCTTTCCGAAATTTTGGAGATTAATTGTTTTGTGATGTAATTATACATTAAAAAAAAGATTATTGCAACGTGATCTTTAAATATATGTACATTCAAGCATGTTAGCAAAACTTTTTTAACTTAATGATCTTGAATAATTTTATATTTTGCACTTTAGAACTTTCCTATTTTTCAATAAGTATTCTTAATTTTCAAATATATCTACAGAATCGAAGTATTCTGGAAAGTAAATAAGTTAAAAGAATTAAAAAAATCGTGTAAATGATAAAAAATACCGAATTAAATAAATAAGCAATATTTCCGCATAATTTAAAAAGAATATCTGAAAATGATACCAAAATCATTCATCAACGCCATGTAAAAGTGTTAAAAAGCGGTTCAAAAACAAAAGCAAAAAGATTATAGGCTTTATAATATTAGATTTTCGCAGAAACTTCTTATTGTTTACTCGAAGCAATACTGTGTTGACACATAGTAGAAGTTTCTGTTAACTTTTTATCTAGAATGAACTTCCTTGTTATATAAACGTATTGCTGCATTATTATTTAACTTGGTAAAATAAAGGACATTACAGATAAATTAATTCATCGTTACAAAAATTAAATGCCACAAACAGTATTCTATCAAAATATCTATGAAATGAAATTTACTATTGTTATTTTTAATTTACTATTCTTATTTATTATTACTTTTTATTTTTTACTTATTATTTTTAATCTGTGTAACTTACAAGAACTTACATCACATTTAGACGAACATTAATTCGAAGATGCACTTGTAAAAACTGCAATAATTATAAATAAATAAATAAATAAAACTTAAAAAAAATCATTCAATAAATTGCATATGCCCCGAATCTTGGTTTTCTATGATCGAGTCTTGAAGAGAAAAAGGCGTAGAAGAAAAGTTTTGAACACTTGACAACTTCATGTCGAACAAAAACGATAGAATTTTATAAATATATTTTTTCATTAAGTTATCACAAAAACATTAAAATCTTTTGAATGTGCGAAACATCTTCCCGTGACATTTCTTTTCATGCGCCGTATCGAAGTAGTAATAATAGCTGCGATATGCTATTAAAATTGTGCAAATTCATAGATGGCATTCCAAGTACAAAATCATTCATATATTTTTATAAGAAAAAATCTTAAAATAGCAAGTCGAACTAATCGAAAATTTCTCATATTGCGCTATTTATCTGATTCGAGAGACAACAAATAAGTAAAATAATGCTTTAATGTTGCATGCCTTGAATAAAATCGCCTTTTCCAACAAGTTTTTAACATAATTTTGTAATGCCGTCTAAATAACTTTTGCCAATTTTGTAATGCCTTCTAAATAACTTTTGCCGTCTTGAAAGTGAATTTTTTTTCAAATCCCTTCCATTATCTTTAGGGTGTTTCTGATCTAGACACTAAAGTGACAAATGTTCATCAAAACAGCTACGTTTTCACATAATTGTATTGGCACGCAAAGAAACTTTCCGAAAATATTTACCTTTATACTTTGAACAATTCTGCGATTCAACTTCAGATGGCGTCCCGGTGACCAAAGCAGATCGGGGGAACTTCTGGAAAGCGAGAACAATTATTTCAGAAAAGAATCCACATTGTTCTTCAGAAATGAAGATATAATTACAAAAAATTAAAGTTAAAGGGAAAAATGGAAAAGCAATGAGTTATAATATACGAAAGAAATTAAATTTGGAAGAAAAATTAAAATGATTACATGAAGGGAAATAAAGAGTTAAGTTGAAACAAAGACATATTAGTTAGTTATTATATTAGTTGTCCAATTTTTTAAAAAAAACAATAGAAAAAAATATAATACGTTTCTATTTTTAGCCCTAAATTGCACGATATTTTATATTTCAACAATAATTCTGTGAATTTACATGATTGAAAGTAAGAAAATAAAAAGTAAAATATTAATTTGGAGTTTAATTTTTACATTAAAATAAACAATATTATAAACATTTATCGTTTGCTTAAAATTTTCAACAAATTAACTGTGTATTAACAGAATTTTTTTTTCTTAGTGAGATGTTAAATTATTTAATAAACTATCCGAATCGATATCGGTGCAAAGAGGAATCATTGAGCGTTGTAGGATTTTCCAATTACGAATAAAATGATAAGTAAATCAATTGCAACTTTATACCAATGTATGTTAAAGCTTATTTTCTCTAATCATGCGCTTTTGAAAATATGGGATATTTCGCTCTTTAGATCTAGAAGCAATCGTCAAGGGTTACAACTATGTTCACCATTTCATTAAAGATAAAAAGAAAAAAAATGGGGTTATTTTCGCTGTAATTATGTGAATTATCTCTAAAAATATACTCTCCATTGCTTTCTCTTTTTCATTTATGCCAGATGGAAAATCTATTCACCATCCGAATTTAAAGTGGAGAATTTTAATTAATTATGTTCAATGAGACTGACAAATTTCTAATATTTTAATACATACATCTATTATTTAAGTATAATTTCTAACATATTACACTACCAGCAAAATATTCTTACAAAACTATATTTCTTATCATTTGAATCTAATATTTACTTTTCTTGCACAGTTTCTACAAAGAACTTACCTAGACGATTATGGACTAGAAAACTAAAGTGTAGAATATAGATCCGTACTTAAAATTCGCTCAAGAAAGTAGCAAAAAGCAAGACAGCAAGAAACAAAAACCACCTAAATGACGCAACTGATTTTGTTTGAAAAAAGCCCTCACTCCACATAAATATCGGTGGGTTGAGGCCAAAATACCATTAGCCAATGACCAATCCATTCGCTTTTAGTTGAAACCTACGTTTGTTTTAGAAACAGTGAACAGTGTAGAAAAAGGCATTGAAATGGATACCACTTTAGTAATGAAGCACTGCATATTCTCACTCAACTCAATTTTCGAGTCGTAAATGTTTTCCGAGTCCTTCTTTGAGGCCGTGTATATTTTTGTTCCAAGAGCAGAACTTCCCTTTCAAGTGCTTGCGAAACTTTGAAGAGTTAAAGAGTAACGAGTGACTGAACAAGCAGGAATATTTTTTGGCAGAAAAAAAATCTATATATGCACAATATATGAAGAAAAAATAACGTAACAACATAATTCTGATAACAGGTTTGAAGTAGAATTTATTTAGAAAACTTCTTTTCTTAAAATCCCTTATTTTCAATTCCAAAATATAGAAAGTAAATAATTTTATCAGTTTTTAATTATTAAGTTTATTGTCTTATTTCGATTCTCCTGTCTTTTACCCACCAACTCTATAACATTAAAAAAATTTGAATTTTTTGGCTAAATAAAGTCACCTCAAGTCACCATTAAAAACAACTCTAATCAAAATTCTCACAATGAAATCTTTAAAAAGCTTGAAAAAATACGGAATTGAAAAGTGATGGTAATTAAATATGACAGCAGGATAAGTTTAAGCATTTTAATTAAATAAAGCATTATTTTAAATTAAAATCTTAAAATTATTTTTTAAAAATTACTTTAAAAGCACGAACTGCTTAAAAAAATACGACGTAAGATTAAGAAATCTTTATATGCATAAAGCAAGATGTCTTGAAATTTTTTTTAATTAAATCATTCTAATGCCTGGAATGCTTTTATTATTATATATCCCCCTGTATTTTCTCGAGACGAATCATACATGCAATAGTATAATCAGAATAATTTGTTGAAAATCCAAGTGTTTCATAAATAATAATTTGTTTGGACTGGATTTCAGAAAAGTTTCAAACTATCTCTGATTATTGCACAGTCCAAGAAGGGGTGAGAATTTAAGGAGAGATTCAGGTGCTTTGAATCTCTGAGAAATGATTTATAACATCCCTCGCCTAACTTGAGAATGACTCACTGTTCCATTTCCGTACCAAAGAAAAATGATTTTTTTTCCTCATTTTATACTTCCTACATTTATTGATCAGTTAGTTCCAAGTACAATGAATGCGATTCGTTTCTAGTCAATTCCTTATGCGTATATGAGTCTCATGATTCCCTCAGAAAATATTTATAAGATCCATTTGTGATAAACATTAAAGCAGTGCTATTTTAACAGTCGATGATGATCATTGGCAATCTAACATACGAAAGGAATAGAGTCCCATGACGACACATTAAAATGCAACATCAAACTGTACTTGGTCTTTCGCAGTACTATCATTTCACTCTCCTATTCTTCATGTAAATGGCGCAGATAAACCTTCCTTTCTCAGCTTTTAGCAGTTGAAAAAAATGGCGCGACACTAAAGGTCAGCAGCTTTCTCTTCAGTGGCACGAGCACCATTTGTCGGAAACCTAATGCATTTAGCAAACGAAACCGTGACCATTCTACGCGAAAGATTGTACAACAGAAAAATATAAACTTATAATAAAATATCGAATATTCACGCTGGTGAATTGCCTTGTTACCACTCTGAATAAAGAAATATACCACTCTGACCATTTGTTTTTAAAGATGAAATTGTTTCGCAATAATAATGTTTTTTCATAATAAAAATAATTATGAAGTTCGACATGAAGCTACATTTTACCTCTACATTTCATTTGGGACGAAATTTTAATTATTATTTTACAGATTCCTGTTAATAATGAATTGTGTCTTCTTTTATAATAAAAAAAATGCCTTCGATTGAAAATCCTAAATCCTATCGCAAAACAATTTTTATGTGAGTGTGAATAATTCAAAACGATGGTCCTGTCGCTGTGATTATTGCATTTACAAGTTATTTTAGCTCATGCCAACTCGACTTACCTTCAAGCTGTGAAATCTGGATCATTTTACAGTTATTTACAATATACTTTAAAAATGAAAATGCAGCGAAAAATACAAATCATAGATATTAATTATGGACATCTCAAAACGTATAATGATATTAAGATAATATGAATCTTGGTTGCAACAATTAATACTTATTTTAACACAAATATACTGTCAGAAATACAGTGTTACAAATATACAGTGTTGGTTTCCTAAAATGATCAAAAATATCATTGTTAGCAGATCAGATCAGATCCCCCCCCCCTTCCACCTCCAATGTCGTTCCATCCAAAACCACATCCAGCATTCTTCTCAATTTTATTATTTCCTAAAATCTATAAAGGCAGAGCAGTAATCAATAAGAGAGAGATTCGGTTCTTCGATTTCATAAGCAATGCCTATTCGTTTTAAGGAATTCATTTCATCTCAATCAATTCTTAAAGGCATTTTTAATGCAGGCCGGGATGCCTACGGGTATGGATTGAACACCATTGGAGCGGGGTAACAAAAGTGTTCATTTCACCTCTATGGTCTTCCGATACTGATATTTGTGTTCATTTAATGAGGTTAACAGTACTTTTTACTGTCTATTTGTGTTCAAGTCAGTATTATTGTAGCAACCAAGATTTATATAAAGCAATTATCTTATTGCCATTGTTGATTTTGAGATAATAAATAATTGTAATATGCATTCTTCGCTGTATTTTCATGTTTAAAAGTAATTTTTTTCCATGTTTTCTTCGATATTTCTAATGGTGTCACGTAGGAGGCATGAGTTGATATAACTATCCTACTGAGGAAATAATAAACATAATTCTTCTTCCTTATCTCACAATAAGGTAGTACTTCTAAAATGTTTGCTTGCTTATATTTAGACATATGACTTCATTTACAATTTTTCGTGCTTACACAAATTGCATTACACTAAAAGCCAAACTCTACACATGCAAATGGGATAATTACTTTTTCTCTTACGGCTGTTTAATAGTTTTAAAAGCAAAAAGAAGACGCGTGCCTTTCATTTGTTTTTTAAAGCTTTATTGCACACGCTTACGGCTGGAATAATAAATGATCGTAAACCTTCTTTAATGTTTATGTGGCTTGAGAAATAATATCCTTAACAAACTTTTAAAAGAAGGCAATTCATTCTTCAACAGGGCGCACAATTAACTTCTCAATTAAGAGGGGTCCGTTTTATTTCAGCAATAAAAAATAGTGGTTAGAAATAAATTTTCCGGCTTTAATATCCATTAATGAAAGTATTTTCTAGTTATATGGGAAAAATTTCTTAAATGTGACTTTAGAGAAGTGCGTAGTTAGTTAAATGCAAGAAAATTAATTTCTGCTTAAAGTAAGTAAATAATTCAGACTTGAAGATGCAAATCTCAAATATCTTATTTCATCATCTTATTATCTATTTTCGAATACTTTTGTATATTAACCTCTTCGCATAAAATATCGCGTCATTTTCTATTTTGAATTATAATTTTTTTTTAATTTTAAACCTGCTGTTAAGTAGTAATTAATTCAAAATGCAAAAATCATTTAAACATATCTCAAATATCTTTTATTACTTTTTCATACACGCAGTGAACCTTCTGTTATGTCTTTAATGTTTATGTGGCTTGAGAAATAATATCCTTAACAATGAAAGTATTGCAATCATCGAATATTCAAACTCAAGAATATTGTTACGAATCTGTAATGCTGCTTCCCAGCATAGTTGGTTCCATCATCAGAAAGAATGTTTTACAGTCATCTGCATTGGACGGAGTCCGGGTGTCGCTTCGGAGGTCCCAGAGCTTGGCGACAAACTTGGCGACCATTTGGCAAATTTGGCGTCAAAATAGATTATACCCGAAACAGCGAGAATTTTCCCGATCCGTCCATTGAGAACCGAGATACGCCTCGAAAGTTCCTGATTGGTTGAGAGGCTTCTAGCCCCGCCTCCTGATACCTATAAAAGGAGGCGGTCTGCAGCTGCCAGAGAAGAGTAGTCGGAATCGACTGTAAAGAGCAAGTCTTCCAGAGATTAGCAGAGCAGCGACGGAGTCAAGCTAGTGCTGAACTAAGCTGTGCGCTACTGTCTGCAGTAGAGTTTTGTTGTGTGCTGGTGTGAGCACGTCTCTCGGCTGAAGATAATTGTCATGTCTATGCTGTATATAGTTGCCGTCTTTGTGCTGTCCTGTGTGTCTTCGTGTAAATAAACGTCGTTTTTTTTTTCTACTGCTGATTGAGCGTTCTCCACACCATATAACTCCCACTATCCGAACGAACCCCGGAAATTTCGTAACAATATGACGAATCTTCACGTTTCAGATCTTCCTTAAATCAGAAAATAAAATCCTCTTTGAAGTTACTGGAGCTATGAACTTGATACTCAACAATCTGTAAACCCAAAATTTGTTAGGCGAATATCAAAACCTCATATTTCTGATAAAATTTTTGTCAAATCCGCCTACAAGAAGTCGATTCGTCCAATCACGTCAGTGTGAGCGAAGTAATTTAAACGGCTCAATAATTAGATGGATATAAATTTAAACATCTATTTTATTAAATTTCTGTTATAATATTTAATTTATCATTATAATCTCACACCTATATTCCACTTTCATTCCTCTCCATCAATGTACTGACAGTGATCAGTTGGCATCCGTATATAAACGTGTTTGCTCGAAAATGAAAATTGAGAACTTTATTCACTCTGTTGTCACAGAGACAACAAATACAACTTCGCATTCCTGTGAATGTATGTTACTTTAATATGTTCAGATTCACTGATAAAATGAAATAGTCGTAATCCAAATTGTTCGTCGTGTTAACATGCATTCCATTTCGAAAAATAGGTAGAATGATAGAATGACACCTGATCTGTCATTTCAAAGGATTTGATCCTGAGAAAGTTCTTTTTAATGTGCATGCACAAGAAAAAGAAGCACTCAAGAAGAATAAGAAACAAAATTGAGTCTTGACCAATCAAATTACTACAAATGATAACTGTAATGTGGGGGGGGGTATTTATATTTTTACTTTGAAAACTGCGAAATTAAATAATTAATTTGTATTCACTGAAGACTTTAAGTGGTAAACAAGGCAAGCACTTAGAAATCCAAACAACGTTTTTTTTTTTTTTTTTTTTTTTTTTAAACATTAATATGTCAAATAAGCAAAGTTTAATAGTTTGGTAAAAAAGATAAAAAGAATCTGATATTCCTCTAAGTATTTCAAAAGAAAACGCAAAGTAATCGCTAGGGTGACTTATTTGTTGAACGATGGAAGTGCAAAATTAGGAACTCAGCTGGAATGAACGTTTTTGCATACATTCCAATAAATATATTATCCCTCTATATATCCCTTTATTATTCCTTTATAT
Organism: Argiope aurantia; assembly: GCA_026543865.1. NCBI lineage: Eukaryota > Metazoa > Arthropoda > Arachnida > Araneae > Araneidae > Argiope > Argiope aurantia. The sequence continues at coordinate 389,138 of JAPMOR010036729.1, forward strand.
ATCTCAGGTATAAAAATTGTGGACCTCGAAAAAGACTATGAATACCTCTAAAGCTCTGACTCTTATATTTAGAATTTCGACATGAACATTTTGGGCTTCCTGGTATAGTGAAGTAAACTAAACATTATTGTATGCTTATTGCCAACCAAAATTGTCCAAAAAAATATTTTTTTATACGAACTGTAAATTTAGTAACAAGATCACACAACAAATTTCACTTATCCAAGTCACTGCGTCTTTCATTTATCGAGTTCAACTGTACGAACCGACAGACAGTCAATCTATCGACCGATATGGTTGAAAATTTAATATGGATCTATACTTTAGATGTCTAAACTGTATACCAAATTCTATCTGCTTAATTCTTCATATTCTACAGTTATCGTATTCACTTTCACTCAGACGGACAGACAATTTCATACATATGGAATTCGTATCAACGTGTTTGGTGACTAAACATCATATTAAAACTTTATTCATCTGATATGGCAAAACGTTTTTAAGTTAAAGTGCTCACTAACAAATATAATTTACTGTAATTTTCATACTCAGGGGAATCTGAAACGCAGAGATTCGTCACAATTTTGCATTTAATTTAATTTTTTTTATACACAATAAAGTGAAAGTATTGTGTAATTCATGCACGAGAAATAAAGAAGAAATTTAAAAAAAAAGGCGAAAATAAAAAAAAGCAATATGTGAGTAATTTAATCAAATTTATAATATACAGGGAAAAATTAATTAACATTAGAAACAAATGAGGCAGCTTTTTTCATACAATAGAGTGAAATTAATTAAAAGTAATATTTATTTATTGTTCCAGATACTGAAAATAATTCCACAATGAGGTCGATTTAAAATTGTAAGCCTTTAAGTAACAGATCAGCAAAACATTTTTTTTTTTTTTGCAATTTAAAAAATTAAATTTTTACTTTTGGAACTAAATGTATGTGTCACCACGGGTATTCGATTCTCATAGTTCGGAATTCATACACAATCATGTTATAACTGATTAACAACCGAATTATTTTTGTTCAATTTTTATAGCTCCAGTTTTTATTCCGCCGCCCTCCAGACAAGAACTATTTCAGTTAATTTGTGCATTATGCTCAACTGTTTAAATTAAAGTATTTTATAGCTTTCACTACATAAAATTTTTTTGAATTTTATTCTAAATTATTTTGATTATTTTTTCTTTTGCTTCTTGGATTAATTTTTTAAAAAAATCGACAGTTATTTAGTTAAATTCATTCCGAGAAGAGTTCCTATCTAGTCACATGATCTATTCTAGTTTTTTTTTACTTCATTTGGTGCTTTGTAAACGAGTGGCAAATGCAACTCTAAGACTATTTTTTAACAAATTTGTAAACATGCAACAAATCGTTTGATCAATGTATTTTTTTAAAAAAATTAGCTTTATAATAAAGATTTACGAAAAATATGCCGAAATAGGCTTGCCTAGACATTTACAGAAGGGTTCCCGTACTTCAACCCGTAGAATAGTGTGTTAACTTTTCCAAACTTTTCTAATTTGAATTATTATAGAAAACGTTTTAATTATATTTTATTGTAATTTAATATTTACAATAAATCAATTGAAAGAAATAAATAATTTTTTCCTGCCTTTTTAACTTAATTCTTAATCACTGTTTTAAATTTCTTATTTTTTTTTATTTGGTTATTTTTTCTTCAAATTTCTGTGCTTAGTTAACTGAAATACATTGCTTAAATCCATATAAAGAATTAGAGGTGCATCTAAAATTGCATTTGATATAGAGTTTTTACTGTTATATAAAATGGTAAATGAAAAAAAAATATATATTCATTTTTTTATCTCATAGAAAAGTTAAATAACTTAATACTATTAATTGCAAATTTTTTATTAGGCACAATGAGAAATGTATGCAATAAAAACAAAATCCCTACTTTACGGGGGGAAAAGCTTCGGCAATTTAAAAGAACGAAAATAATGAAAAGTCTCACATGGAGAAAGTGGCAATCTATAAAGACCTGATGGTAAAAATACGGAAATACAATTTTGATACAAAGGTAGAAATAAAGCATCCAGATACTGAGGGGGAGATACTGAGTATTTTGTGCTCAAACCAATGACAATGAATCTGACGATACGTAAGCGAATTTGGAATGCTGTTTTGTAAATCTTTGTCATCCTGAAAGAGTTTAATAACACTTATGCGGGAATTATGAAAAAGTAGATATCAAGATAACTCCACTGTTTTCTTAAGGTAAATTTCCAAAACATCAGTTCTGGATTGTCCACCCGAAATTTCAAAAAAATTTAAGAATCCTGCTTGAACGAGGGGGAAAAAATAACACAGGGAGAAAAACCGCATCATGCACAATCTGAGGAATTTCAAAAACTGGGTCAAAGACTTGTTTTTGTAAAACGGGACTTGTATTTTGTTGGTAGAATAACGGGGCTTTCCGGAAGTCATTCCCAATCCCATAGCGCCACCACCAACCAACGTTCCATCCTATTCTGGATAAACGCATTGAACAAGGGGATGGAAGCAGCATAAGCATAAAAGATGAAACGAATCGCGATTTTGATATCCCCAAAACGCATCAAATATGCATCGCTGTACCAAAATGAGATGGTCTACCTGCCACTCCAACTGCTCTAAAAATCTCTCGAAGGGTAAAAGGACGTTTCATGAGAAAAAGTCATCGATCTGCCTGCATAGAAAGGTACCTCCCCCCCCCTATCCTTCAACATTCGAACATGCATAAAGATACCCTCTCACAAGATGGTCGCTTCGGGATGGAATGAAAAATGCCTTTAGAATATCATGCATTTCCAGTCGGCGCTTCGAAATAATGGCTGCAACAGGTCGATCCGAAAATGTTAGGAGGATAACGATATGGCAAATACCGAGAAACTGAGTTTGGTATTTTATGCTATTGCGATTAAGGTTTTAACGTTTTTTTTTTTTTTTTTTTTTTTTTTTTTTTTTTTAAAAATTTTTTTTTTTTTGTTTTTTTTTTTTTTTTTTTTTGGTTTTTTTTTTTTTTTTTTTTTTTTTTTGTTGGTGTGTTTGTTTTTTTTTTTTTTTTTGTTATGCTGATATTTTTAAGCAGATGTGTTTGGAATAAATTTTATTGGGTTTTGATATTTTTTAGCTTTCAAACGAATAGTAAATTTAATGTGCATTGTCTTTGAATACACACACTGAGCTATTTGAAAATATTTTGAAATTTATTTCTAGAAATTATCAGACATGTCTGTGTCTCTGTCAAGAACTTAAATAAAATTTTTCTGTAATCCTATTACTTTAATGATTTACAAGATAAGGTATCAAATGAATCAATTTTTATATTTATTTTTTGTATTTTTCTTGGGAGGTAATAATGTTTTTCTTTGGCGTGTGCGTCTGTGTTTCTGAATATATAGATTTTTGACTAAGTAGATTTTCACTAATGAATTTTGCCACAGCTTTGTGCATCGCAATTCTATGCCAATTTTTAAAATATTTTTAATATGTAAAATATTTTTAATATTTCCATTTCCACTAAAATAACATTATTTCCGAATAATTTTTCGTTTTTTTTTTCCTTCATTTTTTATGTCTTCAATTTGTTTAGTTTTAGTCTGTGTAATAAATCAGTGTATCTTCCCGAAACGAGCGCAAATGAAGCCACGCTATTCTAAGTAAAACACCCGCAGGTCATCACAGAGCCTCAAACTAATTGTCATTTGGTTAATATTTCTTTTTTCCCTTTATATCTTGCCGATATTACTTTCATTCATCTGGTTCATCCTAATATCGATTTTTTTTACGGGAGAGAAAGATTATTTGCAATCGTTGGCTTCTCCAGGTCTTGACCTGCCGATTGAAGTCCGAACGGTCTATTTCATGTTTGTGCAGGAAATGGGACTTCGTGAATTTTGATGCGCTAGTGTAAATACCTGACTTTTTAATGGACCAGCATTTAAAGTTGTTGTCTAAATACGTTTCTTGCCCGACTATTTTCGAATAGATGAAAGTATGCAGACTCTTCATTCATCACATAAGAGGTCATAGCTCTAGCCCCTCACTAGTATTATTTTTTGCCATAATTATCTTTAAATTGTTTTTTTTTAATATTGACTACATTTTTTGATCTTCCCACTTTTTAAAAGAAATTACTAGTAGTCTCCAAGTTTTAAATCAGGCTATATTAACTAACTTTGTATATACCACTGTTTTTATGATAATAATATCATTCCTGTTTCCGATGTTATTTCTTAGCAATGAGTTCTAATAATTGAAAATATGATAATATTTATTAAATCCCTTTTTTTCTATTTTCTCAAAATTTCTTATTGGCCTTATAACTTTTTACTCAGATTCTGCGGAAACAGGAAATAGTTTTCAAATTTTCTCGTGATTATGAAATTATCTTGTATAAGTGTAACAACATACACATTTTGTTGTAAATTCCATAAGCAAAAATGTTAATATTTTTTTTATTTTATAATTGAAATCTCGAATTTATAGAGAGAGTCGAACAATAAATGCAAAGTAATTAATCAACCTATATTGAGAAAAAGGAGATACTTTTTCCTACTTGAGCAGTATCGTTTTAAAAATAAATTTACAACATATGAAGATAATATTTCTGAAACAAAATCAAATTCTTTTAAACAATCGAACAGATCTTATCGTTGTTATCCTAATTAGAAATAAAGACAAGCCTCAAACAACTTGATCTGAAAAGAGTCCGTAACCAATTTAACGAGAAATATTTACCAGCGACATGAATCTGCTGTTGGCAATATCGCTCGGCAGAAAGGGCTTCAGATAATAATGGCCACATTTAAAATAGTTTCGGGGAGGAAACTCCTCTTCTGTGGCTGAGACGGTCGATCTGAAGAGGGACGAAATGAACCGAAAGCAACTAGCCAAGCCACGGACCTTCTTTAAAGGTCCTGGAAAGCAATTCATCAGATTACAGGCTTCGAGTCTGACAGAGCGTTAATGTTGTGTCGTAACTGAAACCTATTCAGGGGGGAAATATGGGATCGAAAGATGGTATTGTATCCTTTTGAATACTAGACCTCAAAATACATCGTTAGGTAAGGAGGGGGGGGGGGCTTAACGAAAACAATGAGGGTCAAATGTCCTCGGATGAGTTTGACGGGAGGAAATATTCAGAAGTGTATGCTCTATGGTGTTCTTGGATTAAGTGTAATAGCTTAAATGTGATGGCAGAATGCTGCAATTAAGTTATTGAGACAATATAAAGATATTTTGTTTATGCATCTAAATTTGCATTTAATATAATCCTTTGACTTGTTTTGATATTATACAACTTTTTATTAGATACGGTGATCTTTCATATCACACATTATTTTTAATCATTAGAATCTTAATTCTTTATTTTATAACAAGAAAACGTGACCCTCTAAACGGGCAGTTATCCTGCTAAGAATATCTCAGATCTGGTTAAGTGTCATTTTGTTCTGACTCGCCCTTCATCGTGCAATTCTCTTTTTTTCTTGCCAAATTTGGTTTGTTTACTGTGGGATCTTTTATGTACATAATCTCCATGAACATAATGTCCTAATTACTACAATCGAACTGAAACAAGTATTGGCAACTAATGGAAAAAGATTTTTAAAAAAATGTTGCAAGAAAATAATAACAATAACTTCTAACTGTCCTTGGGTGAAAATATAATGACTCAACATTGGTAAAAAATAATAAAAATTGCAGAATTCAGCTCATTGATTTTTGCTAAAATCAGCATAAAAATACAAATAGAAGGGGAAGTTAACGATCCCAAAACTATATCTTATTCGTGCTGAGCTTTACTCGCACATAGACAAATCTGTCAATTTCCTCATTAAAAAATTCCTGGTTAATTCTCTTGACATCAAAAGAGAACTTTAATTTGCTCTAATTATAATGAAGAAACTAAAAAAAAATTTTTATTATTTTTTATTCTACACAGCGTTGCAGATGATGTTTGGCGATGATATATAATGAATATAGATATAAAATACATTTATTCTTGGGCACATTATTTAATTTACACACTGCTACAAAAGTATTCTCCAAATATCATGTAAACTGTTCCCGTCACGAAGATTATGCTTTTTACAGAAAATGTGAAAATAAAAAGAGCTAAATAGAAAGATATCATTAGCATTAATAATTCCGATTTTAGGCAACCATTTGCAATTTCTAAAATAAATTCACTGAGTAATCAATGGTTAAAATTAAACTTACTGCCTTATCGTGTCATCAGAATAATGAAATATTCCTCAATCTAAAATACTTACTATCGAAGGTAGTGACTTGAAAAGAAACTGGTGCTTGAGAAGCGTTCAGTTTCGGTTTTATACGGTTGCACGAAAAATTTGATATTATCTATTTGATATCACATCTGGCGAGCTATTACTTGAAAATAATTGAACTGTACCATAGTACTTATCTATTAGATACTGCAACTAACTGACGTATAAATCTACTAGGTATTAAATAGTTAAAAAAAAGTATCGAACTGAACACTTGTAAATAAATCTATACTTATATAAAGCTCAATGTGTGTGTGTGTGTGTGTTGGAGCTCTACAGGCCAGACCGTTCCACCTACAGCTACTAAATTTGACACATGCATACCTTGGAGGCCGGGAATGTGCACCTGAGAACCCTTTTTTGAATTTTTAATTAGAATTTTAATTGTTAATTAAAAACTAACTTTCCCGCCAAGAAAATCTTTTCATTTCCCCACCGCCAAATGAGTAAGACTTCAGTTTTTTCCCCCACGCTAAAGAGGATAGGCTTAAGAAATTTTCGGCAGATTATTTCAAAGGATTCTGTTTATTTTCTTAATGCTTGGTGCATTTAAAATTAAACATTGTTAATTAATCGATCTTTCAGATTCATTCTGAAGTACTTTTGAATTAAAATAAAACAGAATAAAGGAAATTAAAAATTTCTAATTTGCATAGCGTTACCCCAACTGTTGTAGAAAATTCACGCATTTGCGTTACCACAATTGGCGTTGAAAATTCCCGCATGCGCATTGTGTTCTGATTGTCGACAACTATTTTCTACGGACACTTGGTTTTGAAGGTTTAATATGTTTTCGACATATTATTTCAAACGATTCTGTTTATTTTTTTAGTGTTTGATGCGTTTAAAACTGAACATTGTTAATTAATCGATCTGTTCATGATGAATCTGAGAAAATTTTGTTGAAAACTTCTTGAGATATTATATAAATTAGAAAAATATTCTTTAATGCCCATAAGGTTTAAATACTCAGCGACTCTGTTTTCAGCACTCATATTTTAAAAAAAATGCTTCGTTTCAGTAAAAAAAAAATATTATTATATTTATTGCAGTTTAATCATTTCCACTTTAATTTAAAGCATAAATTCTGCAGGAGGTAACAAAAAATTAGAGAGATACATATTACTTTATGGCTGAAGGTCTTTATAATATTATGAGTGAATTATATGACTATCAAAATTTGAAGTTTTAAAATATTCTACTGAAGAAGCAATTAAAATGAGAGTTCCATAAAATATTTAATTATTAAAATTTTAACGTGCATTAAGATTGGCGAACCGGCTGGTCGCCAAAGGTGGCTAATAAGAAATAAAAGAAGAAACGAGTATATTGCTTGTTGCAAACAGAGAGGTCGGAACTTCAATTTTGAGTGATTGATGATTGAAATACTTTTTGTTATTTTTAACTTCTCGGTAGTTAAAAAGACACGGGATTGCTCCCGATTGATTTCAAGGGTGAAAACAAAATGCACTCAGGCGATCAAAGGATTGTGTGATGCAAGTTAATAATGCGTAGATATTTTGTCAGTTATTTACGATTGTAATAATAATAAAAGCATTTGTTCTATTTGCATGATGTAGGAATAAAAATACGCAACAAAGCAGGAAACTATCAAAAACAGCATCTTTTTTTTTTCAATTATTCAAATATATTCAAAAGATGAAAAATATTTGCAATGATATATATTAAAATAAAATAAAATGTTTATTATGGCATGAAATTTAATGCTTGATTCATTCCTTAATAAACACTTCATTACATATTGAAGTATTCAACAAATATTCACCTTCGAGGTTTTTAAAGTATAGTGAGTGAAAAGCCAATGTTTGAGGTCAGTCATGAAATATCCTTAAAACTATAAGAAGAACAATATCAATAGATATTTTTAAACAAAATCTATTCCTGATAAAAGAAAACTAACTATATAAATGACTTGAAATTTGCCACATAAATTTATTTTTCCAAAGAACATAGTCAAAATATCATTATCCAATCAATTGATAAGATGCATCTTTCACAGATCTTTAAATTATATTAACCTTCTAATCTGAATAGCAGTCATTATGATCACTAAAATATACGATCGTGACAATATCCTGGAGCCTGATATGTTATCTTTTATTATGAACTACGTTTTTGATGCAATTTTATTTCGTATAAACGACGGCAAATTCTTTACCACATTTTTGCAGCTGTAAATAAATGTGAATAAATTAAAATTTACATTTTTTTTCATTCGTAAAAAATTTTTAATTATTCATTTACGTATTTCTAACGTATTCATTTTGTACGTTATGTTTTCGTTTTGTAAAGCGTTGAGGTTAAACGTTCATCGATGCGTGGACGAATTGGAACATAAATCAACGAAGTCGGATATTCTTCGCTCTACAAATCCTGCGCGGTAACTAACCGGGTAAGCGGAACCGCACCTCGTAAAAGAAAAAGAAAAATTTCATAACGATGATCCCAACAAATTTCAAACATTTTCATACTTGATTTTGTAAGTTAACTTTAATTATACAATAAATGTCCGTTTAAAGTCATATAAATTCTTTGGAAATGTAAATTTAAAATATTCTACAACAATTGCAAGAGAAATAAACTGTTTGCTCAAAATTACTAATTATAAATTATTAACAAATTAATTTATGATAAAAACAATTCAAAAGTTAATATCGTTTAACAAGAAATATAGATGAATACTTCTTGATAAATTGAAATATAACTGCATTTAATACGAATTGAATTGCAAAAATAAAGTGCTTTAGGGTCATTCGAAGAATAAATATTCAAAAAAGAAACGTTTGATACATTTTCTAAGCAAATATTTGCAAAGGAAAAGAAGAATCGTATGGTGACAATTCAAGCCTTCTTTACCTGTTAACAATGCAACGCTGCACGAGTCATACAAAAGCAACATCGCAATCCAGCATTCACCCACTTCGGAAAATAAACTCCTCCCGTACTACAGCTGAGATTGTTGATAGGAATGGAGACGAAGTTACAATCTCGGCGAGCCTCCTCCGGAGCACAATTCATCAGATTATAGGATTTGAGTCTGACAGAGCGTTAATGTTGTGTCAGATCGCGAGGTGACCGAGACCCATCCAGGAGTGAAATATGGGATCGAAAGCTGGAAAGTATGGCTCTTTTGAATATTAAGCCTCGATGACGTTTGTTCGTGGGAGGGAGGGGAGAGACCCGCAGTAGACAGTGACAGCTAAATGGCTCTGGACAAATACACTGGGGGGGTGGGATCTAGACTCTATTATCCGGAGCGTTATTCGGACAGTAGAGTTAATGGATGGAAGAATAAGTCTGCTTTAATGATTGGATTGTTGTGATTCAATGATTCTGATTTATGGGGACAGATGAATGGTTCTGCTGAAACCAGATCTCGTAGAACTTGTATGAAGAAATAAATCAACCATTCTTTTCTATCACCAGAAATGCATTCAATCGGATTGAATCAGACACTTCGATTTATTCAACAAATATTCTTCATCTTTAGTTATATGGGGTTATTTATATAATTTGTAACAAAGTGATTACAAATGAATATGACTTCCTTAAAATAGAAACAAAATCCACATTATATAGGAAGAAGAGTGACATTTTTGTTTGGGTAAATAATAAACCTACATAGTTTCCTGAGATCACTTGAGAAACATATCTGTGGTGACTTTGGTGAGAAGGATTCTCTAAGCATAGCTTCAGTTTGAACATTGCTTCAAATACAGGAGGTCTTACGACGCATCTCAAAGAAATAAAGGCTTAAGAAGACACTGTATAGATGTCGAACACGCATCAATACCTGCGAGCAGTCAGGACGTTGCCCAATTTGAGAGTTGTTACATAATCAAATACTAATAAGACCCTCATGTATTTTTCTCCTATCGTTATTTACAAAAATGTGTAAGTGGTGCGACTGGTTTAAATAATACCTTTTATATTAAAGCACAAAACGCTTTACAAACTAGAATGATCTGTTCAACTTTTTATGTTATCAAGAATTCTGATATGTTGATATTTAGGTTCAATTTAAAACTTTGAAGAGGTTTAAAGCTTTCTTTTAAAAATATATATAATTCCCGGCAGTAATTTAGATGGACACTCTTAATGGAAATTTTTAATAAATAAATCAAAGTCATCCATCGAATCAAATATTTGAAGAAGTTTTGTATAAAACTCTTCAAATATCCTAAATCATTGAAATGATATATCATTTATAAATATTAAATTAATTGATACCAAATTTGAGACTAAACTTATCATTCCTTTTTCTGAAAAATAGCTTTATTCATTTTTTTTCTTTTAATTAATTTCATCTTGAACTGGATTTTAAAAATGGATGATTATAATTTGAAATATTTGCAAAAATGAAATTACATTTTAAGCCTTCAAAATGTAGCGATTTCTCGACTTTCCATCTGAAGTAAATCGGGTAAAAAAGTGGTAAAAGCATACATAATATCAAAATTGTTCAATGCCAGCATGAATTGAGATACGATTTCATCAGAGATGAATAGCATTCATTTTATAAAAAATTACCATTTATTGCTATAAATGAAACTTTTCAGAAACTGAATAATAAACACAAACCAAACTGTAATATAATGAAACAACTGTATATCCTTCCCTTTCCTAAGCAGATTTTAATCAGAATAGCGAAATCTGCAGCCGTTATCCCTCTCACAAACAGCAATGTCCCGGCAATTCTGCAGCCAAATATTTGCAATGGCGAAGAATCGTCCAAAGACAACACTTTCTCGTCAACAATGCAATCCTGCTGACGTCAAACAAAAGCAACATCTTGATCCCGCTTTAACCAATTTAGGGAAGGAAGCTTCTCTTCTGCTGAGACCGATGATCTGAATGGAGATGAAGCTGGGAGCACAGTTAATCAGATTATAGGATTTGGGTGTGACACATCGCTAATGTTGAGCGAGGTCACTGGGGGCCATTCAGGGAGAATAGGGCTTTTTTGCATCCCTTTGAATATCAATATGGCGTTTGTTTGAAGGATCTTCCGAAGGCAATGATGGGATTGTAGATGAGAATCAAGTGGTAGTGCGATCCAAACGTTGAATTGACCAAAACGTTATTCGGACAGCTGTAATATGAATGGATGGAATATTGGTTATTCATTTGGCGTTACTAAAATATAGTGTGAGGCTTTTTGCCAGAATTCCGTGATCACTAAAATATATTTAATTTTGAAGAGGAATGCAAAGGTAAATCGATCCAATTTATTCCATTTAATTACATAGAGTGAAATAAACCAATAAAAAGGTGATGAATAATCGGAAAATTCACAGCAAACGAACTGATAATGAATATTAATATGAACTGAAAAAATAATAAAGATTTTGAAAATGGAGTGAAATTAACAGTAAAAAAAAACAAGACAAGAAAACTGGCAATGAACGTCAATCTCCATAGTGTATGGAAACCCAATATTTTGAAAAACTTTATGAAAAACTATTTTAGAGTTATGAAGATAAATGTCAGTAGCTTGTGTCTTACACACAGAAATGTTTTCATGATTAGCTTTACATTTGTGAAATAGGTTTTTGACACAATATAAAATTAAGTATAAATATAATCGACGTATAAGAGTATGGTTTGCACTAAATCCTGCTAATAGTGTATGCAGAGCAGAATTCTTGTTGATGCATTTCATGAAACAAACAAAAAATCGAAGAAAAAACGTCCGCAATAACGCAACTTATTTACAAACTTTCATTTACGAGGTAAAGTATTTTCTGCATTTTCATTTTAAACATCGCACTCTACAACCCCCCAACCCTTAGAGGACAGATTAAATGGGTGTACTTTTAACGGGCAAATAAATTGAAATATGGTCGTAAATAAATAACGCAAGATAAGAATTTAGCAATTCTTAATTACGAAATAAATCCTCTGTAACCTCCGCCCTGTCTTGAGTTTTTATGCAGGATTAAAGTTACAATGCGCTCTATATGAAAGCTTCAGAATTAATTTATTTAACAAAATTTCACAGTTTTAAGCTAATTTGCTTTTTGTATATTAAAATTTATACACCGAGAAGAGAATTCTAGTGCAAATCACACTGTTTAACACCGAAAAATTAAACTTCTATCTCATATAAAAATGCAATAAAGACTTTGGAATACCACATGTTATGGAAAATTATGCAGTATGAATTGTAATTTATTTTAAAGCTTAAAATTAAATTCAAATTGGTTTGATTTGTAATTGAAGAATATGAATATGAGTTAGTAATAAGCAATAAATTGATTGTAATGAAAATAATAAATTAAGCTCTTATTCGTGTATTAAACGTTTTTTTGCATTAGTTGGAACTCTTTGAGAGCTATTTTGCAAACTTTCATGCTTTTTTTAAAATTAAATTACTCATAAGACAATTATATATATATGCTCAGAACTTTAATAAGTTTGAACTAAAAAAAAATACACGGAACTTATGAAATGAATCCGGCGCATTATCCGATAATCTTTAAAAATCTAAAGGAAAAATCTTGTTTCTAAACTTTTGTGCAATATAATATACATTAATCAGTTTGAAGAGTTCTGATTTACATGTAATCTATATTTTAAATTCAAAAAATATTTTACGAAAAATTACAAAAAGAGTATTGATTTGATAATCTCTCGATAAGATTAGTCTGAAAGTTTTATTCCATAGGAAGTTAACCGTTTGTTGGAAATTTAATTCAGGCCATTAAACGCTATTGAAAACTTTTTCAATGATTTTGAATCCCATCAATAGAATCGGCACAATAATGATTTTATTAGTAGAATATTCATGCAAGGATAATAAGATCGCTATTACGCAGACCCAGTGAGTATACTTCCGAACATAAAACATACGAAACAGAAAGAGCTGCATTCAGTTGTAATATATGCGAACCTCAAACTCAAAAACTCTTGTATTCGATTTTTTGTAAATGCTGGCATATTCTTGTGATTACTGCCATCCGGCGTTGCGTCTTACGAATAATCTTTTATCAAAAACAAGCCCCATTGTTAAAAGCAAATATAGGCACTCAAATATAAAGGGAGGGTGTAAAAAAAAGAACCTCGAAAATTGTGAGGAATATTGTAGTGTGGAGCCTATTTACATAGTGAAGTTGAATCGGAAACGTCCTCACAGGAGATAAAGAAGATACAACGAGCAATGATTTGCTGAATGACCAAATCCAGGAAAGTCCTTTATTGCGCGACCAATAAAGGACACATAAGACCAATTATAAAGAACGCTTGATCTCTGGTCTCCTAACTAAAAATTGTGAAATCTATGAGTGTCCAGATTTTTTTTTTCTTTTCTGAATCAGTATTTTAATTTTTCCATGAATTAAGGTGTACGTACACACTTGAAACTTCGAAAATCGTTCAAAATATCGAATATTTTTTATTGTTTCAAAATATTCTCTGAACCTTTAGCTTTCAAACGATACCAAGATGTTGCCAATATTCGGAATATTTCTAGAGTTATAATTATTTTTCTTGAGGTGCTTTCACTAAAAACTCTCGTTTCGGTTTTTTTCATTTATGGATAATGATATTTTTCCATTATGTTGCTTCATTCAAGCAATCACAACTCGACAAGTAATGAACCAAATACAATTATTTATATATCAAAATAATCTGTATAAAACAATGGATGTTTTGTGCCTCAATCAAAGTTATATTTATAGAAATAAATTTTAATAGCTATTAAAAAATTAAAATGACAGAAAAAATCTCTCTCCATCCAGAAAAAAATCCATCAAGTTATAAAATACATTTTTATAATTTGATGGATGCAGACCACATGAAGACTAATATTAGGCCTAATTTCCAGCTAGATTTATGTGTCTGTACAAATTAGAATTTAAGATATCATGTTTCAAAAAATAGGCTAATTAGCTCATTAAATATTATTTAATTAATTAATAATTAGTGTAATATGGTTCTTTCTAACTGAAATGGGATTAAACATATACTAATGACGTACTGTGAAAAAACTGGATTATTAAAGTTAAAATTTTAAAAAAATCTTCTAGTGCGTACGCAGACCTAAAAATCACAGTCTAATTTCTGAGCAAGGCGGAAGAGTGAGGGCCATAGGGTCCCCCTTTCTCTCTTCTCACTTCCACATATTGTGACTCATGTCACTTTTTGTACTTCATAGAATAATAAATAAAACGAAAAATAAATTTTGATCAGCAAATTTATTTATAAAACCAAATGCCAAATTTTATCCATCTTGCTACTTCTTGGTAGGCAAACAAAATTCTTGACAGTGCATTTCGTTTAAAATTTATAGAATTCTACTAAGTTGTGAGAAATCTATAAATTTGGATACAAAATACATTCAGCTTTACAGTATCATTTGCATAGTTCAATAGATATTTTGAATCACTATGTTTACTTAAAAATTATAATTCCGAAAATATGTTTTTAGATTCAAGGAAGTCTAAAAGGGAAACTTTATAAAAATTACAAATACGAAAGTTTTGATGAATATAATGTTTTTTAATTTTATTTTTAATTTCTAGAGAATTGCGCACTCTAGAAATTAAAAATACAAATTTATTTACTTCAAAAGCTCATTTCTAAAAGTATAGTTTTTGATTCAAAATTTTAGACCACTTAGAGTGTCATAAAGTAAATACCGTTTTACAACATCAGATGGGGAGCCATTCTTTGAAGAATCGAATTCCCCTTGCAGAAATTGGGTTACTCGCAAGATTCACATAATGAAATATTTAGCAATCCTTCCAGTATTTTGCCATTACTTAAGTTATTTTTTAATATTTATATGTTAATCAATGTATTTATAACGTATAAACGAAGATAATTATTCGACAACTAAATTAAAACTTTTAAATTACGGTAGCTCTTAACGTCGAAGACCCATTTTATGCCAGGATAAACTTTTGTAAACTTCACGTTATGGTCTTTAACTTCGTTTAACTACGACATTTGCAAATGTTTTTATTGAATTTCTATTAAGAGACGACGTAGACGAAATTGGATAACAAGATTTGTTAATGTGGCTATCGACTTCTCAACCCATAGAATGGTGAAATCCATATTCTGCTAAAATTTTACACAGATATTAATCTAATAACTGAAGTGAACTTCAATAATTTTGCTGATTAAAAGTCATGATTCATTTTAATCGGATTACTTTTATTATACCAATTCAAATAAGATAAGTTTTAAATATTCCGAACTGATTTTGTCGCACTGAAAATTAAAAATTGAAATTGGTATTCAAATAAAATGTTTATTGAAATTAATCTTCAGATAACTAACGTAGAAAATTTAAAAACGGCAGTTTTAAAAGGAAAAATAATATTATTTTTTTAAAATAATAATTAAAAAAATTAATTAAGAAGTAAAGTAGTAATCCCTTGAAAGGTCCGATAGATAAATCTAGAAAATGTAGATTTACGAAGGAAGTTTTCTCTTTAAAAGATTAAACATGCAAATCCTTTTAATCGCCCAAGGTTTTATTAATTCATAGCAAATAAACTTAATCGCCATATTTGAGTAAATTCAGTAGACCAAAAAAGTGTCATTACATACAGGATGATTTGAGGATACACAGAATAGCTTTGAATGAAATATTTTCTAACTCTGTGATACATCGTTGGGATTTTAATCTGATTTAATTTCACATGTGTGTCTATGAGTTAATAACTTAGACAAAAGGAAGCTATAGGTGCTTTGGAGTCTCAGAGCTTCTATGAATTACTTAAGTATCAGCTGATGTAGAACTCCGAGTTATGAGGCAGGTTGATTCCCTGGAATGCAATCAGGTAAATATCGCGCATATTTTTGTTTCATTTCGAAGAGCTCGATAGAAACGAGCGGTCCATTCTCTAAAGCACACAGCACCGTACAATTTGTTTGAATAAAAGTGGTTAAGAGCACAATCGAAAAAGAAGCACGTAACATTTTCCTAAGTCTACTTCACGATTAGCCCTAATAATAATTAAATTTGTCCAACCAAAAAAACGATCATGACGGATTTACGATCATATACTTGGAGGCTTTTGTCCACTTTCAGTGGATCCTTTACAAATAAACATTAAAGCAGTCTTTATCTTCACAGAATCTCTTCGCTCTGTCTCTTATCAACAGACTGCAGACGAGTGATAATACGAACAGAGCATCCACCCGAAAAGAAAGGTTCGGCTTGACACCTTCACCTGCGGAGCCCTCTGACTTCATCTTGGTGTCTGTTGGAGCATCGAAAGTCATTAAGTGGGGACTTTCACTCAACGAGTGGAAATGGGTATGTTAGGAGACAGATGAACAAAATATAATGTGGAATGGAACCTTCCTACTAGTTGTCACAGAATACCCTTGATACGAATTAACCAAAAAATGAGTTGTCTCCGTACATTCATCAGTTACCAGATAGATGTAGTTGGCGAATTTGTGGCTCATCAAGATAGTCGTCATGAATAGTGCAATAATATAAACGTACAAAAATACGGTTAGCACTTAAAATATCTAAATATAAAATAATAAGATAGTGAATGGCATATATAAAATTATGTTTTTGTGAATCAAAAATCAATAACCTATAAAAGCCAGATATAAGTTCCTGAAGTATTAATGAACAAAATGTTTATAAACTAAACCATGCTTCATATGAAAGAAAGAATACATACGTTTTATAAATGACTAAAGTAATTTAGTCATTTATCATACGTTCAATTGTCATTGGCCAATCTTTAAAATTCTAACATGGAGTTACAAATCTAACATAGAATCCATAAGCATCTTAAATATATCTTAGAAAGAAAATAAAGACATGACATTTCAAAACAGAAGTATCACCAGAACAGATATCAAAGAAAAAAAAATAGAATGATAAGCAAACCAACTTGCTCTTACAACCAGAATCATAGTTAGGATGAGCAATCAATCGAAAGAGAGCAACTTGTATCTCAATAAGAATCCACGAACTAGCGAAATCGGCATGATCGTTGGTTCCACCCCCAATCACGCAGCAAGTCCATCTTGTATAAGGGTCTATTCACCTAAAAACAGTCGAGTATCAAATAATATCTCGTAGATGTGAGGGAACAATTTAAAAGGGAGAAGCTGGTTCAGGTTTTGTCAGCAACCGTCATCTGAGCAATTACGATTCAAATTTACATTATAAATTCTCATGAGGTTTGAAACTGAGTGGAAATTAACAGGAAAGAAAAGATATAAACAATAGAAATGTAATTCATAACCACGTTTTTGGAACAAATGAATAGCAGGTATCTTAAAAACATATGACTATGAATGGCTTCCGCAGGCAAACATTTTTTTTTAAAAGTTTTTATTTTAGTATAAATTACCTTATTACACCTCCTCAAAAGTATCAAAACTACAATGAAGGAATTTACTACAAGACAACAAAGAAAGAGAGTCAGTCTGGGGAAAACATAGAAAATGGCACTTTTGACAGCAGTAAAATAACTGTCTTCAGTGCCACAAAGAGAAGTGGAAACACAACGAACTACAATAGCCTACGCTTATTAGATTAATTCTCTGAGAGAAACTGCTGATTACTTCACATATCTAGAGATACAGAAGACGGAAGATGACGCCGTCTGTTGAAACGCTGAATGGTCGGAAAGCAAGCCATCTCAGTGATAACATCCGAAATGAGCTGATCTTCACGACACATTATTTAGCCGAATTTTTAAGAGAAAGAATTCATTCTACAAAAGTTTGTATGAAAATGAAAGCTAGGAGTATTAATAATGGCTTATAACCTTATGAAGAAAGCCAATGATGCAGAAATAAAAGTTACTAAGCACTTCATCAATAGCAATATTTCTCTTTTCTTCGAAGCAGATGTAAGTGATTCACTCCGGGACAAATGGACCTGTCCATCTATTGTCAATAGTTAAAAGTTTTGTTAACATGTGTTTAAATCTACATCTATTAAATTTTATAAAAGCAAATATTTTAATTACTGATACGCAATGAAAGAAATCGGATCTTGTATATCTTTCCTTTCACCATTTGGTGTGAAAAATGTAATTCTTTACAACAAAATATCACATAATGAATTTTAATAATGTAACCTTTACATACGCTTTTTGAATGAGCGGATTCACATGCAGAATAAACAGATCCTTTGTGTATTGAGTCTATAAATTGATGCATTCAGCTGTTGGCCTTTCTGAACTATTGCGTTCACAGGAATATGAATAGCCAGATTTCCCATAGATGGTTTTCTTCCAAGTTTTGGTAAAAATCTTCACATTTGGTGAAAATAACTCATTTGAAATTTCGTACTTATCACTCATGCAAATTTTACTGTAAATAAATTTAAAAAAATGTTGAAACCGTCAAAAAAATGTGAATTCGAAATTTTAATGAATTTCCACGATTTAGATCTCAGTAAGTTCAAAAAACACATTTTCGAAAACTGTCTGTCTCTGACAAAAATAACTCCACACCGTCTTCAAAGAGAGACAAAGAAAATTTGGTGTATGGCACCAAGTTCATTGTTTTCTATTGATTAAAATCAATGCAGAAGAAATCTGTCTCTCCGGGTGCGCAGATATAAGTTAACACGATAGTTATAAAACGAAGAGAATCAGACGAATAGAATTTGATACACAGATTTAATGCGTACGCAGTATGCACCCATCAAATTTTGTGTCAAATCCGAAAAGAAAAGTGAATGTCTATCGATTTGTACTTTAGATGCATGTAGACTCGGTAACTCAAAAGCGCAATATGACTTAAATATATCAAATCTGATATGTGATTATGTGACTACAATTGTAGTTTTATGCCAAATTGTAGATTGAATGGGAAAAAATGAGACTAAAACACAAATTTGGTTTCCAGATACAATTAACCAAATGCCAGGGATTAATCTCCAAAAAAAAACCCCAGAAAGAATGATAGGATGGATTCAATAAAATCGCTAAATTCACGCCAAAGCTGAACCCTTCGTGACCATTTTACAACGATTTCATGAACTGTTTTTATTTAAGATGCGTCATGTTTTGCAGGTTTTGGTGACGCTATTTGCATTAGAGAATTTATTTATTCATTTTGGAGAGGCCGCTCCCGCTGGTTGAATTGTCATTTTCACAGAGAGACAAACATCATTCCAGGCTATTTTATTTTACGGATTTGGGAAGGAATAAATTTAGAGAACTAATTCACACAAACGAGGGCGATTTTTTATACATTATAATACCTTCTATTATTTATGGATTCTTTATTTATTAAGGATTCAGGAATGGATATTTATTATACTGATTTTACGAATTAGTATTATTTTACAGGATTAGGACGTATTGAAAAGATAAGCATAATTCACAGTTATAATATATCTTCTATTATATATTTAATGTAATATTTTCTATTTGTGAATTTTGTATCTGAGAAATAAGTATTTCTTCTATTTTTCACATTTATTTTCAGTAAGAAACGTTTAAGGCTCACTCTAAAACTTAAAAAATAAAGCAAGAAAAATTTGAAAGAATTTTTGATCAAGAAATTTTTTTTATCGCTCGAACATTTATTTTGTGAAAAAAATTTTGTATGGTAATTTATTTAAGAAACGAGAAAAAAAAAATGTTGAAATCCTCTTGACAATATTGCTTTATCGATAAATTGCGCGCCAATTTTTCAGTTTCGAAGACACGAAAAAGGGCAAAATCGATAAAAAACACTACAATACACTACAAATTCCTTCCTTTTTTCATCTCCGTATATTTTCTTATCTGCTTTAATATCCGCTTACAAAGTTAACACTTCGCATTCCCTGAAAATTCTTATGCGTTCAAGGTTTAATAAAAAAAATAATAATTTTATCCGAAATAAAAATTACGACGCATTCCCATTATTTAGTTCGATAAACTATCGAATTGCTGTGTAGGAACCTTAGTATTAACAAGGAACATAACTGATGGAAAGGATGATACTTCAAAAGAACTTTTTCATAATTAATTATAACTGTGAAAGAGAAATTTTGCTTTGGGATCACGTAAAGCGACATCGTTAAGTGAAGAACAAAAGACGGAAGCAGTAATGGAACTCTTTGCAACTCGGTTAATTGGAACATACAGAATTCACATGTATTTCAGATATACCTCCAGTTCTTTAAATTTATTGTTAACATTAATATCGTGTTTTTAATTATATTTTCTTATAGTTGATTAAAAGTCAAAACTAGAAATTGTAAACATTTCTTGATGTATGTATATTTATGAATTGTTTTCAGTAGTTGAATGCGTCGACAACTTCTGCCTTGATTAATGAATATTTTCTAGCTTACCACTTGCTTCCAATTGCGATTATTTGAAATAGCGCACAAATTGCATTAGACCAAAAACTCATTAAATTTATGCTAATCATGTAAACGTATTGCTTCTTCGCACTAAAGCTAAATAAAAGCTTCAATCAATACATATTTTTTTAACAATCGCTACAGTAAAAAATAAATAAATAGGCAAAAAAAATGATGTGTATGAACATTTTCGTTCTAGCTCAATGTTTTTGTGCGCTCTTCGGCGTTTTTAAATGCCACTTAGAAACACAAGTGCCATCAAAGACCTGTTTCTGCTTTCGCAACGAAATGATTATCCTTTTATCAGGTGACGAGCAGACATCGATCCGAACAGCGCCAGCCAGTTTGTAAGTTCCAGTGGGTAACTCCACAGGCATACCTACTTTGGTCTTTGGAAAAGGAGATATCTGTCCAGCTATCTGGGAACTGCGATGCGCCTGATTCAACGCCACATTGCCTTGGCTCATTTCCAGCACTTGTTACTCGCTAAACACAGTCCACGGTATGTCGCAAGCTTAATTTGAGGTGGTTGATACGTTGGGCTTGGATTCTAGGTATGGTAATGGTTTAATAGATATTGGTGAGGCTTCAACGGTTCTGCAGCTTCATGTTCACCAGTGTGCTACTAAACATTGCCTGGACCGGGCACAATTAAGGTAATCAGTACACTTAAGTGAGCTTTTAATTGGGGGATGTGAAATTTATCTCATAACACAAACAATAATAAAAAATATAATCTAACTGCAGAGTAAAGCAATACAAACATCTTGGAGACCAACAAGCGATTCTAATCGACTCGATTTCGAAAAATGACTGCAAATAAATTCTGACCCATATATTGATTAGTTAAATCTTTTATTTTTCAATTCAATCCATACCAATTGCATTGCGTTTAATAAAAACAGTTTTTTAAAACACGTTTCTAATTCTATGTTGAAATTTAAAAAACCCTGTTTCAATCCTTTTCAACTTCCTAATTTTTAATTTGCAATTGATTCACTTAAGATTATTGAATCTTCTTAAAAATTTTTTAATGACTATACTCTACTGTCAAAACTGTAGAATTGAATTTTAAGTCAACTACAGAAAGCCTCAATGGTTTTTATAGTTAAAAACTTGCGTTAAGAAGTGCCATCTTCACGAGCTCGATGCACTTAGATACATTTATTTTTCAAACAATTCCATTAAAAAAAATCGCTTATTTTTCGGAATAATTACAGGCCTACGGTTTCGAGGAAAAATATACCGAATTATGATCGTTATTGGCTAAATGTTCCGCCCCAGCTGTGCAAAGAAAATTTAGAAATCAGAAATACATGCTTCCTTATCCAAGTCAATTGAAAAAAATCTGAAAAATCCAAATAAGACTGCTGAAATCCAAAAGGAATAAAATCTATAAATTTTTATTAATTTTATTTTGTTATATCCATTTAAAAGTTAAAAATATTTAAAATGTACATAAAAATTAATGAATAATCTGAAATCATATAAATAGTTATTTCCCCTCCATGCTGAAGGCAAGGCAAACAGCTATCAATAAGTAAAGAATAATCAGATAAATATTGATGAAGGAAGTATAACGTAAGCGGCCTGTCTGAAGGCTTTTGTCTGCCCTTTTAAATGCCGCCTTAATAAAAGCACCTTCAAATATCTCTCGCTGCTTTCCCGACAATGAAATAACTCTCGTTTTATCGGGTGGCCAGCAGCAAGTGATAATGACGCATTGATCCAAACAGAACGGGCCAGTTCGTCACTTTCAGCCCGTCTCTAGGTCATTTACGCCAGCAATGACCTTTTGGAATGGAAGATATCTTGACCGGTGGAACGAGGAACGCCAGAGGACGGCAATGTGACCGGGCCCGACGTCAAATGGCCCGTTTCAAGTAGTTGTGACGCGCAAATACATCTAATGCGATTTGTGGTATTGGACAGGCTTTATTTTAAAGTGATTGCTCCTTTGGGTTTGGATTGGGGGTTGTGGATACAATAATGGGATGATTGGGCAATGTGTGTGGTTTTAATGGTTATGTAGCTTCACGTGTGAGTTCAGCCGTGTGCTATTAAATGTTGTCTCTATATGGAATGGTTGGTTTTATTATCCCGTAATTTAATGAAGAGAAAATAATCAAATTCGATTAAAATAGAGGTAATTTTGAATTGACGGGAGGGAAAATAACCTTAAAAATAAAAAAAATAAAAGAGTCTACGGTAATTTAATAGCAAAATAAAGCAGTTAAACATCTGTTGCAACTCAGCATTCGATAGTCAACAATCGATTTCAAAAGAAAAAAAAAATCGAAACCCACATAAAACAATAATTTGACTGTTTATTTTTTTTCATTCAAATTACAAAAATCATATCAAATGACTGATAAATAGTAAAATAAAAGTTGTGATCTAACATTATAGATCAGAATCATATGTTAAACATAAATTTTGTTAAGATATTTTTAATATTATCAGCCCTTTATTTATTCAGTCTTCTGTTTCATTTTTTATTCAATTTCGATTTAGAAATATTTCATTACAGGTACTGATTTTTAATTTAATCAAATACATCAAAATTTGACGTGCATTTGAAATTTCGGTGAAAATTGAGTGATAAATTATTTTTCCCATCACTTATTCACATCTTTCAATCATTCTGTTTTCTAAAAACTATTTTATTTCAGTAACATTTATTGAGAGTACGGATGCCCTCGTATTAAATCACAAAACAAAAGTTTTTACAGATAATCATTAGCAATAAGTAATTTAGTAATCAAGAATATGATGTTAAAATTCATTCCTGAAATACTTTAAGCTTAAAAACTGATGACTTAAAAGCAATCGAAGAGAAAGTTTACTAAGCGAATAGAGTTTATGAAAATGCTTAGAATATTAAAAATTATCCATAATTTCATCGAATTTAGAAGGACATATGTTTTTAAGGTAATATTGAAAAATAATAGATTCCTCACACACAGAATTCATTGTTCAATCTCAATAGCATTATATAGAAATCATTCAACTTATAGGAAATCTTACATTTCATCATTTCATGTTCATGCCATTTCATTATTTCGCATATTGACACTGCCATCTTGACATCCATTGCCGATCGAAGGGCAACAAACTATCAGATTTATATCGAATGCAATTTTCAGTTTACGACATTTAGCATTTTGAGGAACGAAATGAATAATATTAGAATATTATTCTTCCATTTCCAAGACTTACTCATCACTTCACTCAAATTAGCAATAACTAGAAATACCGATTATCCTTTTATCTAAACTCATCCCAAAACAATATCTTATCTTTCACAAATGCAATTAGAATTTTTTTTAAAAAAACAGCCATGCATTATCTTTCTTTCCAAAAAATAAATGCTTTGTTTTGTCTAAGAATTCTGCATAACAATTCGATAGTTTATCGACATAAATAATCGAAGTGATAATAATAATAATAAATGCATGTGCCTCGTTATTTGTGTGTGAGATTCCTTGTTGAACGCCAAACAGATGAGGACTTTCAGGGAATGCATTGTCTTAGTGGATGTGAAAGCAAATAAACAGACCTACGAAGAAAAGAGAGAGCCGTGCGCTTATTTAATGCATTGCTGTTCTTTATTGATTCCTCTCGAAGCTAAGAAATTTGAGCGTGGGATCAATAAATCAATAATGCCAATAAGGTTTGGACAATTTTCTATCCAATTTCTTAAATAAATAAAGTTACAATAAGTATCTTGAGGGGAAGCGAAGTATAAAAATTTTCATTCTGAAGAATTGCTTGAAAATTTTATTAGAATGCATTTTTTTTAATTTCAGATTCAGTGTTAAAATACTTTTAGAACAAATGCACATGGAAAAAAATTCCTGTCTGCAGATATAAATTCCATTTTTTCGCAGATACAAGAAATGCCTCTTCTATCCCCCATCCTGACTTCAATTTCATAAAAGCGGGAACAATGAGGAGGAAAGAGAACACAACTGGTAAGAATTGGGTCGATGGGAGAGATGACTGCTGAAACTTAAAATTAATTTTTAAGAGACCGCTCACTTAAAGTGAAGAGGCAACAATTCACCTAATTCAAATTGTATTTCTGTCTTCATTAATAAAGGAGATAAAACTAAAATATATTTTCATGGGGAAATAAAGATTTGAATCCCTCCTCTTATCCTGACACCATGTACAAACTGCGCCGAAATTCTCACCATCCCTGTAAAATATTTCTAACCCATTCAAAATGACACGAAATATTTTATTCACAAGCTAATGTGAATCTATATACTCTGTATCATATGCATACATACATAACAATGCATTTTGAAGGATGGCTGATTTCTATAAGGAATCCCTCAAAAACAGAGAATTGTAAAATTATAACTGCACTTCCACGAGTACAAGAAAGCGTTTTGTAACTGTGAATTTATTTTGTTTCCACAATACCGTATGTTACATATTATTCTTGATTAAAAAATAATAACAAGCATGTTCGAAATTATATTTATCTGTGATTATCGTAATTCTAGAATGTAACAAATTAGTCATTGAAAATTCCATATGTGATATTCGCCTCTAAATTTTATATTAAAAAATTGGGGGGGGGGGGCAAACTCGTGTACAAAAATAATTGACTGACTATTTAAACGTCATCTGGATTTAAAAAAAAATTACTTTTTCGTATGCGAGAGTTTTACATAGAGAAATGACTACCAATCGTCAAAAAAATCGAACTCAGATTTAAGCAAATCCCCACCTTCCAGACTTCCTCTGTGTTCGAAAACCCACTTTTGGAAATGGTCGGTCTGTCCGTCTATATGCCATATAGATAACTCAATAACGTTTGAATTTCATTATATTTTTTCGAAAAACACGACATTCGAAGTACTTCAGATTGTGAGCAAAATTCATGCCGAGGAAGTCTGTCTGTTCGAATATAATTTAAGACGATATTTACGAAAGAAAGGATGGGTACAATTCGGTACACAGCTTTATCATCTATAGTGTAGCCTATTCCATTTTGAGTCAAATCAAACAAGTCTGCCCATCTGCACTTTCAGAAGCACGTAAATTAATTCAAAAAAGCAATAATTTAAATGTATCAAGTTTGGGATTTGATTTGGGGGCTGCAGTTTTTTAGTTTCCAACATTGTAACTTCAGAACTGTCCTATTTTGGTTTTCATCTATTGGCCAAAAAAGCGTCTAAAACACAAATCTTGATCCATCGCTAGAGAGTGTGCGAGAACCATTGTGGGAGATCTCTTCAGAAAGATCTCCCACAATTAAACCCAATAAGACGGAATGAATAAAATTTAGTATTTTTAATTTTATCATCCAAATGGAAGACCTATGTAAAAATGTGAATTTAATGTTTTATGTGTGTGCATTCATGTAATAAGTGAGCACAAATACTAAAATCATAACAACCTGGAACAATGAAATGGTGGAGATCTGTAACACATCTTGGGCACTCTCTGTCAAAAGAACGATGCACAAAATGCATGTTCTATTTTATTATAAAAAGCACGGAGGCGGAAGGGAATGACATTAAGTTGATGCAGAGAAGCGGTCCTCTTCAGTATATTCGACTGTTTCATCTCTCCAAGTCTGGAGGCAATCGCGATAATTATTGGTGCTTGTGAACTGATACAAAAATGGTACAACTCGCTCTGTATCGCATAATGGTGAAGAAGCACTTTGCTGGAATTCAATATCAGGTTCACATTCTTTCCCAATGTCATTTTTCAAGCACATCATTTTAATTAAAAACTTAAGCAATATTTTTATATGTTTAAATCAAAGACGGCCTGCGCATGCGTAAAGACACGGTAAGTTTGTACGGAACACACATACATGTAACTTAGCATTTGGAAACACAAGACTGAAAAAAATGAAAAGCCGGATGGCATTTTTTTTATACTTTCAGGACTTTTATTTTAAGAATTTGATTAAGAATTTGAATTAAGAAATTTCTGCGAATCTCTTTCTTATTTTAAGTTACTAAATTTCTCTAAAATGCTAAAGAAAGAAAATGAAGCTTGGAGATGAAGTATTAAATTAAAACTTGACAGTATTAGTCCCGTGGAATTCTCAGTATTTAGGCATTTATATTGATCAATATTTTAAAAGAATGTCAAGAAAAAAAGTGTGAAGTAAGATCGATTTTTACACCTTTTTTTTCTCACTCTGTGCAAATCAAAGAACTTCATTTTTTCCATTTTTTTTAATCGCTTTATTGCGATTACAATTTCGATATTTACGAGTTCTTAAATTGATTTTTTCTTTTCGACTTTTTGTCGTAAGCGATTCTTCTAAGTTTCCAACATTGTTTTTATTGTTTCGGATGTAAATAATTTATCTCATTGTTTAAAATTAAATATAAGGGCTGATCGCCGATAATCTGACGCTTAGGAAAATAATGAAATAAGTATGAATTAAAAAGATTGTTTCATTCTTTTTACTTAATTTCATGAATTAGATTTTTATAATTAACATTTGATTCACTGAAATCATGATTTTCATCCAACTTATTTCACATGTAAAACTAAGATAATTTACAAACACCTGAATTATTACTTCCACATATGCTATAATACTATTTTGAAGTAAAATCTCTCTAAATGCAATTGAAATACAGGTTACATTAAAAAGATTTAAGTACATTTTGGATAATTTTTATATGACATCAAACTTTCACAATTCACGTTAAATAATATTTTACTTACAATCTTGGCCTATCTTGATGAAATTCTATGGGCAAGCAGTTGGAACTAAAAGGTAGAACAAATTTCTGTCCATCCTCGCCGGATCTCACCCCAACAGATTTCTTTAAAATGCACACCTGAAAAAAATATTTACTGTACAGGACAAATTTCAATTGCGATTTCAGAAAATTTGAAAGAAAATAAAATCGCATGAATTCATTTCAAAGTAATGTGTTTAGTGACGTTTGTAATTCTAAAAGTTGTGTCTAGACATTCACAAACTCAATATTTAGATTACTTCGAATAATGGGCAGATATTAATATTTGAATTTACTGATCTGTGTGGTGTAACTTTTAAGAATGTTGATAATTGTTTATGCAATATTCACTGTGTGACCATATTAGTGAAATATTTCATCTGACTCGTTCAGCAAAAGTCGGCAATCTCAAGCCCCAGAATACCTTAAATTAGTAAATTATAGGTGTGTAGCAAAATGAAATATTAAATCTAAGCAAAAGAAACCCATAAAAATCTAAATATTTAATACAGTAAGGAAAACCAATAAATCAGCTGAAAACGCAGGTCCCACTTCACCAGGGGTTGTTTGCTGCGAAAGAAGA
>JAPMOR010036729.1:417076-440703 GCA_026543865.1 Argiope aurantia
AAAACGCAGGTCCCACTTCACCAGGGGTTGTTTGCTGCGAAAGAAGACTGCCGACGGCCGATCACCTAAAAGTTAGGCTTACGTCTTGGTAAAGAAAGTAATACCCTATATTTAAAATAAATACTCATTTTTAAGTGAATGATATGCAACGGGAGGACAGACAGAATAAATGCTGAAATTAAAAGGTGGAAACTTAAATGATTGGCAATAAAAATATTTTAGTAAACACGGTTTTAAAAACATTATCCTCTCTATTTGTAAAATTTTAATGAGCCAAACATTGTTTTAAGAATTTTTTAAAAATAAGAAATGTTTTGAAAAATTGAAAGAAAACCGAAATAAATTTTTATTTATAAATTGCGAAAACTAGATATATCTGCAAAATGAATGCTGAAGTTACTACAAAAATGTCTTGTTCTTAATGTTTGTAACTTTTTATGCAGTGCCTATATTTGATATAGAGTGCATTCTAGTAGTTTGCAATTATTGGTTTTATTTCACGCTACTTCTACCAATATATATGGCTTAAAATTTAACGTTTTATTGTACATAGCTTTTAAATAAAATAGTTGAATCATTGAAAAATCTTTACTTTTTTTTAAATGGAAAGAAAGAAAAAAGATATTTTATATAAATTTGGCAGATGTATAAATATATATTTAGCGTTTGAAACGAATTTTTTTTCAGCATTCGATTATTATTAGTTTTTTAAGGAACTTTCATTCTGAATGAAATCAAATGACACCAATAAATGAGCTTCACCCCATGTCATTATTTGTTTTTAAAAAGCATATACTGAAAATGGATGTTAATAAATTCAACAAATCCAGTATAGAATGCTTCTTCTAATATAAAGCATCCTTTTTTTTAAACGTCTTAAATTGATTGAAATATCAAGCGTTTATATAGGTCAATATTTCAACAGAGTTATTTCAAATTCCTTTCCTGAATATGAATAAAAAAGTACCCACAGAAAAAAAAAGTTGAATAAAAAAATATAAGGTCTGCATTTCAAAAGTCAATTCTGCTATTTTGAAATGGCCCTCAATAAAATTTATACATAAAAACGCTCGATGAGTTATATTCAGCAACATATTTAATAGCAGTATTTTTAAAAAAGAGAGAGAGAGGAAGAAAGAAGTGGGAAAAAAAGTAGAAAATGATAAAAAAAAAAAAAAAAAGAGGAAAAGGAAAAGGTCATAAAACATTTCTCAAAACTTCCAAACTTTCTTCCCTGTCAAAAAACGGATAGAAATGGCTTTTAAAATCGCCTCCTCTAACTCCACTTCCCTCCAGCTTGCGAGTGGCGTAAATTTCGGGTCCGGACCGACTGTACCCATCACAGTCTCCCCCCTTTACGTTTTACGGCTGACTGCTTCCTTACCAGGCAATTAATTGTGGCCATATCAGCAGCACAAGCGCCCGTTAGAAGCAGGAGCAGTGCCTTTCAACTTCACTCGCTCGTTTCAAAATGGCATCCTTAAAATTCGGCCGCTGGAGTTTGAGCGAAACGAGGAAATGGATTTCTTTGCTCCGGAGGATTTATAATTCGGTTTTCTTTTCACGAGAGAAATGAACGGAAGTGTTTGTGAAGATTTTAATTTCGAATCGGCTTGGCTTTCCATTGAACCGGTTCTATTGAGTCGGTTCTATTATTCCATTAATAAGCATTCAAAGAATTCTAAGTTGGGAGGGAATTTTTGTTCATGAAGATTTCGACAGGCTTCAGTTTATAAAAAATCGTCAAAAATTTCGGACTGAATATCTTGCTCATATAAGTTATATATGAACCTATTTTACTTCGTATATCAGATTTTTAAATATATAAAAGAAAAAATTTAAAAATACGTTATGCTTCAGAAAGAAAAAAATGCAATATATCTATAAAATTTTGAATTGTGTGTGTGTGTGTGTGTGTGTGTGTGTGTTTAATGTTTTGCAATGGATTTAAGATTTAAACCGTTTTTCAGATTTAAAAAAAAATTCCAATTCTCCTCTTATAGTGGTATTTAATAATACTTTCACTCATTTAATTATTCTTATTTGCCTGTTAATAATCCTTTTGCTGATAACTCTCAAACAAAACAAAACGAAACATTTATTCTATGAACAGTTGTTAACAGAATTCTGTTGACATAGAACAGGACCAGTAAACGTTTTCCCTTACTCTTACTCTATTTATTATTTAAAATAACCAACAGTTTTATTTATCAATTTTTAGTATCTCTTAAATGTTTTACTTTTTTCCTTATCGAATTAAATGGGATATAAGATTTCTGCAATGTGCTGTTCTATTGGTTCTAAGAATGAATAGAATACTAAAGGTATTTGTGGGAGTTTCGTATTGAACCTTTCAATAATTTCATTTCAGCTCATAATTTTGAGAGGCAGTAATGTTATGCACTTGTGGTCTCTGGCAACCGGGGCTCTTGCTAAATTTATGAACATCCAAAAAATGAGTTGGAGGTGAATTCTCACTTATGATATATTGGTTAGACTTCTCTTACGCTCATGAAAATTTAACTATATTTATGCTTACTTTGATTAAGAAAAAAGAATTCTTCATATGTATATAAATGGCAAAAAAAAAAAAAAAAATGAAAATAAATCTTTATTTTTTAAAAAAGAAAAAAAAATGAAGATTTATTTCCCCACACAATTCTTACAACGCTTCTAGTGCTTTTAATGTAATCGAGACGAGGAGGGCGGTAGCAAAGAGAGAATATTAATGGGAAAGAACTGTGCACAGATTGATAAGATAGGTATGCACTCTGCATTTCTTGGAAAGGAAAGGTATGAAAGAGAGGAATTCGATAAGAATCAACATCTCTTGCATTCCGATCATCAGTTTGATTACTAAATAAAATATGTAATGCGCTTGTAGCGCAATACGCGATAAAACATAACGCGGGACTCCGGGAGTGCTACGGAGATGAGAAAAAGTTTTGAAGCGACCACTCCTGACAGTTGACTTCACTGAACACGCGAGTCGCAAGCAATTAAATCAGAATTGCGGTTATTATTTCTCACCGGTCACCGCAACTGCTATAAGAAAGCGTTTCTTTTTTCGTGTTTTAAAATACTGGCTTTTCGGGATATTTAAGCATTTTAGCATCCGATAACACTTTAAATTCAAAACGACACATGCTGACTTTTCTCAATAATATTTTTAATTGCTAACATAATGCCACAACAAATTCGAGTGATTGCAAGCGGTCAGAATTTTTCATGCGAGATGTTAAATTTATTTACATCTGTTGGTGCTTTGATAAGCACAAGGCTGCAAATGGTTACTCGTCGTTTTATGGTAAGCCGCAGTTGGGACTGGAGTTTAATAATAGCCGAAGTAACACGATAAGGAATCTCCGACCAAATTCGCAGAAAGAACTTTTGCCCATTTGAATACTTATCCAATTTGAAATACTTAGGAATGAGGTGTAGGAAAACATTTATCTGGAAAAATGTATGTAATGCAGCAACTCGGACACAAATACAAAATATATGTAATAAAACATGTTAGCACAAATGTCTATATGAAATAGTATGTACTAAAATAGAAGTAAACAGCATCGAAAATAAACAGAGCAGTTTATTTTCGATGTCCATAGCTACATAAAAATCTTACGCACTCGGTTCGCACCATTATGACTTTTCTAGTAAAACTTCTTTTTAATAAATGAAAAAAAATATACATATAAAATAATTATCTTATTGAAGGAAGCCAATATCATTAATTGGAATTAAACATTCTTTTATTTTTCTTTATGATTAAAAGAGAGATTTCCATTTTTAAAATGCATTAGAAAAAAAAAATATTAGAACCATGACTAAGAACTGGCGTAATCAGAATAAGAAAGCAGAGAGTAGGAAACGCAGAGAGCGGCTAGATATTTTTAAATTATAATTTTAGAAGCGAATTTGCTGATGTTGCATTTTTGACCTAAGCACACGAAAAGTCAAAGTAGGAAACAAGAATTCGCGCAGCTCAAAAGTTAAAGAGAAAAAGATGTTCGAGTGATTAGAAAAAAAAATATTATTATAACGCGAATAAACTGATATATATATATATATATATATATATATATATATATATATATATATATATTCGCAAAGAATTATATATATATATAATTATTTGAAGAATCAGGCGTGGAATTCTTTGACATTTTTTTATACTCTGTGACTAATTTAATAGTCCGCTTGTTGTCTGTTATAAAGATTTCCTCTTAAATATCATGACGAGTACGGTGTAGCATACAAAATAAGAATTTCAAAGAGCAGGGAAAAACAATTCGTGAGAAAGTATTTGGAACTTATACTGTTTTAGAAAGGAAACTTCTGATAAAGTATTTTGTTTTGTGGGAATGTAATAGCCAGAACAATTCTGAGCTTAAATTTACAATGAAATTGGAGTGATTAGGAATTTTTTTGAAAATAGATTAATTATATATATAATGTTAGGTAAAAACTTTTAGTACTCTAGAACCCAAAAAGAAATTTGCAGTTGTTTAAAATTAGTCATAATTTCGTTTTTTGATAAATGACTTGATTGATTAAGATGAAATTGAATGCTATTTTCGATATTGTCTCAGCCTTGGTCATGAGAAAGAAATACGATGCAGCTTGGTCTCTAAAAATATGAAGTAAAGGGAGAACGGAAAATCAAGTTCGCGTTTTTTAACAGTTCAGAAAAACGATTACCCATTTCGAGAGAGGCGCTGGAACCAAAACTTTACAAGATATGCTAGGGCATCGACTGTAAATGTAAGAAAGTTTCAGTTACAACTATCGCAGCCAAAAACCATTGATTTCCAAACGCTTGCCGATTTCTTTTATTACATAAACGATTTTATCCATTTTTAACAGCCCTTCTTATTCAACATTTAAAAAAAAGTAAATTTTTCTTTTGTTTCTGTTGTTTGGGTTTATAATACAAATGCATAATAACGCTAAAATATATTTTAATGGAAAATATTGGAAGCGGAGAAGGAAAAATAGCAGCCTGAGTAATTCGAAGTATTATTAACTACATGCTGGTGAAACCCCTTCCTGCTGACGGTCGCATCAGAAGGCAAATGCGCATTTCGTAAATGTATGGAACTTCGTCCAAGAACCAGCATTTTTAAGGAAATCCAGATCAACAAGAAAAGCTAGCATTAAATCTTAGGCTGCATAAGATGGAAGCGAATATTGACAACATTTCACAGCAATTCCTTCATGCACCGCATTTCATGGTGTTTGGCAATCTTCCACTTGGGAGAGTTAAGCCCAGAGTCTTAGAAGTGTCCGTTTCATTAAAAGACCCGTCTTCTAATAAACTTCCAGCGGTAGCAGAAAGAAGAAGCGGCGCAAACAGACAAAGAGTTAAAGGAAATTTCCCATTCACGCCCGGGTGCCCACGGATTGGGGAAACAACAAGAACCCGTTCTCTTTTACCCTAGGGAAATAAGCCTTTAAATATAGGGTAATTGTTCTCCCCGAAGCTGGCCTGACTTTATTGCTCTGTTTACTTCTTTTTGTTTGCTTTCAACAGGGTTTCACATTTCTCTGCTCTGGTTTAGAATTTATTGAGTCATTCCACCGGCAGTTTAATTGTCGGGCGCTTTTCTGCCCGAAATATGATGTGAATGCTAAATGAGGAAATGAAACGGGCCGCCTGGTGGAAGGATCTGTTGAATTCTTGATATGAATGATGCCAGATCATTTAATTCGGAATTCATTTATCGCACGCGCCAAGTGACGGAGAGAGCATTTTAATCGAAGACAATTTGAATTCAAATGTTTTGATGCCTTATTATAGACACTCTCCCCCTTCCCCTTCCTCAAGTGTATCACATTCATTTTTGAAATTATGTCAGCCAACAAGAAAATTCAAAGACAAAAAGATAACTGGATTTTTCGATGAATGCATCTAGCGATACAACCATATGCCAAGACATTTGGCATATAGTTGAATCCCAAAAATTGTAGATCTGCATCCGGTTTAAACTCATCAAATGATTCTCCATCATTTTATTTATGCATATGAATAAGATAATCAATAACAATATTAACTAAGGCATCTGAATTAAAGAAGCGTTCTCCCCTCATATATTAGTTACTAGCCGCCTTTGGCGACCAGCCGGTTCGCCAGTATTACCGCTCGCTACAATTTTCAATTAAATATTTTAAGTAACTGGTCTCTTAAAGGATTCTCAAACAAAACATTTTTCATCTTCAAATTTTGATAGTCATACCAAACTTATATTGTTTAGATCGTTTCGTTCAATTTACTAAATATATTTTGCTAATTTGTTGCCATTTCCGGTAAAACTTCAACTTTAATTAAAAATGTAAATGACGAAATTGCAATTAATATTAAGATATTTTTTAATAAAACCAAGCGTTTTATTTTATTTATCATCTTTATTGTTATTTATTAATTATTATTATTATTGAATATGAGTATTGCAAACAGAATCGCTCGGTATTTAAGTCTTATGTTAACTACAAAATATTTTTCATAGTTTATGTAATATCTCAAACAATAATTCAACAAAAATTTCCGAGATTCAGTATAAAATTCAGTTTTTAGTTTTGCTTTCGAAAAGATTGAAATGAAATCAATAATAATATTTTGTTCCAGCCTATAAATATATTTCAAAAATTATGAAGTCTAAATTTAATGCAGTAAGGTATCATATTCTGATAAATATTCTGGACACACCAAATTTTAAATAAATGAATGAATGTTTCTATTTTCCACGATCAACTAAGACTTATTTATGAAGTTTTAAATGTTAAAAATTTAGAAAAACTCACCATTTTCATAATCTTAGGCCAATTAATCTTGAGAAACCTGCACGCTTATTGGCGTATTTTCTTTGAAACGATCGATGAAAAATCTAAAATTATCCTTTTTTTATTGAATAGTGATATTCAAATCTTCATAAATCAGTCAGTTTAAGTGATTTGAAATTAACTCTTAAAAGTCAGTGATTTAGTTGAATGGAAATTAACTCTATGACCACCATAAAATCTGTGGTGTATGCATTCTCCTTAATATCCGATCGAATAAAACATCACATACAAAAGTACTACATAGAACTAACACATCAAATGTAAACATAACATTTCAATAGTTGCCAAAAACAAAAGAGAGAAAAATGCAATTAATAAGCAGACGATATTTAGAAAAGTACAGATATTTAGACTGGAAAATGAAATTATCTGAAATTAAAAACACGCGCAGACTATATTTACAAAAGTAAAAATATTCAAACCTGAAAAGGAAAATAGATGAGTTATTCCATCAATAAATGCCATAAGTTTGTTTACATCTTCATTATTTTATGAGTCATTAAATATCAAAATGGATCCGGAACTGAATAAACACCCTGTATAGAGAGTGTAAAAGATCATAAAATAATTTTTCTTGAATTTGTTTTTTAGAAAAAATAATATTTCATATTTGTTTCATTTCCTA
Organism: Argiope aurantia; assembly: GCA_026543865.1. NCBI lineage: Eukaryota > Metazoa > Arthropoda > Arachnida > Araneae > Araneidae > Argiope > Argiope aurantia. The sequence continues at coordinate 424,542 of JAPMOR010036729.1, forward strand.
CAAACACTTGCTGAAAATTATATTTTTGCAGATTTCATTTCCAAAAAGATTTAATTTATTTTCAGTTAGAGCTTTAATCAATGTGATGGCAACACTTTGAAAAAAGCTATTTTTTTCTCATGAATGCGAAACGTGCTTAATCCTCATTTTTATTTTTGACGAAAAAAATTATTGAAAAACATAGTTAAAATATTTATTTAAAAATTCATTAAAAATAGAAATTTAATTTTAAGATTAAAACAGTAGTATCATTTAAAAGATAAATTTTTTATCTTTAACTTCATGTAAAAATCTTTTTTGTGCGGTAATATTTTCGGCAGTTATAGCAGAAACACGTCAAAATTTCGCTTAATTTTTAAATAAATAAAATTCTAGTTAAAAATTCGAAAAAATAACCCCCAGGTGCACATTCCCGGTCTCCAAGGTATACACGTGCCAAATTTGGTAGCTGTAGGTTGAATGGTCTGGTCTGTAGAGCGCCAACACACACACACACACACACACACACATTGAGCTTTATTATAAGTATAGATATGACGCACTTTGTGGTCCACAGTAAAGTGAAGGAAATGATTTTGGATGTCTATAATTTTGTTTACATTGAAAAGTTAATACAAGTCTGAAATCCTGGTGAAACGGCTACATATCGAATCTCACTCATCTAGACAGTTGCCTTCTCAAATGAAAGCATTCCACTATCGTTGATCACTTAACACGTAAGACCGACAAGCGGTCAGTCCTTCCATTGGTTGAGTCTATACTTAGATACAGGTTTAGAAATCTAATTTCATCCCTCTCGCTGTTTCGATCTTGAGCTACCAACTGCCATGCTCTTAGGAACAGGAAGTATTCCCAAAGATGTATTTCATCCGAAATCGAATGGAAATCTGCAAACTTGGTTCTAAACGAAGAGCCAGTATGCCGATTTTTACAGCTGTATCTCACTGCATTTCTGAGTAATCGCCTTCACAAAAAGACATTCCAGAAACAATAATTTGCGTTTCTTGATCTGTTCATTCAAATCTCAAAGTGGAAAACCTTGAAGATTACGATGCTTTCTTTGCATGCTTTGTCTAAGTAAAAATGGTTACAAATAAAAGACATCATTTCTCCGTCTTTTACTATAACTGTAGAGCCCTTTAAAGGGAAACGTTTACGTTTTTTCATCCATTCCACTTGTTCGATGAATTTTATATTCTAGCCAATATTCATTTAAATCATGATTTGTTTGATGATTCGTTAAAAAATATTTACATTTTTATATGACTCTTTTTATGAGACCGAAATAAATTTTAATGTGATTTAGACAATTTTCTTTTGGGGGAAAAAAATGAACTGAAATCTGAACGAATCTCCAGACAGTGTTTGATCAATAACACTCTTTTAAAAGTCCCTATTATACTTATATAAGAAATTCGGGTAATTTACAGACTAGGAATATTGTGACACTTTCTACTACAACGCTTATTGGTGAAAAATAGAAAAAAAATATTTATTTCAAACAATCTCTCTTGGTTCATTAAAAAGTAGATTATTTTACTTTAATTACACATCTTCTCTTTAAATTTTAATTAATGATTTATTATAATAAATGCTGATTTTTGGAATTTTCTCCCAAATGACGTCAATTAGATGAAAATGAACCAAAAACTACACTAAACAGTCATTAAAATGTAACTAAATTTAAAAATAAGTAACTGAATGCCATAATAAGTTTAAGAATATATTTGCTTCAAAAGTCATTCTATTTCTTACATATTAGTACCAAAAACTAAACAAAATATGACTATGACAAAATAGAAATTTTATCGCTCTGCTTCTTTACTAAATAGATTCATTAATCCCATTCATTTATATTTGAATAAATAATCTAATGTAGAAAATTCATTTCTCTCAAGCCGTTCTTTTTCGCAGAAGAGCTGTTTACTGCCGGATTAAGCGATCAATACCTCCAATTGATCTCTCATGGCCGAAATGCGTTTACGCAAATAAGCCGCTCTTCTCATTATATGCTGAAATCCCACATTTCATCCGAGTGACTCGTTATTTTATTCACGTGAATTGTTCTGCTGCGGCCAGCCAAATAGCAAGGGAGCGATGTGCTGTGCGAAATTATTGGTTATTGCGTGGAAGCTTCGAAGTAGCTAGTATTTAAAGAAAATAAACCGTATTTTAAAATACTTATGACCGATTCAGTAAAAATGCACAAATGCAATATTAACTAGTTTAATATCTAATCTTTCAAAAGAAAAGAAAAAATATTTTCTCCCCTTTCCTTAAAGATACAGTATAGTTTCATGTAAGCATGACATTCATAACATGTAGTCAAAAATTCATTTATGTCATTAATTAAAGGCTCTTGATAGTTATAAAAATTAGTCTAAAATATCTAAATCTAATTTTTCAGCTGTCTATCTAATACTAATATCGGACCCTCCCTTTTTTAAAAGAAAAATATCGTTTTCCGGAATAAAGCTATCAAAAAGAATAATTTACTTTCTAAATAGAAATATACCTATTCCTTTCTATTAATGTTCATTTCATTTTCTTTTTTAGTTATATATATACGCAAATAGTTTAAATTATATTTACTATCTTAATGTAGAATATACCTAACACATTTTTCCCCAAAAAGAATGATAACTTTGCGGAGCATAAATGCAAAGTATTCATGACATAAACCTTTTTATAACGTAAGGGTTTACCTCACGCTGAAGTTCCCAGCATGTAATATGCGCACTCCTGCAGGTGATCTAATTAGGGGAACATGTAAGTAACGTTGGTAATGGATAAAAATGCAAACATAAGAGATCAAAATGCGAAAAAAACCCCTAATATATGCAAACTTGAAAGTCTGCTACAAAAATGGAATGAAAGTTTTAAAGAAAAATAAATTCTACAAAAAGTACTACATTGGAGAAAATGTTTTTTAAAAAACTGTTATGAAATACTTATTTTTTTAAATTTTTTTGCATGAAATAAGCACCTATGAAATAAAAATATATCAGTTCAAACCCAAATGCTTCAAAAATGTGAAGAAGTATATTTTTTCTTTGACCTTTCCTTGGCTAAAAAGTGTGTAAATCATCTTCTAATTTAAAAGTTTATCAAAATCTTGCAGATAATTATAAAAATAAATAGATTACCAATTTCCTGAATTAAAAAAAATAGACTGCATTTTTATCCAATCTTTAGATTTTGGGAATCCATTCAGAAATAACATGAATTTTTTAATACTTTTCGCATTGGAAAACAGTATAAAAGCTAGAAAAGATTCTTCGAGATGGAAATTTTACTTATTATGTATTCAAGAACCACAGAATGTATTAAAAAATTGTTACACCAAATTTGAATAAGAATAAAAAAAATGCGTTGTATTTTAAATTAAGAAATTTTAAACATTCTTACTGAATTTAGAATTCCGGAAAATAAAGCTTGAAGATGTAAATAGTATTAAAAATGTAATGTAAATATTATGTTCAATGTAAATTCCCGATAAATGAACGTAGAAACAAAATTCATAATAGTTCATAAATAAAATGATACAGAGATGAACGCGTTCACTGATCCACGACTGAAGCTGATATTCGGATTACTTTTCAACTGATTCGACTACTCTTTGTTTGGTACTTCTTAGATACAGTAAAGAGAGAGTCTCTTATCAGATAGACGGTTCGGTATAGTAGAAAGTTCGTGTAGCTGCCACGGGCGATGCCGGTGGCAGTTAACATATTAAGAATATTGAATAAAAAAATATGGTATTTTCTTTAAAATTCGATTTTTCAATGCAGTCCCCTACTCAAAGGTAATTCAAGGAATAACTTTTAATCTAACATCAAATCCTAAGCATTTTATTGATAAACACTTATTTACTCAATCGAATGGTCGGAGGGGGGGGGGATGTCCTCAAACAAGAAAAGAAAAAGACTATTGAAAGGTATGGGAGGTAGAAAAGTTGGGGACTGCTATAGTGTAGCAACACTCTGCCTCCCCATATTTGTGGAACTTAGCAATTATTTAGGTCGTCTGCAGATCCACAAGAGTACAGCCGCAGTTCACTAGAGTAGTGGAGTGAAAGGAGAAGCGGGGGGGGGAATGCGATTACAAGATGGCGGAGGAGATAAGACGAGTGGTAAATTCAATTCCACAGCAAATGGAAATCTCCGCTTTTCTGGTTGTAGCGGTAATCGACATTTCCGATAGGGATCTGTGATTAGTTTGTGAAATGGTGAGAGTTATCACTTTGTATTTATTTAATAGAATAAGGGAAATGGATTCATGAATAGGAATAAGAGGAGCATGTCTCGAGTCATAATGAACGGGGAGGGGGGAAAGGGGGCGGTAAAAGGACCGAAGCGAGCCATCCGTTTTTCATAATGTTTCGCAAATGGAGGTTGGAGGATTTTGTCACAATCTTGAAACATCATTTAATGCATACATTGGATTAAAAAAAAGCTAAATCAGAAGTTTTCAAATTATTTGTATTTTATATCGTATCAAGCAGAATCAAGATCAAAAGTATCACCATAAAAACAGTTCAACAGTTAAGAATCAATGTATTCTAAATGGAGTATTCATAATCTAAAGTTAAACATTTTAAATGCATACTATTCAGTTACACTCGTAAGCGAAATTTTTACATCATAATGCAATAAAAATAGATTGTAGGAAATATTTAATAATAATACATAATGGTCATTATGGATGAGAATTAATATCACTAACAAAACTGGTTCACTGTAACCAGTATCGGCTGACCAATAATATCTCTGGTCTTTATTTATAATCAATGGCTTGGTTTCAAATCCGTGTTTTGCAAAGACATGGTGTTAAAAGGCCTCGAAATTTTTATCGTTTTGTAAGAATACATTCATATTCATGAAACGTACACTTTCAGGTAGAAGAGAAATCTTCTTCGAACAACTTTCTTTTATTTCATCGTTGTATGGCAAAGAGTTTCGTTTCTCGGGTAACTTGGCAGTTTTGAAACAGGGTAATCATGGCCAAGGGCCTGATTAGAGCCCACTCGTCAAAGGAAAAAGAGAATATAGGGACACACTCAAATATTTCTATTTTTTCTTCTACGAAGTATAGAGAGAGTACAGTACTCGACAAAATAATTCGAATTCGGTATTTTAGTAAATTTCGACGTCTTTGACTCTCCTCCGAGTTCGAAAAACATATCTTTGGAAAATACCATTCTGTCTGTCACAAAGATAATTCCAAAATGCTTTGAACTAAACAGATGGCATTAAGCGTATGGTCTTTACACCAAATTTGTAGTTTTCTGTCAACGTCTTTAGCATAATTTATTCATAGGAGCTCTGTCTGTCCGGCAGTTCGAATACAAGTTAACTCAATTACAACAAAGCGAAAGAAGCTAGAAGTCTAACATTCGGTATATATATTTAACCCTATACTGTAGACAGCTATGAAATTTCTATCTAAATCCAACAATGTGCTGAACATCTATCGGTCTTTATTTTCAGAAGCATGTAAACGCGATCGCTCGGAAGCGTAGTGACTTAAATATATGAAACTTGGTCTCTGATTTTGTGACTGCAAGTGTCTTTTCTCCGACATTATGTGACAGCGCTTGCTGGTTTTATGTGTTTAAAATGGGTCTTTTACCTTCAAAAAATAATCTGATTAAGCCTTTTTTTCAGGTGCGTGATCTTCATGTGATGCGGCAGCTCACCATTAGATAATTAAAAACTTGAAAGGCATGGAAAAAAAGAAAAAACCTAGAGGTCTGCACAACTTAGAAATGTTTTTTGGATTCAAGTCGTTCGGATATAATTAATTTTGAAAACGGGAATGAATTGAATTTTTATCATATCTTCTCTTTAATTGAAAATTGTATGAGTTTTATTTTTTGAACAAACTTATGGGCACTTTACTTGCGCCACCGCATACAGAGCGTAACGTACCTGTCTAACGTAATCTGTTGAAACGGGAGAATATATAAGCATCAGAATATTAAGGATTAAGGCAACATATTAAAAAGGCTTATTCTTTCGAACATTCTTTTTTAGTTTTTGTGTAAAAACTGAGCCTTTTAAAGTAATGCAGTGCACCATGTTAAAATAATATCAAAGGAATGGGTGTACACCTATCTGTCTATTCACAAATAAGTAAATATATAACTCGAAAAATGATTAATCATATAAGTGAATTTCCATATGTGCTCATGACAATCCGATTGCAGATCTATACATATCGAATTTTGCAGTCAACTGGTCCAAATAAAAAAAGGTTTTAAAAAAAATAAGAAGAAAGAAATACACGCATTTGGCTTAACACGGAACATGACGTAGTATTTGTAAGCATACATGAAATTCGAGGAAGGTGGACGTTATAATCATATTCACTTTTTCCAGAAAAACCTAGGCCATCACACAAATACTCTTTTTTACCCCTCCCTCGTGGAGTCGCATTTATGGGACAGATATGTAAGAACCTGTAGAGGAGGGGAGGGGGAAATCTCCTCCCCTACTTCATGGATTGACGTGTTTGCAGATGAATTGTGGGAAGGATTGTGAAAAGTGGTGCCCGCATCTGTCAAGAACAGCACGGATCTGGTGTGAGGGAGATTAGGCGTGTTCCATTTCAACGTAAGAAATAAATTCTGCGGAAAATGTCCTTACAACGGAGAGATGTTTGTAAAATGCGTCAACACGAAAAATTTCCCAAAGCCGCGCACTTATCTTTCGGAAACACATGGGATATTCTACAGTTATTACTCTGTTTATATACTAAAATAATTTAATTTTTGTTTTGCTTTATTTCTATTTTATTCAAATAAAAAAAATCGATTAGTTTAAAAATCCGTGGGAATGCAGCATTTGCGCTCTATAAATTAGTCCCTACCCCTGTTGCATTGTAGGTTTACTGGGATTCGAACGTTTGGCAAGAAAACTTGGCCCGCATCTAGAGGGGTGATGTTTAGTTTTGAGGGTTTAGTTTTGCATAGCTGCATTTCCGGTCGGGCTAATTGGTGATAATGGAATAGTTAGTGATAATTTTTGTAAAAATTTTATTTGATCTTGAATTTATGAGATCTTGTACATACATTTATCTTGTTCATATATCTTGCAATAAATGATAATTAATTCTATTATTAATAGAAAAGTAAGACTGTTTTTATCAGAAAAATAAATCGCGGAATTAAATGCATTTAAAAAGAAGTAAGATATAAGAGAATTTATAGCTGTTTTATTTACTAATATTTAAAAAATCTCATACTTCTGAATAAATTTTCTTGAAAATCGCTATTATCTATACTCATAAAAGGGAAAAAACGTATGTGTGTGTGCACGTATATTACAATAGTTCACTAAGCAATATCTTTATTAAAAACTAGCCGCCTATGATGACCAGCAGTTCGCCAGTATAAAGATCTCTAAATTTTTCAATTATATATTTTTTGTAACTTGATCTCTTAATAGCGTTTTCTGCAAAATATTTAGCTATCAAAATTTCAGATTTTGATAGTTATATAATTCAGTCATACTATTATCTGTTCATTGTATTACTTACTAATTTCTGTCAGACTTCATGAAATTTGCACATTAAATTAGAGTGGAAATGTTAAACTGCAATTTATATAAAAAAATTTTTTACTGAAACCAGGCACGTCTTTTTTTGAATATGAAAATTGAATGTAGAGTCGCTCAGCATTGAAGTTGTATATGCAATGCATAATAATTTTTGTAATTTATACAATATCTTAAAGAATTACTCAACAAAAATTTCTCTAATTCATCGTAAAATTCAATTTTTATTTTTACTTTCAAAACATTTAAATGATGCAAATGAAAATATTTTATTTGAATTCAGTCAATAAATGTTCTTTTGAAAATGAAGTTTAAATTTTACACAGTCCTTTTGTCCTAAGGAGTCATATTCTGCGAAATACTCTTGACACCTCAACTCTTAACTCAAGTTCAATAAATAAACTTTCTATCTTCTGCGATCAAATCTGTCAGTTTTTACATATCAATATTAGAACAATCAATATTTTCATAATCATAAGCCAATCACTGTTGAGAAATCCTGGTAAAAGATTGGCGTATCTTCTTTGAAACGGACTATGAAGTGTTCTAAAATCGCCAATTTTTATAGAAGAGTGATATTCAAATTTCAGAAATTATTTAGTTTTAATGAACAATTTAGTTGATAGAAGTTCAAAGATTTTTATTTAACCCTTAGCACTCCGAAAAGTAATTAGATGCATAAATATTTGCCGAATAAGATAAATTTTTCATTGCTCCGAAAAATTAATATATATGAATTTTCCCAGAAAATTAATCTACATATTTTTACCACTCTTAAGTATTTTTACCAGTCAAAATTTCATAAAATAATTAAATAAAATGCCAAAATGATGCACTGCCTTGAATGCTTCCTGAGAAGAGAGATCGAAGTGCTAAGTGTTAAAATATTGTTGTCTCAAAAAAATTTGTTAAATAAGATTCAAAGGTTAATGTAAAAGGGTAAACATGTAAAAGGATTACAAAGGGTAATGTAAAAGACCTATGTAAAAATTTAAAATTCTTAATTCATCGGAGCATTTATTGACTCAAGTAACATAAAATGTAATTGTTTAGTTCATTTAGACCATTTTGTTAGTAGATGCGTGCCCCTGATTTAAATTAATTGATGGGCGCTGATTACAGTGATTATCCAATAGATATATTAAACCATGTTTGCCTTAGATTTAATTGTTTGATTTAATTAATACTATAGATATTGTAAAAGGTCATAGAAATCTTTTCCTCCATTTACTTTTTAGAAGATATATTTCAAATTTTTTTCGCTTCACACAGACACTTGCTGAAATTTACACTTTTATATATTTAATTTACAATAATAGTTGATTTATTTTTTTAATTTGAACTTCTTATGACAACAGGTTGATAAAAGCTCATTTTTTTCCCATTGACGTGCTCTTGCAGATTAAATTTTATTTTTATTTTGTGTGAAATACATTGTTGAAAAATATAGTTAAAATATTTCTTTAAAAGCTTGTTAAACATTGGAACTTAATTTGTAGATTAAAGCATTGATATCATTAAAAAGAAAATTTTTTGAATTTTATCTTAATGCAAAAATCAATTTTGCGCTGTAATTTTTCGGAAGTTATAGCGCTGTAATTTTTAGAAAGTGTATCCATTTTTAAATCCTGTTAATGCAATAAATTATTGGATGTATAAGGATCAATGTTAGAGAAATTAATTAACATTAGATATGAATGTTATCTGCAATGCGCATCAACAATGCTGAATGAGAAAGTTTTTGTATTAGTTGAAATTTAAACACTTTCGTTTTTCAAGTTCCCATTTTTGTTGAGATTACTGAAAATTATAATAGATGCATTGCATAAAAAGCTGAATAGTTCAAGGTTTTTAGAACATCATAAGGTTTTTAGAACAGTGGTAAATATTACATGTCCAATAGAATTTGGAGTTACATATGCTCTTGTGAGTAAGCGATCAAGAACCCGCTAAGTAAATTTAGCAACCATAAATCTGAATTATAAAATTAAGTTGGTTAAAACTTTTAAAAAATGCATTTTAATGTGTATTAGCATTTGTGAAACAATATATTTTACAACTATTTTTCTTCAATTCATGGTTATATAGGAGTAATCATAATTTCTATTTTGAAAAAAGTAACGTTCCTAACAAGTTATTTAATTGAATCTCTCAAACTTTTTAAAACATTTTAGTTACATACAAATGAACAAAAATTGCGGATAAGCTTTCAGAAATGCGGAACATTTTTGACTATGCTGAATATCAGAGACAGAAATTTTTGCAGTTAGTTTATTCTTTCTTCCTTTAATTTTTGTTAAATGTAAGTGATCATATAATGCATATTGTGAAATATTGAAAAAGAATTATTTAGAAATTATATTCATTTTTTAAAAATTTCTAACGCCTTTTTATTATTTTCATATTATTTTTTTTATATAGCCGTTTAGATGTTGCATTTAAATGTCGTTTCAGGTACATTGGATTATGTATAGTTAAATCTGACAGTAAATAAGCTAGAAAATGAAGTAATATATTTCAGATTTGAAGGAATTTCAGTAATTATCAACATTTTCTTATTGGAAATATGTTTTTTCTTCTCCTTCTCCTTTCTCTCCATCTATTTTAGCCAGCCAAAAAGCTTATTATTTTGAAGAAAAAAACCCTTATTTGAATAGCTTTAACGTAATAAATACATTACTCATTTCAAGTATCAGCTTGTGGAATATATATACATAAAAGCATACATACATATAGAAAGAACTAAACATTTTTGATATCCATTTAAATTTGAATTTAAAGCCCTTTCTATGTTGTTTTTTCTTCATTTTGTTAAATAAAGTTAAACCGTAAAGTGATATAAAGATTAAATCCTCATAAAACTAAAAATTATAATTCATTTTATTAGATTAAATTTGTATTATGCACATCAGAATTATAATTTTATACATGTCTTCCGTGTGGAAAAATTATAAACGTATTCCTTTTAATAAATACATTTTTAAAGCAAATTTCTCACACTTTATATTTATTATATTCAACACTCGTTTGAAACGTGGTAAGGGTCATCAGCATTTTTCTCAAGAAAGTTTCGTTTCGTTATCAGAGACAAGGAGTATCTTTCTCACTCATAGCGAGTTGATTACCATTTGGCGTACATTGTAAAATCTTGCATGCAAAGATAAAATTTATAATGTGGTAGCCTTTCTTGACACTTGAGCGGAAAGGGGGAAATTTATCGAGCACAAATGCCATAGAACCTTCCCTTCGGGAATGAAATGGCAATTTCCAAGGATGCTACGGATTCCTTGGAAATTGCCATTTCATTCCCGAAGGGAATAGGACTAAAAATGCTGTTTGCATTGGAAAAATGAAATGTGCGAGTCACATGTCTTTATGTGTGAGTCGTGTGAGTCTTTATGTGTGAGTCACAAAACCGAAATTTATTAGTCCCATCCTTGCCAATTATTACTACCCATTGGATTAAATGAACTCGAAAGCGTACCTGTATTATACGACGACCAGGAGAAAAGTAAACAGCGTCCTTCACTATTTTCTTAAAAACTGAAATTCTTATATTTCTCTCTCCCCGAAATTATATTAAAAACATTTTTGAACCTGCAAGATTTAGCTGATACAAATTAATATTTAATTTAATTAAACTAAATATAAAAAGATCATATAGTAAATTTAAAGATAATTATCATGAATAAGAATCTATTTAAAATGTATAAAAGCATTTGAAATAATATTTTAAATTGCAATGACTGACAATTAGAACTACGTGAGCTTTATAGAATTATTTTCGAATGGCTATCAAGAACATCAGAGCCAGGGACCTTCCGCACCTGACAGGATGAATGAGATACACATTTTTGTTTCATAGTTTTCCGATATATCGAAATTTTCCCACAAACTGGATGCATTTCTCATTTAAGTCCATTTGAAGGTCTATTCAACAATTATCTTTACTGATATTAACAGCTAAAACCTCGATAAGGGTACCAAATGTAAATTAAAATTAGTATATGAAATTCGGGTTTATAAATATTTATATAAATATTATATATCACACATAATAGCTTAAAATATCAACAGTTTATTTTATTTATAATAAAAACACATATTTATGATGTTTAATTTTGTAATCTATCTGAATTTTTAATGACTACTATTAATACAATTTTAAATAGTTACTAAAAATACTTCATGTTTGACTTTCAAATGAAAATTTAAGATACCCTTATCATAAAAAATATTGTGTCATGATATATTTTTAAGGAATTTTACAAACAGAAATTTGTAAAATCAAAATCGAAAATTAAAGAAAAATTTAGGAAATAGTTGAAATAAAACTTTAAAAAATATATTTTTTAAGCTTTAATTTAATAGTGGAAGTTTATGGAACTGAAGAATGTAGAATGCAGATCAAGAATATATATTTTTTAACTAATTATAACATTTATTTTGAAATTCAAATAGAAAGTCATCAGTTGGTAAAAAATTTTAACAATGGATTCTGAATTCTTTTTATTTTAATATTTAGAAAAAAAACATATAATTGGTGTAAGCGTTTTAAGAAATATCTATCTTTAATATATGTATTCATAGAATGAAAAGTAAAAAAAAAAAAAAAAAATAGGAATCATAATAATCGAAAATATAAAAAGAGAGAGTTGAATGCTCATTAAAACTTACTTTTTATGCTGGATATTAGATGCACGGTCAATAATTCTTAATACAACATAAAGAAAATAAATGTACTTCGGAAGAAAGGTAACAAACACTTTATTCCAAATAAGTGCTCTTTTGCCTTTAAAAGTGAAGTTTTTGCAACAGAAATTTATATTTTGAGATGATTCACTCACCCAAACCGTTTTTCAACATTGTTGACGTGATGCAGAGAAAGTGTGTCGATGAAAACAAGTGGTAGTCTGAAGAGGGGTGGCGAGTACGGTGAAAGCTCCCAAACATGAGCAGAAATGATGTCTCGGACTTACAGAGCTGTCTGCTTACTAGGCGTTATCTTACTGCAAAACCGCTTTTTCGCGTCTTGCAGCCCGATCCGGCCACTGTTTGACCAATGAGTCGTTGAAAGGGATGACGGTGGCGAACGATATTCATTATTTCACCTGATCTTAGAAACTCATCGTACACCATATCTTTCTGATTTCACCAAATGCAAAGATGTGGAACCAACACTTTTACATCAACGCACATTCATGTCTTGCGCCACTGTGAACTATCAAAGATATAATGACTTGCGTTCGTATTTGTCTTAGATCTGAACTAATGCCGCAAGTGCTCTTTATTTTGTTTGAAACTAATAAAGAAACGAGTTTACCGCAGAAACACAGAATCACGCAAATTCGAAATGGGTTGCACATCAATGGCATTTAGACAGGCACTGAGTATCATAGCAATAAATGCACGAAACAGTTGAGATTATGAACCCATCTTTGCTTCCAGCGCCATTCATTTAATAAAATTTATTAAATTTGCATTTATTTATAAAAAAATTCAAAAATACTACTTAGAAAATAATGAAATTAAAATGCTGCATTTTTGAAAAATATCGGTATTTTATTTCATTGTCTGAAAATGTTTCGAATTTTCACGAAATGTATATATTTTCTTTCTGTTTTAGAATTCAATGAGAGCTTACATAACAGTAGAAATATTGTTCGATTAAATTTCCATCGTCAAATATCATATAGCAGTTATTAAATTATATTTATTATTGTGGCTATAAAAACATATCATGTCGTATAAACTTTTATGGCGGAGTAGAATTTGCAACGAATCAATACTGATTCGTGAAGTGATCAAAATATTCTTGTAGCAGTTTATTATTCTATACAAGTCAATTTAATTCACGCAAAATTTGTAATGCTTATCATTTCTGCTCTTTAGGAAAATTTATTGCAAGTTCTTTTCATTCAGTTTTGTTAAATTCTAAGCAATCTTTCACTTAATCAGACACTAACAGATTTTCTGCCGACTCTTGGAAATATTCTGTAAATAAGAATACACACAAATGAATATTTTTTTTTATCAAGTTCGTTGTCAATCTGATTCCGCCCTCCCCCCTCCAAATCATATTCTTAATGCTGAGGTTAGGAAATGTATTTCAAAAATACTACCAACACGATTTGCTTATTTGCTATGTGATATTTGTTTTTGCATTTATGTTCAGAAAAGCAATGTACTTAACGCGATCGTCATTATCATAGATGAAGTTTGAATTGAGAACTTAAAATTGCGATTCGAATTTTGGAAATTAACTTAATGTATCGAGATACTACAACGAGAGATAAAACATTCGATTTTAAATTTTAAAAATATGTTCATTTAAGAAATAATTTATTTTACAATTTCACGTCACTTGTTAATAGTAGCATGGGCATTCGCCTTGTATGTCCCATCCTAGTGACGCAACTGAATGAACGGCTCAATGCATTGGACTCCTTTCAGGAGATTAGCAGTGATGCGGGAAAGCACGCCTTTCCTAACTATAAAGTATCATTTCTATTAGCAGGAGGAACGCTGTGAAAATCTGTGCGTTTTCTATTGACAACTGAGCTTCTACATGGAATATGACATTAAGTTTGTATATTTGGTTGAAATTTATATACGTCAGCTTAAGGCTTTAGTAATTTAATAATTTTATAAAAACATTTTTTTTTTCAATTTCAAGAAAAGAAATTATCATAAATGCTTAAAGTGATGGTCTGTGTTGAGAAAATGCAGATTTTCAAAATATTTAAAAAATTTAAAAAATTTGAATTTTATTTCAAAACAATTTAAATAGATTTTGAAGAAAAACACTTAAAATTAGAAGAAAAAAAAATAAAGATCATAAAATATAATGTATTTCGTTCCATTTGAGGAAAAGAATTTCTTTAATATAATGAAAACAAATTACATAATTTTCCCAATCTTAATTTGATGTCCCCTTTGGCTTTGAATTGTTTCACTTTCACTTGATGAAGAATGCTAGCATTAAAACCTTTGGTCCCAGGTAATTCACTTCATTTCATTTTCATCCATTTAAATAATTCAATTCAGGGCAACCGTTTATGATCTAAGATAAGCAATTTTCAGAGAATAATATGAAAAAGAGTGCATTCGGCCCCACCTTTAAACTATTTTAATAATATTATTACAATCAATGGTAGTGAAATATATTTTCATTTCCACACTGTCATAACACATTTTTCAAATTACTTTTAAAAAACATAAAAGCTATTAATCTTTTTTCAAAATATTAAAATATAGCGGTTAAATGCTCCTTAGTTTTCACTAAACAATGATTTCAAAATCGTTGATAGCTCTTCAAGTCTCAAGTAAAGACGAATGCAATTAAAATGCGAGGACGACTTTAATTTATATCGATTCTTATTATTTTTACTTTCTTGTATCTGAAGTAGAGAGAAAATATTGCAAGCATTAAAAAAATTCGGATACGATATTTTGAAGAATTTCTCGGTTTGAGACCTTCCTGGGCCCATTTTTGTCTTTAAATGTTTTTGTCGACATGGGATAAAGAAAACTCGAAAACGCTTTGAGCTTAGGCTGATGACATATTGTAGGTATATGGGCTTCGCACCAAATGAGTAGATTTCTATCAAACTCGGAGCAAAACCTATTCAAAATAAGTCTGTCCGGCCGGGGTAATATGTTAACACGATAACTATATAACGAAGAGAGCTAGATGGGTTAAATCCATCTATATTACACATACCTAGAAAATTATGATTCAATTGGGGTTGAACTCTATCGTCTGTACGTTTAGAAACATGTAAAAACGATAAAAACTCAATGATTTAAATAGAACAAATTTATGGTTTTGTTTCAGTTTTAGTTTAGTTATATTAACGACCCGTTTTAAAGCTACACTAGGGCTATTTGGGGACGGACCTGGGGATTTTGAACCGTGGTCAGATGACGAGGAAGACACCTGAGATGACACCCCCTCTCCACAACAAACCACACCAGCGGCAGGATGTTTGGCCCGGACGGGTTTAACGTGCACCAGACCCGCTTACACGTCAGTTCTTCAATGGAATCGGGTGACGAACCTGAAACCTCCGGTTCCAGAGCTTAGACCTTACCACCAGGCCACCGTTGGCCAAATTTAGGATGGGATTTGGAGTTTAAGTGTGTGTTTTAGTATCAAATTTTATTTTCAATAGATGCAGTAAAACGAATCTAAAGCACCATTTTGATTTTTAGAAACTATTAACCGCATACTAGGGATAACGACCAAAATCTCATCAAAAACTATACGACATATTCAGAAAATATGTTAAATTCAAGCCAAATATTAATAGTTCGTAACTATGTATGCCAAGATTCAAAATGCTGCATAATACATTCTTTTCTTTACCCCAAGTTCACATTTTTTTTGCGGGGGAGGGAAGGGAGCGTTAAAAAAAATTCTAATAAATAACACTTTTATTAGAAAGTGTGTCAGAAAATTTTGAAAAGACCACTTCCGTTGGTTTTTCGTGTAGATTTAACTATGCACAATTTCTTAACGAGTTAAGCAATACATGAAGGTAACAGAACAATATTTCTTCTATAATCACCTGGATATATATATATATATATATATATATATATAT
>JAPMOR010036729.1:440803-475493 GCA_026543865.1 Argiope aurantia
TATATATATATATATTTTCATTCGTGATGCTTTTTTTCTAAATCTTATTTCAACCATTAACATTTTTTAGCAGTTGACAAGCCATAGAATAGTTTAAAAAGTGTGGCATTAATTAATTTATCAGTGTGTTAAGAACACTGAAGGCCGAGTAACAGGAATCGAAAAAAGAATGTTAACAAGTTCACTGCCACGACTCTCGCTTAATAATCGGATCATTTATCTAATTAGATGACCCCTACTCTACTATCTCTCAACTATTTTAGGGAAGGTGTCATGTAATCAAATAGAAGGTACAGTATACTTAAATAGTAAGTGTAAATTTCAGGAGAATCAAGCGGCATTCAATGTGTTAAAAGTTCTATTCTTTAGATGTCTTCTTATCTTTTCATCACGAAAGAAACAATCAAACTTTCACGGGAATATCATGAAATACTACGTATGGTTATGCCTATTACATTCAGTATGTATTATAATATGCTTCACGAAGAACGCTGGTGGAAAAAAAGTTGAAATTTTGCTGATGGAAAAAAAGAAAGGTTACTACAAGAGAAGAACCTCTTGGAATCGAAGTGTTATTCTGAAAAAGTAACGTTTCTAAGCTCAATATTTTAACTTTTCTTCGTAATATCAATTAATGTTACTTGAGACAACGAATATAATTCTGAAATATTTGTTCAATAATTTATATCAACAAAATTGCAGTTACATCACCCCCCCCCCTTTCTTTTTTCTTGACAAAATCACATTATCCTATAAATGAGTGCCCAAGGAATTCATTCAGTAATATTCAGATACTTCTCAGTGCATAACAAATTTCTCTGTATTAGAAGGTAAACAGTCTTATTCTGAAACAAATAAACCAATGTTCGCTAAAGCAATGAATTTGCCATGGTCCGAATGGATGAAAGTGAACTGTTGGAAGTTCCCCTCCCCCCAACCGACACCTAAACCAGGGTGGATTTTCCTCGAAACTGCTCCTGGAAGATATCCAACCTCAAATACTGACAGACTTTCAGAAGCAACATATCTACTCTTTATTCCAAGTCCTTTACAAACGGATGGAGTCACATACACAAAATCAAAAGGGATTACAGTCAGGAACAGCATTTAGTATTAATAAATATTAAATCTAAAACGCCAGCTCTTATGTGAATTTCAATAAAATTATATAAGTCAAGAAGATAATACATAAATACAAATGCTTGTTTTAAATAAAGCAACAATAATGTTTTATCCTGTTAACTGGGTATGACAAAATATTTTAATAAAAACCGAATTTAATATAATTTAAGTACCTGGTAAATAGGTGAAAATAAGACAAGTTCTTCTTTTGAACCAAATCAGGCAATGAATGTTTATCAATTTGTCTATTCGTGTGCCTATAAACGCATTCATTCAAAAAAAAAAAAAAAAAAAACGTGCAGAGCAAGATAACTGACATTTGGTAAAGAGTTTCAGCTCCCAAACTGTATATCCAATCAAATTTTCAGTGAATTCAAAGAGACGAATTCCAAAATGAATATCGGTCTGTCTTCGGTTTCTATGAAATTAAATACCACAATGTGTAAATATACGAGAATCTGAGAATCTCTTAGTTTTACTTCAATTCTTATTAAAAAGAATTCACTTCAGAATCATATCAATATAAAACGTCAGTTACTACTTATTATCGAATAGCAAGAGTAAAATATAAGCAAATCACCATGCGAATTATACACTCCGTCACTGAAAGAAGTAGTCTTCAAATCAAGAAGAATCAAGAAGTAGTCTTCAAATTTAAAGTTTTATAAAACTCAAAACCTGGCCCAATCGTCGCCAGATGGGCAATCATTATGACTTATCTGCGGAAATTGAGAGCCATATCTTTAAAAACAATGATCTTACAAAATTAGGTGTTTCTGTTATCCTAGGACTTGAACAATTATATATTTAAAATATCCATTTCATTTCCATATAACATTTCCTCTTGATTTTGTTAACAATTTGATACATTCATTATTTGAACTAGATTTTTAAACTGATAGATTAAAATTTATAACAGATGTTTTTGTCGATTATTAGGTAGAGAAATGTTCACTTCCGGTTTTATTTCGTCATACACGCACTCTTTCATTTGCAGTAAAGGATTCAACTGAATTCATGTTTCTCAGTCGCATCAAATAATAAGGTGAAAAAAATACATTCCGAATTAATATTTCAGTAGCCTAAATAGTCAATAACATGGATCGGCTAGTTTAGGAATAGTCAGCGTATTTTGAGATGTATTGTACTTTAACTAATATATATTATAATAATAATAAAAATATGCAAAAATAAAAATAAAATAAAGACAAGCAGAAAAATACACACGTATTTTCTAGTTTATACTATGGATATACTTTTCCCAACACTTCATTCAACTCTCACACAAATTCTTGGTTCAAATTCGTCAAGAATTTTCGATTCTTCCTCACACCTCTTCATTTAAAAGATGGATTGTCAGATTGACGGAATGACGTAGTTGAAAGCAGGATTGTAAAAGTGGATCCCATACTTTATGCGAACGGCGTTGATCCGCTATGTGAGAGATTAAGCTTGTTCTATTCCAACACTAGATACAAATTCTCTGAAATATATTTTTAATCCTTAGGGATCGGCTTGTATAACACATTTTCAAGTGGTCGAAATACGCGTGCAAATTCCTAAAATAGTAGGATAAAAATGTCACGTGATGCACAATTTTAGCATGATATCGTTTTTCTTATGAAATAGACAGTACAATTTTCGCATGAGAGCGTTCGTAAGTCGAATCTTTCAGTTGTGACATGGTAACATGCAGGATGGGGAAATCGATGAAAAGCTCTAAGGAATACACTGTAGGAGCTAAAATTACTAAATTTAGCACAAAATTGGTCATTAGATTCTGATTTATAAAAATTTTTTCAAGATGTTTAAAAGATTTTTAATTAAACTTTCCCTCAACAATTTGGGAGTGTATAATAACACAATATACATTTTTACACTTTAAAATTCAATAAAGTCAGCTTTCAGCGATGCCAATATTTATTATTCAGATTTTCCCTCAGCTTTTAATAATTTTTTTAAAAAAATTTGAAAACGAAGTACATTTTATAACAATAATTTTTCATTTCTTTATCATGTATTATTTATTTGTTCATACTTGCGCGTGTTGCGACAGTATTAAACATTTTTGTGTGAACTTATTTATATATATATATATATATATATATATATATATATATATATATATTTGTGTGTGTGTTTTAAATGTTTGAAATAAAGACCATATGAAATAATATATGAAACATTATATATATAAAAAGTTTAAATATATGAAATAAAAACATATTTTTTGTATTTGCTCTGTAGCTAACAGTAAGTTTTTAAAAGTAATATAAAGACATTTAAAACATTAATATGCTGCGGTGTTTTAATCAAGAGACTCGAATATTTTTTAGTTTTATTCACACATATGTTCCTTTATTCTTTATAATTGTGGTTTGTACTTGTACTGTTTAATAGATGATAACATGTGTACTGTATATGTGTATGTTTTGTCTTATCATATGCTTATTTCGTGATGTGGAACGCTTATGGTCTCTGTTCCATGTGGATTAGGTATGCTCTATTTCAAAACCAGGAATATTGATCCTAAATTTTATGCTTTTATGGGACATTTTGCAAAATATTTTTTCGAAACATCTCTACACCAAAAGACGCACGCACATTTCGGAAGCATTATAGAGGAATGCGATATCATTTTTTTCTTGTTTCATCATAATTATAAGCAACCGTTAAGAAGAAAATAGTTTCCTTTTTTTCTGGTACGAAAAAATGTTCTAATTGTCAACCGTAAGAACATCTCTCCAGCACTGCAATCATCAAAACAATTTTATATCGAGATTTGAGGAGTCCTCATCTCTCTGAATTCAAAAAATACAATTTTAGAATTATTTCGCCGATCTCTAAACACGATAACTTACACGCATTGAATTTACTGCACGGACTTTTCAGCAAATTGTAGATTTCTATCAACTTTTCGTTGAAATCCAGTTATGAGAATTCTTTCAGTTCTTCAGTCCATATCTATGTTAATTCAAACCTACAAATAGCTAGATAGATGGAATTTAGTCTACCATTAGAGTTATGGTTCTGTATTAATCCACGACATCCATTTTTTAAAAAAATTAGGTTCTGTCGGTCTGCATATCTTCAGGCACGTGCACACGCTTAATGGAATGTGCAATGACTCAGACGACTGAAATTCGGTAAATGATCCCATAATTAGCATTTTTGAACCTAGAAGGGAGCACTTTCAGTCTTCCGATTTTGAAAATTAGCGACAAATAAGAACGCATAAGCAGCCGGAGAGTTCTTCGCACAACATATCGAAACTAGATGACTCGTTTGGTGCTTTTTTAGTGCTTTATAATGTTGAAACTTCTAAATAAAATAACACTTTTACTCTTTAAAAGTCACTAATTTTCAAAATTGGAAATAGTGACAATAACATATCGATATTTTATCTTGTGAATACTACACAACATCATTATGAGTTTTCCATTCTTCAATAATTCCCCATAACGAGTCATTCTATTCAGTGTCATGTTCTTTTTTCGAAACTCTGTGATAGTTTTCTTTGTTAAAGACTAAGTAGAATTCCATTTCTATGCCTTGCATTATGTATGAAGAGCCTTCCCTCCATTGTGGCTAATAGTTCGTTTTCCACAAAACGTAGCCCCAGGCCTCTCAAGAAACGAGGAATAAAGGCGGTTGCAGTTAAGTGTCTGAACCACGAGGGGTTTCTTCGTTGATGGGAAGTGCTAAAGTGGCTGATGGATGGATACTTTCGGCAGAACATCTGAGAGGCTATTCGTAGTTAAGGGATGGCTGCGACGATAAATCTGGCAGATAATTAAAGGGGGCTTTATTCCAGCGACGGTGAAGCAGAATTATGCATGCAATGAATGTGGGATGTTTTTTTTTTTGTCTAATATTTTATTCCAGATAAAAAAGTAAATTCTAAAATTTGTCTTTTACTCCCTCATATACAAAATATTAGAAACATCTGAAAATTAATGCTCGAGATGAGGAAAATCTCCAGATTTTCGAACTTCCTGAATAAAACCATTCCTGGAATTCCATCAATGAATACGATAAATCAAAATACTCTGAGCTACGGTATCTGAAAACCGTCAATAATAAATCGCTCGGTTTATAGTGGAAACATTGGGAGATTTGTGAGGCTAGTTGTGATAATATTTGGAAGAATTTTTCTATTTTTAAAATTATTAAAGATTTCTCACTTATAACAGCTTTTTTATAGCACAACTATTCATCCATCCTATGCAAAAAAGAAAAATTTGGCCATCTTAATAATTTTAGCACAATAAATATTTTTCAAAACAAATCAGCAGAATTTTTTCCCACTCCTCAGGAAAGTTGCAACAACAATATTTAAAAATATTTTTTTTTCGTAAACATTCCTTTATAACCTAAAATAAGTTTAGTTATTAAAATCCTGTTTAATAAAATTTCTGATTAAAAGTTTTAAAACTCACAGCGTAAAATGTGTATTACAACTTTCTTCCTTTACCCCGAGAACCACTACATAGAGTCATTAAAAGTTTGTAATCAAAATGATTCCCTTTCCATGACATTCTTCAGAGTAACAGGACATGGTCCTTTCCTTCACATTTTATCCTATCAGACAGTGGTTTTTGCGTTTGTGGAGAAGTCGGTGACCTTAACTAGCATGCTTTTATTGCTTTCTTTGCATTTATAGAAAAAATATATACCTATATTTCCTTTCATTCTGTGCACCTATAGAAGACTTCTTGCACATTAGAAACTCTTAGTTTAAAGAATTCTTAGAAATGAGTCATGAAGAAAAATAATTAAAAACATGATTAAATTCCTAATACGAAAAGAAAAATTACTCTCATTACAATAGACATAAAGAGTTGTTTTCGTGCAATATAAATATTTCCCTCATTTTATTCATAGTGCAAGTTTAGTATCTCATTTTTATATATTCTTTTTTTTTCTCTAAACTTCGCATTTTATCTTTACTTTGTAAAATAAACTATGCAATGCTCCCATACTTTTTATTCACAATGCACATTAGCATGTTCATTCCTTCAGTATTCGTGTACCCAAGAAATTCTATTTTATCTTTGCGATCGATGTAATATGTTTTTCTTTCCCTTTTTACTATATTTATTCCTTCAGTATGCACATAACATTGATAGAACTTAAAAGGGAAAGGGATGATAAAAGGGAAATTTTGACAATGTAATATCTTTTCTCTCTCATTCTTTTCTATCATGTATATTATTGTGTTTATGCATTCAATATTCTAATACTCAAGATATCGTCGAAATTATTTCCGATTCTTTCTTAATAAAATCCACTTACATCCATATAAAACTAGACAACATCACATGAATTAAACAAATGGAGGTGTGGTATGGTATTAAGAAGTTACGTCTGCCTTTTTGTTCACATAGCCACAATGTGGATCATATTTTGAATTAAAAGAAATCAACAGGTCGAGTATATGTGAACTGGAAAACGAAAGAACCTTGATAAATGATATTTTGCCTACAGTCTTGATTTTTCGAAATGTTCTACAGAAACTTCCAACATGTCTTTCACTTTTCATCAAGATGCGCGAGGTTTTCTTCATTATACGAATGATCGCAGAATGTTTGTTTTTTAATTTGTTATTAAAGAAATAAAGTAAATCTTAAAAAAATAAATAAAGTTTTCTGCAATAATTCTTATCACGAAACCTTCTATAAAATTTGAATAAACACTGTTCAAATTTTCGATTTTTATAACTTACATACTTAAAATTTCGATCCATTAATCACGAAAACTAGTGTCTTAAGAAATCCTTTAAAACAATTTGAATCCTTTTCGTAGATTATTTTCGAAATTTAAAAGTTTCCCAAAAAAGAAATTCAGAAAGTTCATTTATTTCGGACGATTCTAACTGCCTGATAATTGCCAGGAAAGATGATTATTCAAACAATGAATTTATATCATTTGCTAAAAATGAATGTTCTCAGTACTAGAAAATTTGTAAATGGAAATAACAAATGATTAGTAAGCATTTTTTTAATATATACTTCCATTCATTTTTAATATGGCTTATTAAACACTTCAGTTACCTTTCATGAATGAAATAATAGCACCTTTAACTTTGAAACTAAATGAATATTTACATTTTGTAACTAAATTATCGAGTTGTAACTCGATGGATAATTTCCTATTAAAGCATTTATCTAATAGTTTCTAACCCTTTTAATAAAAATACGTTAGTCAATGTTTGATATCTAGAACAATTAACGAAATATTAAAATTGATGCTAATATTTCATTATATTAAATGCAGTGATCATCTGTCCATTTTCCAGTAAACCTTAAAGAGAAAAAAGGAATATATAAAGAATTCAAAAACTGGAAGCTTTTTACAGCAATACTTTACAGTCAATGTTTTTACTCAAGTTGGCTAAAAAACATACAAATAAAAGATACGAACTATTGATATTCTAGATTAAAATTCAATTCCAAGCAATTCAATGTAACAAAAAACACCATTCATAGTTAAAATTATTTAACAGAGTAATCCGGTCTATCTCTGCGCGTTTTGGTTTACATACTGCGGCTGTGACTCATCCATTATGACTATAGAGCAGCAATAATTGTTTTTAAGTAGTTTTTCCGGTTTTTAAAATTTTAATTTG
Organism: Argiope aurantia; assembly: GCA_026543865.1. Lineage (NCBI taxonomy): Eukaryota > Metazoa > Arthropoda > Arachnida > Araneae > Araneidae > Argiope > Argiope aurantia. Next base: position 448,554 of record JAPMOR010036729.1, read on the forward strand.
CTTACTTTTTCAATCTAAGATTTCGACTGCATTTGTTTATTTTTCAGTTTGAAATTTCAGTGATCAATGCAATGAGAATTAAATAAAAACAATATAATTGTAAAATTAAGACTGAAAATTAATCACGAAGCAAGAGAAATAGGTCGGGGCTGTTCGGCGTCAGTCAAATCTTCTCCAACTAAGTGGTTTATCTGAAGCCTGAAGGTAACCAGCTTCTCCCTTTGGATTTAGTCACTTGAGCTCCAGTTCGACAAGGCTCGGCTTGAACCCAAGTAAACTCATTTTTTCCCCCTTCCATTAAAATTTTGTCTTCGTTCCCTCAGCCTCCTCCCCCTTTCTACCAGGATCACTATTCGAAAATAAAGGTACGGAGAAAATTTAAAATGTTATTCAGATGAAAATTTTTTACAGAGGAATCAGTTTTTATGAATTATTACATGAACAAAACGATGAATGCTGCAGATCATTTATTCAGGATCTCAACGGACAAGCATTATCAGGATGTTTAGGCAAAGATGGAAGTGTGCGTACAGGCTGGCTTTGGTGCATTTCTTATCTACTGAGTCGTTAATTCAACACTCACAAAATTTTCTGCTGAGAAAATAACAAGGAATTTATATCATAAACTGGTTTTTAGTACGTTTGAAACGCAACATATTTCATATCTGTTTGTGAAATTAAAAATTGTAGATCACTTTTCAGTAAAGTAGCTTTCTTTTTAATTGAAATCTTTTGACAAACAATTTGCACTGCACTGCTCATTTCCTAGCTGAAGAATGCCCCTAATATTTATATTTAGTGCACATATAATAACAAACATAATATTTATATTAATTATTAATTTATATATATATATAAATATTAAATATTAAATTAATATTTATATAACTATAATTTTAATGCGCTATGATATTTAGTGGCATGGTTGTGAAATCAATAGAAAAAAATGAAGGGTTCTATCCTCTGGTTTATGAATATCATTCCATTTATAATACAGTCTTAGAATCATTTCAGTATCAAACAACATCTCTCACATGGAACAAAATCAGATTCAAATCAATCGATTCAATGATAATTAAGTTTTAGAAATATTAAAGCGTCTTCTGTAAGAAACACACATCAGTATAAAGACTGAAGATCTGGAAGTGAATGCAAATTTGATGCCATCTCTTCAAACCAAGTTAAATAAAAGTGTGTAATGAAAGAAATAGATGTTAATTTAATGTCAAATGTTAATTTATTTCCACAATAAAAAAAAATTTAAGATCAAGTTTTATGCCCAGAAAAAGGGATGGAAAGGGATCAGTATCTTATGGCCAGAAAAAGGGATGTTTCCTCTATTTATTATTATTTATGTCCCCGGCACGTCAAAATGATAAATCCCACACCGTTCGTGCTCTCAGTAGACATTTAACCAATCCCCCTCTCCTTTCCTCGCAGCTTATTACCCTGTCAACTCTTATCTCATTCAGAATCGATAGAGTTCTCGCAGGCACCATTTAATAAGATTTTTTCATAGTGCGTGGGTCAATTTCGCAACATTCGATCAAAGTCAAAAGAATCTTATCACAGAAATAAGACTCTATATTCTTTTTTTTGGGGGGGGAAGCAGAATTTTAAAGCAAATTTACAAGTATAAGAGGAGTAGAATCGGTCTTTAATATATTTCATGATTTATAACTTTAAATATTGTGGTTTTTTATTATCAGTTATCATTTAACCATGCTACTAGATATCATCTCTCCTTTGGAATCCTTATCTTCTTAAAATCATTCCGGTTTACATATAATTTTGTCCCTAAAATATTAAACATGATATTATCATGAGAAATAAACAACTGTTAAAAATTTCAGAGCTAATTAGTTAAAAATCATCTCTTTAAAAAGTCGAAATGAATAGTCATGAATAAGTCTATATTAAAGGGTCTATAATAATGAGCATGAAAGCTAATTTGAAATTGTACTAAAAATAAAAAATGGAAAATACAGAATTTTTTGGTTTATTCTCTTTTGTTCTTAGATTTACTCGCAAAAAAAATGCTTTTTCATGTATATTGTTATTTATTTTCCTATCGCATATAAATGATGTATCCGACACTACTCATGCTTTCGATAGACTTATAATCTATCTTTTTTTTACTTCCTCGCAGCTTATTATACTCCTTCCCCTGCCAACTCTTATCGCTTTCAAAATCTATACAGTACTCTCATCACTCCTGCATGCACCATTTAATAAGCTACTTTTTTATTTCTTCATAGTTCTTCGGTCAGCGTTCGATCAAAGTCAAGGAAGCTTATCACTTATTTAAGACTCTTTCGCAAGGGGTCTAATGGCATATCTGTCAGAGAGGCACTGAAACCGAGTTCTTATCTCAGAGGAAATTAGGATTTTTTTCTTGGCCGTATTTATTCAACCGCCTGGGCTGCACAAACCTCATTCTTTTGCAACAGAATTGTTCTTCCTCTGTTTGGCAACACACCAACATTTTTTCTCTAGGCTCTCTCCCCTAGGACTTCTTTTACTGCAACTCTTTCATATGCAAAATAAGGGAACTTCACCTCTCTTTTGTGGAATATTCGATTTTTTTTATTTGTCATTGTTCCATTTATTTCTCGCAGAGCAGTTTCGGTTAGAAACTTTTCTCAGCGCATTGTGCGATCTTGATTTATTCATTATTTGCGTTCTCCTTGTACACATTCAATGGATCAAATGAAATTTATTAGAACTGCAGGAAAGAGTTGCCTGCTTACAGAAAGGATCGGATTTTTTATGTTGTGTCTACTTGCCGTCCTTGGGAAATAATCACAGCCTGGAATACAGACACTCATTTATTTAATATATAAACAGAAAGCCACTACTCCAGCCTAAGAATACATTAAAAGAAATTTTTAATTGATACTTGGAATCATTTTGTTGGATATTTAATAGTGAATTCTACACACAAAAAAAATGGTCATGAGCATGTAGATTTTTTTTGTAGCAAATTCGACATCGATCTCGATCAAAAACAAATTGCGGAGTTTCATATTTGGTATAAAGCTTAAACAATAAGCCAAAAGTTTTGAGGAATCTGCATGTGCTCTCTTAAAATGTGGGAGAGGCATCCCGCATATCAGGAAATTGCTTTATATTGTCTTTAATGCGTGACTGCTAATGTATTTCTAAGTAAGCTGTTACTTTATTATTCATATATAAATAGCAGACAAGCTTGTATACTTGCATTTCCAAAAAAATATGTATGGAGTTTTTTTTTACGTTGTATGAGAACTAGTCGCCATTTTTTTTGTCACGTGGTGCAAACTCCAGTAACACGAAAATTGACTGTACTCGCAAATGATGTGTGTTCTAGCTTGAAATCAAACTTCATTATTATTATTATTATTATTTTGATCTTTGCCTTTACTTTGAGTTGAAAAGAACATTTACTTTTAGGTGAGATGACCCTTCTACAGGTTACTTTATATCATTATACAGGAATATCCAGATGCTAACGTCTCATTGGTGTCGAATACGAGCAGCCATATGGAAGCAAACCATCCGCTTCAAATGGTTTCATTGAACGCTTTTACTGCTGCACTTCATTCAATGCTTCGTGAATGAATGGAGTTATATTAGAAATGGGAAAAAATCACTCCGAGAAGGGTGACAGCTCAAATCGGAAAAAAATCCTTGCATTTTCACTGTACGTATGCGCAATATAAAAGAAAATACGAGAACAGCAATCATGCTCTCATTATGATGGAATACTGCATAGTTTTTATGAGTAGAAAAAGTGAGGAAAAGAAGCAACTATTTAATAATAGTATACTAAAAGAATGTTTGCATTGACATGAAGAAAAAAAATTCTCATTATATATTGTCAAGAATTGAGCAAGAAAAAATGAACATAGGAAGGGGAAGGAAAAAGCTACAGATCACCTCTCATTGTAAATGACTCACAATTAAGGATTCGGGTCAAATGAAAGATACAAAAAATACATTTTTTTTATCATAATACGAACCATTTAATGGTAACTTAACAAAAAAACATTACAAAACAAGATGACATTTCTTTACGTCACTTCATATAGTTGGTCAACAGTTTTTGCACATTTTTCAGTCATAAGTTTATTTATTTAAATGCAACAATTTCATTTGCAATGCTGTTTTACGCTTGATGGACTCCTTTACTTTACATTGAAAATTTTCTCTTATTTCTAAAACTTCATGATACCTAGCATGTGCTCATTTATCATACTGAAGCAAATGTCTGAAATACGAACATTTAAAACACCTCCGTAAATATTTGTGATATCATACACATTTCTTAGACCACTTAAAAAGTGAGATTTTCTGCAAGAAAATCCTAGCAGATACTCAATCCATTTTCCACAGCCACACTGCCATGGGACAACACAAGAATTATTTTTATTACTTTTCAAAAATCAGAAAATTCTTTGGACCTCAAAACATTAGAAAAGAATTCATCTAAACGAATTTCTTCATTAAATGAATGAAGCTATTTTTTGTATTCACTTTTTAGTTTCTTCAGGTAAATTTCAAATTGAATCTTTGCACATTCTGAACACGCCGGGGAAATGGGCGAATGCAATAAAGAAGTTGAAGCAAAACAACAATTTGTTATTCACATAATAATGCATTTTTCTTCAATAAATGTGGATTGAAACAAAATACAGCTTTTAACCCTTTATTTACTGACGGTACTTAAAAGTACCATTTAAACCTGGCTTATATATTCGTAATATGACAATTTCTGCTGATGTATTCTAAAGAACACGGAGAATGTAACCCAAATAGCAAGAAGTTAATATAAACTAAAAGTAATAATTAAAAATATTTAAATAATAATTAAATTAATTAAGATATTTCTATTCATTAAAATATTTTTCGTGGGTTCCCTGGGATTATTCTTCAAGAAAACTTAACTACTAGTGCAAAAATGAAGTTGAAAAATGGATAGCAACATAATTCAGTAAATAAAGGGTTAAAACGCAAAAGTTTTGTCCATGTGTTCAAATATTTTTTATAGTATTCTTCACAAATATACTCTGCTAAAATGTCTCTTATTTTAATTTCAGTAACTCTACTAGTAATCACATAGCTTATAATCACTATTCCAATATCAGTATTTTTTTCTCAGCCTTAGATTTTTGGTATCATCAAGTTCTATCAAAAAATAAGGTGTCTTCGATGATGCTTCTTTGACAATATTTTTCATCCACTGTTCAACAAGAATGAAAATATTTCCATATAAAAAAGCTACCATTGGTTGAGATGTTTGAAATTTTTCAAGCAATGGCTGCAGAATATTAGCAATACAAAAGATGCTCATTTTAGCCGAATCAGTTTATCCTTGCAAGCATTTATAATGTTTTCTCTAGGGGTAAACAAAGTTTTTTTTAAATACTGAAATCTATGCATATTGTCAAAAATTTTTAGAGATGCTCGCAAATGCTGGCATTTTCTACCCAGAGAATTGAACATAACTTAAAAAGAAATTCAGAAGAGCCTATCAATGCTAGTAAATCAGCACAGCTAGATGGACTACATTGAAATATTCCATACACTACTGTCAGAGTAACATCTACTTTCCATCCAGTAAATGTATGTCCATATTGGAACGCTCCATTGATTATGTGTAGTCCACAGGTGTCTGGATCTAAAATTTTAGTCTTTTTCACATGAAAGTTCTTTGACATGTTTTTACATTTCTAAATTTATATTTGGTCCATCCATACTAATGTGTGTCTAAACGATGTAACTTTTTTAGAATTCCCAAACAGTTTTTGAATAGTGGTTTGCCTTAAACGCACTGAATTTCAATATCTCGTGGGGACTCTATTGGTTGGTTCACACCATACAATAAGATCCATTTTGACATTTTTGTGAAATGCGATTCAAAGTTTCATCAAAGTATATTACAAATTCTTTAGTGATTAAAGAGATTGTTGAAAAAATGGAGCTAATCTGTAACAAATAAAGTATGCAATTTTTGCATGACCTAACGTGTATTTTTTTGGCTATTTCACTATCAATGAACATATGTGAAAATATTTCCGATATATCATTAAAGGAAGAATGTGACATAAGTTTTAAGGATATAAAAGATTTTTAAATTATTGTTCTTGAATTAAAAAGTTCGAAATCGGAGGTGTTTTTTTTAATATCAAATTGGATGTTTTCTGACTTGAACATATCAATTTCTCCATCATTCTTTTTAGATACATAGCCTAATATTAATGATGCCTTTTATAAAATGGAACATCATTTTGTGTGCTTTACTCTTTTTGCCTGACAAATAAGTTTTCCCATACTATTATCTTCTTACAAAGCAAGCACTACGCAGCAGACCGATTTTGCGGAACTTTTCCAACCCATTCAGCAGTCTGAATTGATATTTTTATCGGTCGAACCCCTATTAAGTACGGAATTTGAGCAGCTCATTGTTTCAAAAAAATTCTCTAATCTACTCTGAATTTCATAATTTGACAAATAATAAACAAATCATTCAATAAAATCATGCGTGAGTGACTAAACATCACCGCGGTGCTCCCGCAAACTGAATGTTGCTTTTTTCGGTCAAGAAATTTATGCTATTCTCTCAGGTACTAACATCAGTCTCACGATGCTCATTAGCTGTAATCAGGAATCTCAAGGAAAAAGAGCAACTCTCAAACCGAAATTGGACTGATCTATGCGAAAAAAGGAGATCGAGTAGAAAAGGGTGAGTTTCCGCGATTATACAGGATTATACAGGACCAAGAAATAACAGGAGGCGTTCGGAGCCCTGTAGCGTGTTATGTACTGGATGAAATATAACAAAATTTGCTCAACATACACATAAAAGTATGAGGTTTCGATTTATCAAGAAAAAAAATCAGTACCAAAAAACGTCTATAGGGAAAATTCTGGTGCTGCGATCGAAAACTTTATCATGTAATTTGCTTATACGGGTATTTTGCGCCATGGCATCGAAGAACATGACATAATAAGAAGGGTTTGCCTGAATTTAGGCCATTTTGCAAGAATCCTCCTGTCGATTGTGCTGTCACTACGTGAACGCGCCGTATTAGTCAAACTGTTTTATCAGTGGGATGAAAATGCCAGTGCTGCTCTTCGTGAATATCGGCGGTTAAAACTATTACATAGAGGACCGATGACCATAACTAACTTATGAAGAATGGTTGAAAGATTTCAAAAAACAGGAATTCTTTATGTGCAACCAGGCCGAGGACGTAAAGTTATCAATCAGGAACAAGTTGAAGAAATCGCAACTGCCGTTATGGATGACTTGTTAGGTAATAAGCAGGTTATCAATGGTGCACGTTCAATAACGCGACAAACATATACCCCGTTCTCGTCGATGCAGAAGATATTGCGTAAGACTCTGAAATTTTATCATTATAACACACATTAACTGATGAGACTGATCTGAATCTTGGAAATTTCTGGTTGTGAGGCAGTTCTGGTTCATTTGAAAGGCGTTGTGTGTCAAAGACACGTTCCTGACATTCGTACTTTAAAAGATCAAATGACGTTACATGTCAGACGAATAAATGCCGATATGCCGCTAGCCAACATCGAAAACCTCGTGTACTGCATGCAATTATTGGAACATCAAGTTGGTGGTCACCTTGAGGCAAATTTGTAAGTTGCTGTAATAAACGTTTTTCATTGGTATTTGGTGTCTTGCTATTTACTGTTTGTTTCCATTGGCAGTTATACATTCCTTTTCTACATATTATGCGCTTGCAGCGACAAGATTTCTCCTATAGGCGTTTTTCGTTAATATTTTTTTTTCTTGATAAATTAAAACCGCATACTTCAATGTGTATAGTGGCAAAATTTTATTTATATTTCGTCCAGTACATAACACGCTACAGGGCTCCGAATCCCTTCTGTTATTCCTTGATCATCCTGTATATTCGCGAATGGTGTTGTTTCATTTTTGGAATTATAACTACGACCATTTATTCTTCCAATGTTCAGAGTTCGACATTTTTAGATGGAAAAAAAAGGAACTACAAAAAATTCCCTTTCTTTCCCGTTTTTTTTTTTTTTTTTTTTTTTTTTTATGGGGGAACTAGTTGTTCGCTAAATGCAGCGAATTTTCAAAATCTTAAGCAATGTTTATCCCAGATTCATTCATGCAATCAGAATAGGTTCTTAATCCTGAGATGAAAACTGATTCACATCTGATATTTAAGTCTTTCAATGGATTAATATGGTCATAAACATTCTCGATTTCTGCAACCATTTTTTATAGAAAATGCAAGAGATAACTAACACTCAGCTTAAAACGTGACACAATTATCCAAGGCTATTTGTCAATCATCAATTTCCAAACCGAAGACACATGTCATCAACATCACTAACTTGCACAAGGAAAAAAAAGTTTTTTTTTCCGTCAACACACTATTTTCATATTTCAAACTCTTCCTTACTTAAATTTATTTCGTCGAATAGAAATAACTGAACAGTAAATGATTCCGTATCCAAAAACTTAACTATTTTTTGTCCAACGAACTTTTAACATAGCAAGAATTATTTTTATTTCCACTTTATTCTTTTATTACATTTTTATTTTATCATTCATGCTACGTATCAGTGCCTTTTTTTTTACTTTTCAGGTGGTGTTTTTCAAACAACTCTTCGAGAAAGAAAGCATTTATAACATTATTATTGATATTGCGTTGCTTAACTGTTTCTCAACAATATAAAGAAGGCGCCTGGGCTTTGCAAACAAAAATTAATATTGATTATCATAGAACTTTTGTAAACTATTATCTTGACCCATATCTTATCGTATGCAGTGTATACATAGAACAACATTTATGACATGTTAGCAAATTATAGAGCCATCTGGTGGTTGAAAACTAAAATCTACTCCACTCACTCTTCAAATACGGAAAATGATTTCATTTACATTCTGTTGTATAAACGTCTTTTTATCTCTTCATTCTTCAACCCATTAAAAATAGTTAGGATTTCTGAATCATCCTTTTATAATACATTACAAATGAATACTCAATTAAAATTGACTTCGCAGTGTTTCTCATTTTAAATTTTTTATCTTTATTTTATGTGTTTTTTAATATTCAATTTACGTTTTTGGAAGTAAAAGAACAAAATGGCGGTTCAGAAAACTCACTTTTCTCCATTCTAGGTGGAATAGAGGAAATAGTAAGAGACATTCGAAATGACTTGAATGAATAGAATGGCTACTGAAAATGGTAGCCTGCTGATAAGATTTTGAACTTTGGACTCAAAAGTGTTCCATTCAATACCTGACTTCACCAACGATCCGCTTATGTGTTACTCATCGCGTCGTCCTCCTGCTGGTAAGATTTGGAAGTTTGAAGAGAGGATTGCAAACTCCATGGACGACTGCATCCTCTGATCATGGATCCAAATGAGGCACTCCGCCGAAAATAGTCCTATGATGCTTAGAGACTTGGCTAAACTAAAGGAAGATGACATGATGAATACGCATGTTTGACGTTTTCACATTATTATCCGTAAAGCACAGAAGAAAAGCTCGCATTTTTTCCATTGCGATTCGCCCGCAAATGAATCAAGCATTTGCCACAGAAGTTTCTCTTTCCAGGTCTGCATCCATGCTATTCCGATCCACTTGACCGAAATTCCCCACCGAATGCGAAGAGCAGCGCATTGTAACGGCACCGGACAAAAGGATGAAAATGGAGTGTTTAGTAGAGAGTCCGATCTGCTCGCAATGAATTGGCTTTGATGTTTATGATGATTCAAGAGGCATTTCGGAATGTGAATAGATACTTTTCGAATGCGCAACATCGGCGAATGGATAGGGATATGTAAACAACCAGCAGTCATATCATGAATGAGTGCAGTCGCATTTGTTTTGTTCCCAAAATAGGCGTATGGAGAGATTTCCGTTATTGTTCTAAAATTTCAAATGGGGTCCATTGAAACCTCAGTGGTTACTTTATGAACGAAGAGAGGCTACACATGAATAAAATATTAAATTTAGTTATATCATGTTATTAGAATATTAAAACGCAGAATGTGTTAAGATATCTTCTTCTTCTTTTTTTATACTTTTATAAAACAAAATATTACATAGAGTATTAGGCAATAAAGAAGTAAATTTTTTTACTTCGGTATTTTTTTATGACATCAAAATTTAATGGAATGAATCGTTTCACTGATGATTTAAGTTTTGAAAATCAAAAACACAAAAGTGTACCAAAAAATGCAATGGAGATGAGTTGGCACTAAAAAACAAACAATGGCTTCGGGATATCTTTCTTTCGACCCAGTTCAAAATGGGAGTGATGATAGCGACAAGCTGAAATGCCAAATGTGGTTATATTGCATTTACATACAAACGAGTCGGCCCTATAGAGGACTTGTTCCGAAATTGGATACAAAACTAAAAACATGGTAAAAAAACTATATGCTAAATTTCATTTTTCTAACTCATTACGTTCAATGGTTACCCTATTCAGATGCAATGGAAGGAACTTGCGAATACATTGGTCTCTGAGAATTTCTTTCAAAATTTCATAATTTTCATTTCTCGTGGAAAGACAATACGCACATTTTCCCCCCGTCGTCTTCTTGAATGACTGCGCTTATAGACAGACATATAATTCCAAAAATAGTTTTTCCCAACCGAAGTAAGTCTAAAACTTGAAAATTCATTAACATCATCAGGCCAATGTTTTTGATATTTACAATACCTTGTTTTTAGGTGTGAGGAAATACGAATATAACACATATGTGTGAAATTAATAATAATATTCAAACAAATTTACTACTTACAAACCTTAGATACGAGGTGAAATATTTTTTATCCCACTTTATCAACTGAAATACTTGTTAAGAAAATTGCATTCTTGATGACGTAAAGTTTTTTTTTTTTTTTTTTTTTTTTTGCTTTAAGCACTTATTCCGAAAGTATATTTCTTATACTAAAAATGAAATAGAATATAAATGAATTTAAAATTATTTATATATTTCAACTCATTTCAATATCGTTGTAAGTTTTTAAAAGTATACAAAGTATTCAAATATTAATGCAATTATTATTGTACCAAAATGTTAAGAACGTCTATTAGAAAAGGTAAAACAGACACTGACCGACGGTTCCTCAAAGGAGAAATATGTAGTTGGCAAAACAATAAAAAAGCACGAATTAAAACAATGGATAGACAGAACGCCTTGTCAGAAAACAGCTTAGATAATATACATTGCAGAAAGAAAGGAAGGAAAAAGAAAGCGGCGACTTATGCAACTTTACGTAAAACTCATATTAGCATTTTTCAAGCTTGAAAGAGTAGAAATAGAAATGAAACCAATTGGAATGTGCTCAAAAAAACTTTCTAGAATACATCTATTAAAGGCGAATTTGTGTCTTGGACGCGTTTTTTCCCCCGGCCGATTGAAATCAAAATTTGACACAGAACTAGGACTGCAGTCACAGAAATCATGTACTAAATTTGATATATTTAAATGGTTCTTTTTTGAATTCACGTTCACATGCTACTGAAAGTACAAAGAGTCACACGTTCACTCCCTTGTTGCATTCGGCTTCCAATCGATAAGTGCTTCCATTGTAGATGCCATAACTGAGCACGATTTTTATCCATTTAGATCTCTTTGTTTTGTATTTAAGTGTTAACATATTCTAACAGCCAGCCAGACATCCTCTGAGCAGATTTTGCCCTAAACTTGGTAGAAATTTACAAATGTGGTGTTAAGACCTTAAAAAAATTGCATTTATCTAGCGCAAAGTGTTTTTTTTTATTACCTATGTGGCGGATAGAAATTTTCCAAAACATGGGTTTTTAAAACTCAAGGAGTTCTAAAACAGGGAGATTTGTCCACATCTCGAGTTCGAATTTTTGACGATTGCAGTACTTCTTCGTACGCCAGATAATTAAATAAAGAATAGAAAAATAAATAGAGAATAGAGAAATAAATAAATAAGCACTAGCTAAATGATTGCAATTTTAGTCGCAGTCACTTAACATTTTTCCAGCTCGGAAGAGTATCAATGCGAGGGAATAGAAATAAGCAAAAGAGTGAACGAGTTCCGGCAGAAGGAAGAATTTCTTTTCTCTCTTCTCGTTTCCACTCGGGCCTTTTTTTCCGATAGCGTGTTTCTCCAGGAAAAGTCGAGACTCGAGAAATAAATAATCGCAATGAATGCGCGTGGAAGATGGTATGGAGGACCGTAAGGTCTGGGCATTCATCTTGGGTATGTCACGCGATCTCGGAAAGGAAACCAGGTATTTCTCCTCTTAAAACAGGCTCCGTCTTAATTGCTTTTGATAAACCACAAAAGAAGTCTCTTTCAAGCACTTCTTGTTTCTTTCCTTGTTAATGCAAATTCATATATTTCGAAATGCATTTGACAGGAAGAAAATGAGAAGTGTATTCAAGCATATTTTGAAGGATTTTTACCTTCTAGAATATGTCTCACTGCAATGTAACAAAATGATGAAAATAAAACAATTCGACGTGCATGAATACCTCTACAAATTTCAATAATAATTTTAGATATCCAATAATAATTTTAGATATCCATCTAAATTTTAGATATCCACGAATACAGATAAATAGTGTTTGCGACTAAGGATGTGTTTCGCTCAGTATATAAGTTTGGCGCGTGTTTAATCTGACGCCAAGAATGAAATGTCTTCAGACTAGTGTGAGGTGTATGATTGCGGGAAACAAATGAGGATTGTAGAGCCATTTGCCAGTGAAAATGACAGGCATTCTAAAAATAGTCTTCGCAGCATTTAACATGAGACTATCTAAACAAAAAGGATTCATCTTGTGATTTGTAGCATTCTTAATTTCAGAAAATAGCCGAATAGCGAGGAATAGAAAAAATACTGAAATCGTCAAACATTCGAACTTGAGATTTCAATGAATGTTTACGTTTTAGACCTTCTGGAGTTCGAAAAAAAAATACATACACTTTTTGAAAATGTCCGCCCACTATATAGATAAATCAAAGAATGCTTTGAGCTAGACAGATGAAATTTAGTACATGTTTTTACACCACATTTTCAGATTTCTATTAAGTTTAGAGCAAAATCTGTTCAGAGGAAGAAATTAATACAAACAAAGAAAGCTAAGATGGATACAATTCGGTATACAGATTTATCATCTACAGAGTAGACAACTGTCAAATGTCGATCCAAACCCAACAAGAGTTTGACCGTCTGTCGGCCTGTACTTTCAGAAGAGTGTCAATACGATAACTCACAAACAAATACCTTAAACATTTAAAATTTGCAACGGGATTTGTGTCCGCAATCATAGTCTGTGTCATATGTTTGCTTCCATCAGTGGGGGAAAAACACAAGCGTTTAAAACACAGAATCATCTTTATTAGATAATAGGTGAGAAAATTTTTCTGTAGACCGTTCCCACTGGTTATAACTGACAATCCTCTTCTGCAGACCTGTCATCCTCTTTTCCTCTTCTGCAGCTGCAATCATTATGTTTGCGAGAGATGAAATGCCATTTGATAGCAAGTAGTTTTGATGCCACAGTATAATAATAACTATTGGGCAATATACCCAATATATCTATAAATTATTTTCTTGACTATGCAGTTCAGGTCTTGTCTCATGGAGTTGTAACAAAATCTAAACCAATCAATATGCAGGGCGCTCATCAATATCATCAAAGCTAACAAATATTAAAAAGGAACGCCAGGAGGAAAAAGAAGTACTATCGAGTTTCCTGCAGCGTCCGTGGAGTCGCATTAGCACTTTGCCAGCTCGGGAAGAAGAAAGAAGAAATCGACTGACCATTCTACGATGGAAGCGAGTATTGCCTCCCTCTTTTTTCTCCACTCTCTTCCATTTTGGAAGATGGCACTTTTTCCAGCAAGATATTTCTCCGGGGAACAGTTGAGACACGAGAAATAAATAATAATAATAATAAATGATGGGGAAGAGATTGTGTGAAGGGCCTCGAGGGCCCTGGCATTCATCTTGGACGTGTCACGTGATCTCAAACTACAGTACGGACATCCTCTCTTCTTAAATGAGGCTCCGCTTTAATTATCTTTGATAGAACACAAAGGACGATTCTTTTTGTCTCATTTTCATCCATTTTTTTAACGTTTCGTTTACAAAGAAGATGTACTGTAACTATTCAATCCCTCCACCATACCTCACCGAACTTTCGATATATTTCGGCATTTTAAACCTCTTTAAACCACGCAACTACTAACATCTTAAAACCCTAATTTAAAATACATTCTTGGAATTATGTCTGTAAATCGGTCTCTGAACATAATACCCCAAAGTACTGAGAACTGGAGACACGAAATCTTGGACGAAGCCCATGCACAAAATTTATAGATTTCTATCAGATTTTTTCCCCTATTCTTTCAGAAGAAATTCTTTTATGAAAGGTCTGTCCCTTCATCCATCCAGAACGTTATAACTGAAATATCCAAATACTTAGATGAGTGAAATTAAATACACAGATTCAAAGTATTCTTCAGGTATCTTTCGAACGTTTTCTTTTGTGTTTACTTTTTGTATAAGAAACATGCCAAGAGTACAAAGTATCGTCACTGTCAACAAACTGTACCGTCATATTTTGGTAAATCGCCTCATATCATCGTGAATCGAAAAAGTAACTTTGAAATACTGTTTTTCCCCCTTCGTAACTATTAATGAACATTACACAGCAGTCGAAATTTACAATTTTATCTTTAAACTGTTTTATCTTAGAAGTGTCGATTTTCATGAATTTCTCGACAGAATGCGCTCAAAGGAAACGCTGTACGTCTTTCAGTCTGAATAAATGCGAACTCAGAAATGTTTAGAGAGGGTTGGATTCGTTTCAGTAATCCGTGACGAATTTCGAATTGAACTTGGCGAAAAGCTGGCAAAGTATAAAGTGTAGAAAGCTGAAAAGTGAAAAGAGTATGTCTGCTTATTTCAGCTTTAATACATTTAAGCGAGTACTCGAAAAGTTTATATGTTTCCTTCTCTTAAAATGTCCTCACCACACTGATGGGCAGATATTTGATCTTTAAATTTAACATGCATTAGGCTCACACATATGGCGGTTTATCGGTGGAATCAGGTCTTTAACCTGGAATTTTTAAGTACCGAAGCCGAGATCAGTTAATAAGCAGATCTACACATGCTTCCCTTATCTCGTGCAATACTTAATTGCTCTTAAATTACAGACGTAAACCATGCAAAAGGAAAGAAACATCAAAAGCTTTAATCATCCATATTTTAATCGAAGCTCTTCAAAAAAGAAATGCTCCATTATTTTTCAGTCACACTTGGAGAAATTCTCAAATAACATAAAAATAACTTTTATTTTTCCATTTCACGCAAGAAACGTTCGGTTTGATTGTTCGCCATTATTTAAATGAATGCCTGAAAATTCCGAAATATTTTTATCGAAATCAAGAACGGAACGAATCATCCGTGCGCGCTATTTCCATTTCTAACGAACGCGCGCGGAAGTTGCCGGTAAATATATTTACATAATAAACATCACTCTCCCAGCGGACAAGTTCGGAATCCCGGGAGAGGGAAAGTGTTGGTTGATGCAATAAATGAGTTCCCTCAAACATTGAACAAACCTTGCGAAAACTAATTTGTAAAAGAATGTATAAGGCAAACAACCCACCCCCCTCCGTCTCCTATAACCACGATTTAGTCATCAAACAATCAAGGATTTATATTTTATCCACTAACAATTTATCTGCCGTTCATAAAGAAGTTAGCAAAATATTACATCTAAAAGTTAAATACAGCATTAATGTAATGTTTAAACAATTAATTCACACCTCACTTTGAATTTGAGAGATGGGATGCATTATTAATAGAATAGTTATTCGATTTAATAAGACTTATGCGCAATTTTATAAATTTTACAAAACCTTGTTATTTATTTTGAAAAGGTTTGGAGTTTCTTTGGTACTAAATCCCGAGGAGAACAAGATGCGTAAATTCTTCAAATTATTTTTTTGGATGGAAAATTCATGCATTAAAAATAAGCATTTGATTAGTTTGAGAAATTTTAAAATAAAGCAAATAAAGCAAATGCTTTTAAAATAAAGCAAAGCATACAAATAAAAATCGGCAAGGAATTAAATATTTAGAATCAGTTAGACGTTTCTGACCATCAGCTGTCCGTGCGGAATATACATATTTAAATCAGTGGCAAATTAAAGAACCAGTTTTCAGCTACATCCCCAATTCTGATTTCGCCAATTTTTATTTCATGCAAAAATTAATTGCTTCATGTAACGTCATCATTAGTCCCTTACTCTTAACGCCCCATCCATTTTCGAGAAAAAATTCATGAACACAATTTTACTATTACACATTCTGTGCGAAAAAAAAAAAACCTTTGACGGAGTTCCCCAGTCACAACCAAAATAAAATATTGAATGTGCCAACTTCAACCATTTTTATTCCATGCCAGTCACCTGACCAGATGAGTTGGATTGCCAGGAATATTGGTTATATTTGTTTTCAGATAAACCGTTTACATATAAATGACATCATGTGCATGATTTCGCCAATATGCAATCGCCATTAAAGTCTTGTTATTTCAACTGTCTTACTTTAGTTCTATTTATTGTTACCCGAATATTTCCAATAAATACCAGTCTCTTGACATCAAAGAGTTATTAAGAACGCAAACGTTTCAACCCTCTTCTAAATTTCGCGATACTGTAACCTCACTTTTTTCTGTTACTTTTTTGCATACGAAGTACAGAGAATCATCGAGGTCGAGATTTTGATGAATCTCCGTGTTTTTGAACTTCAGAATTCGAAGGACGTATTGAAAAAAAAATTCCATCTGTCTATCTATAACTAAGATAACTCAAAATCACTGTGAACTAGAAGAATGAAATTTGGTATACTGTCTAGTGGTGAATCATCTACTGGTCTGTATTTACAGAAACATGTCAGTGCGATAACTCAAAGATGCCGTGGTTTAAATATATAAATTTGGCATATAATTTTGTGACGTCAAGTGCACTTCCGTGTAAAATTTTCATTTCAATCGATTGGGGGGGGGGAAACGCTTCTAAAACACAAATTTGATTTATGAATAATATTAGTCACATGACAGGGATTAACAGTAAAAAACTCTGGAAAGATCAAACGATAAATTCACGCCAAAAGTTAATATTTCAGAACTATTGTATGCCAATTCCACGCAAGGCATTCTCTGGAACGAGACATTTTGTAGAAAGTGTGCGAGGGAATTTTGGGGAGACCACCAGCGCTGTCTTCTTTCCCGTAAACTACACAAATATTAAACAAAATCCTTCTTGCTCAGCCTTCAACAATCAAAGAATATCGCATATTTCTGTATTTGATGAAACAATAAAACCAGCTTGAATTTCAGAGCAATAACCATTAGAAAGACAATTTCTTATTTTTTTTAAAAAGGCATAAAAATCATTTTAGTGCAATAATATGTTTTAAAATTATCGACGAAAAACACCAAAATTTAACTTAATCTTTAATTAATTCAAATTATAATTCAAATTCAAAACTCCTTCTAGGGTGAATCTTTCACCCTCTCTGGTGTATATATTCTAAATTGGGTCACGTTTAGTCAAACGGCCTGTAGAGAGCGCACGCACATACATTCATCGTTATTATTAGCACAGATAAGAGCTGATAATCCCTACATACATTATTAAGGACATCGGAAATATATCAAGAAAGGCTCTGCAATTCCACGTCCCCTCTTCTTTTCGTGCCTTCGAGGGTTAATCTCCCTATAAGGAGTAGCTAAATGAATTCCATCAGTGAAAAAACTGCAAGTGGGTAAAAACAATAAATTACCCTTCTATATATATCCTGCAGAATAATTATTTCTTCAAATAAGTTAGATTATCTCAACAGCAATCCATTTTTTTTTCTCGCCCCATTTGCTGGTCTAACTCAGGATGTTTACCAGCTGTAGGCAACGTCGCGGTTGTCAGCTAGATATGAGTGTTGTTCAGGTATATTTCGGTAGTTGCCTAATTTTATCAACCTCTTCCCATACACTGCCGAGCCTGATACACTCGTATCGAATGACTGAATTTTTAATTTTAAATCTGCAATTCAGTGGCAGTTTTACATAATTTAAAATGCAAAAAAATCGCTTAAAAATACTTCCGTACCTCAAACACTCTTATATCATTATAAGAAATAAAATAATAGTAAATGTCTCAAACAGGATGTGGCATACAATTAAGAAGGTGAGTAAATTTGTAGCTCAAAGGATGAAAAAGTATTTTGCGCAATGTGGCACTTGCTTGATCAGCTTTTGGGCTTTTCGGAAAAGAACATAGAGCCTGTTGAAGATAATATCAACCCGAGATTCTGGATATGGGAAAATGAATAAATAAATAAATAATAAATGTTAAATTCATACGTAATTTGTAAGCAACAGAAATCCAAACTACAGACCAGATTCTAATTTGGCTCACAAATTTTATGAAGCATGAGGAAAGTTGGAGTGAAAGTTTTAGTTTAATAGTTAATTTTTCATTAATTAAAAAAAATATCATTTTTTTATTAATGAGCTACTCTTCGATTCACAGAAAAGATCATTTTGTCTTCTCAGCTGCCATTCATACTGAATAAAAATACTGAAAGTATTTGAAATCTTTATACTTGGCTGTGAATATTTAATTAAGCTTCATCTTTAAATTCATTATTATTTTATGGGGGAATGATATTTCGGCAGTTAATCTCTTCATGTAACTGAATGAAAAATTGAGTTAATTAAAAATCATTTGATGGAACTGATATTATCATTTTAAAAAGAGCTGCAGATTTTAAGTGACTTTTGTACATTACAATTTTTCATATCGGCGTTATTAAATCAAAGTGCCTCACATCAAAATATCCGCCACATCGAAACAAAGCAGCAAAATTTCACGCAACAACTGAACTAATTTTGCGACAACGTACCACAATTCAGATATAGCTAATCAATACAAAGGTTTTACATCTATAAAATGTTTAAGTTAAGTTGACATAAAAAATTTTGCAATGAAGATATGAAATTATTTTTCCAATCAAATAATGTAAATATTTTAAAGTGGTATTGTTTAATGTGATTTGGCGTTCAGTGAGGGCTAATACATTTTTACTACCCAAGTATAATTGATAACTGATTTAATATATAATAAGTATTAACCCTTTAATATAATTACAGTAATTTTTCAAACATATTAGAAAAGAGAGCTGTCAGTTTAACAAAAGCACCATACGAATGGAAGCACATTTTAATACAAATATGTGTTTATCTCACAAAGTATAAAATATGCAGGAAATTATAATTTATTAACAAACACATGCAATTCGCCGCCGCCCTGCTGAGGGAGGGGCTCGACTGGCCGGATTGTGAAGAGGCAACTTTGCATGAGATATTATTTACTAATACTGAAACATAGCAAGATTTGAGTGTTGGTTCACCCAGAATTAATGAAATAGTTACTCAATAATTACAAAATACACAAAATATTTTACTCCTTATATATTAGTCGTATTCGTTTAACGTTTAATCAGTTATGACATGGTTTATGAAATGTCATAAAGAAGGAAGATCAAACAAGAATTCTCATAAATAATTACTCAAAAAAATAATCTTTGGTTGATAGATAAATGTTTAAGAAAAGGCCCAACATTTTTTGACAAGCATAATTGTCACTGCTTCGTAAGCTTAAAACTGTTTATCATTATTTAATATCATGATGAAAGAATATCTTGACATGAAGGAATCATTAAGTCCAATAACTGTCATTTCTGTCGTCTCATTAAAGCAGATTAAAGGCAATTCAAACTTCAAACAACTTTTTATTTATTAGATTTTCTTACTGTCGGTGTTGGACAACTTGGAGTGGATTTTTTTTTTTTTGATAAAGTGAATTAATATGTTGTCAGATTTTTTAGAGTTTTGATGACAAAGCTAGCACAATACGTTAATTATAGAAATGTCATTAAAAAAGTCACCTTGGAGATTCGGAACTTTATACTCATATCGTTTCTATATAGCAGTCAATATCTTGAACTAGAAACCGGGTTAATGCTTGCTTATAAGCAAAGAGGAAAGTGGGAAAAAGGATTGGAATCATCAATGAATTTGAAATAGAGATTTTGATGGATCTCAATCTTTGATCAATCGGAATTTAATTTTTCAATAAATCTCATAAAACTAGTTGTTTGTTATGTCGATATTTTAATTTGATTTAATTCAACTCAAAATGGATTGACAACTTTGATTGAATGCTCATAATCTTGATATTTTACGGGTGCCTTTAAATAAAAGAAAATAAACCAATGGTACTGAAAAGGCGAATTTTGAAAGATTTTTAAATTGCGTAAGAATGCGTTTGAAAGATGTAAATTTTATGCATTATAATTGTCTCCTATCCGATTTGAAATTTTATAACATAATGATATGATAACATACTTAAAAATATCTAAAGGAAATCATACTCGGGGCTTTAATTCTTAAAAACACTTATTTTACGAATGTACCTCATTCAACCCTATTTACTGAGCCATCTCATGTATCACAGATTATTCCGTTACCCAACGGAGTAATAAAAGAAAATTTAAATGCATGCATCGATAATTTCCCTTTCTTTTTCAACCTATGTACAAATAAAGGGACTGCAAACATTATTGAACTTACAAATGAATATCAGTTGTATTCCACAGTGCGAGAACGGCGAACTTTTATAAAATGAAAACAAACATTATATTTGATATATTAATCGAATATGGGACAAGACAAGGTGCAGAAAAAAAAGGAGTTTAGTTTCATAATATAAAAATGCAAACTCTCGTATTTTGTTATTCTATAATAATCGGTATTCTATAATACTGAACTACATTTGATGTCAATGCATATAGTGTAAAAGTTTATATGACGGTGTAAGGCATTTTGAATATAGAATTGCATTGTTTCCATAATATTATATATTACGCTTTCATATACTGTGATAAATTATGCTTTGTCGTAAGCCATCATCTGCTATACAATTCTGTAAAATTTAGTACTACTTTCATTTTATGCGTTCTTGTAGTATATTATGCTTTATTGCGGATGCAGATTTTGCACTCATGGGATTTATTGTCTACTTCAAAAGAATTTACTGTGCAATTTAAGTCATGCTAAACAAGACATCATATGCACAAAGTGTTTCTTGAGAATAATATTTAATCTCTTTTAAATCAAAGATTCATCTCGGTTATTCCTTCCCCCTCCTTTTATTTTATTTTTAAATCGCCAGTAAAGTACACAATATAGGAAGAGTACAAAACATTACACCACTGACCATCCGTATTTGAATTTAATATGCTTTCTTGCATTCCACTATTTTTATTACACCGAAATATTCAAACAATATAAAGAAATGTCAGCTTTGTTTGTCATTCTAAAGACAAACAGAAAATTCATTATAGAAATTCTTTCCCATTAACATAGCTCTTCTTGCTCGCAATAAAACCCCATTCAGTCCTGTTTGCTAAGCCATCCTTTATTTTATAGGGCGTACCACCAGCCGGACAAATAATAAAAGGCAGCCCACACGCATTCCTTTCAACCCTTTTTCAGCCCATCTCCATAAATATGCGAGCTGCAGATATTACTAAGAGCTTCTCATTACCCGACTATCGTTACTTCGGCAGCAAACAGTCAACTCCTCCAGAAGCACTATCTCAAATATTGACGCTGCACCTACAACTCAACACCCTTAAGAAAGGACCCGCGGCTATTGAAAAGACTCGTCTTTTCGTGCGGGGTGAGTCATCTTTTTTCTCTCCATCCCCTGCAAAAACGATATTGCAATTCCCTTCGTCTCTCTCTCTCTCTCTCTTTTATTTTGATATTTCTTTTCTCTTTCAGCCGAAATGCTTTCGTGACGGAAATATTCAGCTATGAATGGTTCCAAGAATTATGGGACGGTTGAGTTGAAGATATCCTTTCCAGCCACGATGGGTTTTCCAAGTGATGAAAGAGTGTTTATGTAAAATGTTCCTCGTTTTTCCATTGCGTTTTGTTTTAAATAATGATATATATCTGTAATAAATCGCTTGAGTTGGAATAAATTTGAATGAAAGAAAATGAATTCAATCCTAGGAAAAAAAATGTTATGCACGTAACAGCTTAAAACGCATGAAAGATCGAAAAAGATGAAGGAAAAAAAATCAACTTTATCACATTTTCCTTCTGCGAGTTCGTGGCATTTACTGCCCTGCCAACACACATTCCTTTTATCTAAAGACAGTCTTTTTGCAGTCCATCACCATAAATATGAAAGCATTAGATCTTAATGCGAGTTTCACATTACCGCGTGATCGCTAATTCTTTGAAAGTTTATGTTAAATATCATAGAAATAATTTCGAACGACAATTAAAGTGTGATACGTTAAATTTCGATAATTATCGATACTTCTAAAAAAAATCACTCATAATTTGATGCTTTAAACTACCTTTCAAAAATGTCGCACTTCTTTTTCTTAATACAATATTGCACTGTTTCATATAATATAATAAATGATTCCATGTTACACACTAATTCACAAAAATACATAATCTTGGATGATAGTAAATGATTCCATGTTACACACTAATTCACAATAATACATAATCTTGGATGATAGTATAATATAAATTAACTTCGTAATATGAATTGCTCTAGAAATTTGTATAGCACAGTATGTCATTGTACAATATTAGAATTCATTCTATAGACATTTATGTATAATATTGTGGATTATGAAATTAAATAAAATATTCAACATTATAATACATTAAAGTACTTCATGATTACTTTTGGCTCTGTCGTAGGTTATCAAACATTATTCTGCGGTCATACTATTATAAAATTAGTGCGTTATTGTGCTTTCTGTGCGTTATGTGTGTTATTGTATGTGTTAATACGCAATAATGCAATATATTCCGAATTTTTGTAGATGTTGTATCATGCTGAAGAATAACGCAATGCTTATGCAAACAAATATGGTAATACGTTTATTTTAACCCTTTAAAGGGTCATTTTTTTTTCTAATCATATTATGTTAAAATATTTTTAGGCTTGAAATTAGAATAAGAAAAGGGATTCATATAGCTTATTAGATAAATTTAATTTGATTAATTAATTAATTTGGTTAATTAATAATTGAGTATCAAATCAAGACACATCATTTTGTGTAAAATAAAGAATTAAAGCATATAAGTTTCTGTCTTTCTAAAAAATTTTATCAGAACTTATGCCAACCTACATAAATTCATACAAAGATTGATGAATTTGGTGGAAAGAATACTTCCCACGGCCCCAGAAAGGGTTAATTGAGAGACCTTAAAAGAATTAGTCTCCGAACCTTCAATCCAACAAACATTAATTTCAAAGTGTCGAACTAAACATGCATTAGAATTATTCATTCTATATTTCCAACAATACAAAATTGTCTACATTTTAAAACTCAAGATTTTTTTTTAAATATCAAAACCAACTGCAAGAAACAAAATTTATTTAATCATTCCTCAATATCTGAATTTATGCTTACTTGTATTCCAATATATTTATAATCCAAGAATATGGAGATAATATACAGAAGGGTTGTTTTTTGTTCCAAATTATCAGTGTTATAACTTAACTAAAATATCGAAGGAAAACGAAATATAACCATTCCATTATTTTATTAAACCCAAATATCTGAATAATATAAAGAAGTGCCAGCTTTCTCTGTTATTCTAAAGACAAACAGTAAATTTATTACAGAAATTCTTTTCCGATAACACAGTTCAACTTTCTTGCGCGCATTAAAACCCATTCAGTCCTGTTTGCTAAACCATCCTTTATTTTATAGGGGCGTACCGCCATCCGGTCAAATAATAAAACACACGCATTCCTTTCTGTCTTTTTTCCAGCCCATCTCCATAAATATGCGAGCTGCCGACATGAGTATGACCCGACTGTCGTTATTTCGGCGGCAAACAACGAACTCTTCAAGACGCACCACCTCAAATATTGCCGTTGCTCCCACAACTCAACACCCTGAAAAGCGCCGTCTTTTCATTCATTATGTAGCCTCGTTTCATTATTTTCCTCTCTCCATCCCTTACTAAAACGATATTATATTTTTTTCATCCTTCGCTTTTGTATTTTTACCATCCCGTATAGTAACCATCACCTCGTAAGACAATATTCTAATCATCGAACTTGAAAAAAAAAAAAAAAAACGGAAAATTGGAAAAATTGACAAATATTTACGTTCCCTACCCCCTTCATTCGAAAAACGCATATTTGTTATCATGCCTGTCTGTGACCTCAACAGTTGAAAAACTCTTTGAGCTGGACAAATGAAATTCGGTATATGAACTTTAGACCCCATTTGAAAATTCTTGACACATGTTCACAGGAGAATTCTTTCTGTGCATTTATCAGAATGACAAAACCAAGAGAGATGCAATTTGATGCACAGATTTGACATCTCAGGCGCGATGCGCATCACATTTGGAACCAAATCTGTCAAAAGGTTTTCGTCTGTACTTTCACGTGCTTGAAAATGTAATAGCCCCCAAACGCAATAAAACTCAGCCAGAGAGAGATAGATTGTGATTACAACTGCATTCCATGCACAAATGTTGATAATATAAAAATACTAGACTCATACCAAAGATCTATATTTCGCAAGTGCTGCTCGCCAATGGCGCGCAAAGCATTCGTCCTTTCACCCAAGGGTCCATCGTTTTATGCGGCGGATAAGACCTTCTTCATCGAGAAATCCACTCGCGCCATGTTTCGCAGTTTGTAGATGTCCTATTCTATCGAAGAATATTCAACTTCAGTTTTCACTATGAACAAACAACAAGATAAGGGACTTCAAATAAACGGGGAAAAAAATACAAAATTGCATGCAAAATAATTTACGGCACAAGATCGTCTTAGAACGTTCAACTGCATGTAGTTATTCAGAAACAGAGGCTTATTAAGAAAGAAGTTTTATGCTTAGATGGAGATATAGAAATAACCATATAATTTGAAATTTAAAAATTTATATAATTCCGTCACTTTAATCTAAAATAATAACTCTTCAGCGATATCAATTTTATTTTTGTACTAATTCATTTATTTATTAACTCTTCGAAAATTAGCTTTAAAAAAATCTATCACAATATATAATTGCTTTATATAACTGAATTGGATAATTAATTTGGATATTTTAACAGCTCCCATAGGATCAAATAAAAATAAATCGATTTTTTTCAGTTTATTACTAACTGGCAATTTAGTATATTTCAAAACACTCATTAATTATTTATATAATAGCGACTTCAGGCTGACCTTATTTCTATGCGAAGCGAAAGATCACCGTATGCAAAGGTTGTACCAGTCAAACCAGTTAAACGAGTCAATCTAATCAAATCTGAATGATTATCAGACAACTGTCAGCAAAAAAATTTGAGTGGTTTGAAAACTTCTTTACTTTCTTTTTTTGCGATAATTTACCAATAAATTTCTGAGAATTATTATTGGGGGAAGAGTGAAAAAGATTTATCCCCCCCCAAAAAAAAGATTTATTAAAAGAATTTTACTTGCAATAGAAGAATTGTCCTTTTTAATACTTTAAAAGTGGAATGCAAATTGAATAGAATTTATATAAATAAATGCGAAAAATTAAGAACTCGCATAAATCTCAGAAGTTTCAGTTCCTTTGAACATTTTGTTCAGTTGTAAATACGACTATAAATCCTTATTTTCTAAACATGAAAATTTCCTTGTGCATCTGAAGTAAGGAACAAACATTAACCCGCTATGAAATTCATTATTTTTAGCTGAATAAAAACTTTTAATGCGTGTATAGATTTATTCAATATAAAATATGTATATTTCCTGTAGCTCATAAAAAGTCCCCCCCCCCCGAACCACTTTTATTTTCGAAGAAAGAAAGTTAAGGAAATTCGAAGTTCTATTATGCATCACTTTTTATTATAACTTCTACACGATAATACGAAACGTACCATTTTATTATAAATATTAATACATTTAAAAGTTGGAATAGGAAAAAACCATTGAATTTCTCGTTTTCTATCGGAAAAGAAGTTTGGATGTATAAATAATATCGCTCGTCTGAACTGAATTAGATAAATTAAAAAGATAATTTTAAAAAAAATTCAGCGGAATAAAAATTTTTTTATGGAATGAAAGTTTTAGTAGTTATAGTGGAAGAAGTCTCAAAAATGAACTTTCTCTGTAATGAATTAAAATTTCAAAGACCCAGTTCAAAAGTAGGTATTCCCACCCTCCGAGATCAAACGGTTTGTCCCATACAGCATCAACACATGCACAAAACGCTGATCCTTATTTATCATACATATTCATCTTTATTATTAAATGAGATATATATGCTCATTTATTTACTAAACTATAAAGTACAAAAAAATCGTATTTCAAAAATTAAGTTATTTAGAAATCATCGAAACGGTATCCAATCTCTTTTGGTGACAAAATGCTGGTGGTACTTGATTTCAGTTAAATGGTTTAGATGAAATTTCTTGCTCACGATTCCTTCAAACTATCAGATATTAAAGTTATGTTACTTTAATAGTCTTGTATTCATTGTACATATGAACTTTTCTAATGGTGGCCGTTCCATGATATCTGATGCATCGATCTTTTATATTTAGCGGTATTGTAGCTTTTTTTTATTTGCCACGCGAACTGTATAGGCATTAGGTAGAATCCTTCTTTAACATTCAACAAGTCAAGAATACCACGCCATCAAATATTGGCTGAAACAATGAAAGCAATTTCGGTTTCATTCACAACAGTGAGATATTCTTTTGTTTATGCTTAAAATATGATAAATAGAAATAAATATAGACAAAAGAATTCTACAGCATCTAAATTGGCATTACTTAAAATAATAT
>JAPMOR010036729.1:475593-505434 GCA_026543865.1 Argiope aurantia
AAGGTCAAAATGGTCATCCTAAGTAAGGTAGTCACACGCACATTCATCTTTATTCAAAGTACATACCAGTAGAGATATGTGTGAAAGTTTCAATGAGACTACGAGACCTAAAAGTAAAATACATCGATAATGTAACTTTTAAATAATAATTTCAGAAATATTTATAATTAATGTTGCATTTCATACAATATTAACACGTAGACTGACACTCTCCAGCAACTGAATCTCTTTAATCCGAATTGAATTTTGAATGTACAAAGGACCATCTCTCCACGTTCCAGCTGCGAAACGTGATGGGAAGACTTTCATTGGCTTGAAGTATTCACACGCATGCTCGGCCACTTTTTATGGAGTGAAAAGCCTAGTTTTGATTATAGGATTATATTTATATCAACATCTAAAATAAACAGTTTTTAAGAATAAACCTTCATAAATCGACAAAAAAAAAAAACTTTTAAATGTTATTTTCTATTTTTTTTTCAGTTTCTAAATTCCATTTATTACTATGAAAAATGTATTGCAATTTGGAAATCATTTTTTTTAATAACAGCTGGCTGGTGCAAGAGGCATAAAATCAAAAATTAATGTAGTTTACAGGTTAATACTCCGAAAACATTAAATCGGGGAACGTGAGGGTTAAAACACAAGTATGGAAACTATCAAGACTCTAGAAGAGAGTAACAAATGAATCAAAATCTTATGCTTTTTTTTTTTTACTTTTTAACCGGCTGGAACGTACAAAGTCGTTCTTCGATTTCCATCCCCTAACCGGCTGGGACGTAGAGAAGTTGCGTTCCGAATACTGCTTTAAAACCAATTTCAGTGCCTCCTTAAACGTTATATTCAGATGCTTGTTCTGGTCATTTTCGCGTTTTCACTGAACTTTGGGGAATGAACTCTCGAAGAATGGTAATAGGGGGTAAAGGGTAAGGGCTTCATAAGCATTCATGATTTCAAGATCGATTGATGTACGAACAGTAAATTTAATTAGTGATTTGAATATTTCTTTGCAAATTTAATATCCAAATAAAAAGTATTATATTTATTAATGATAAGAAATTTCTCATGCTTACGGCGATTCTTAACGATTAGTGATTGACTCGTTGGCATAAAGAGGTTTGTAAGGGTTTCTCAAAAGGTTGATTAAATATAAAAAAGTGCGTATGAACTTTTAATAATACTTTCATTAAAAAGTAATAAAATAAAAATATTCTTATATAAAATTTTTATTATTATTGTTTGGCCTCAAATATGAATTGAGACAAATATTTATTTATAAATGTAATTTTAACTATTATTTACGCTTTTTACACAGATTTTCACCAAGCATGTAATACTTAGTCAAAAGCAAATTTGAAAATATTTGGATCGAATTGTTTATTTATTAGTGTTTAGACTGAACTTTGAGAAGCGTTTTTAATTGCTTTTTATACTTCTTTGTATAAACGTTTTCATTTAAAGTATCTTGATAAAAGAAGTCATCTTAAAGAATTTTTCATTCCTTGTATTTATATTTTAATACTAACGTTGTTTAATGCTTTTAACGTGCCTTAATTCATGATTGTCCTTTTTTTTTTATCTGACAGAAAGAAAAAAAATCTTTCTTTTATTTCCATAAAAAATTTTTATTATATTTTTAAATATATAATTACATATATTTAAAATGCATATAAAAATCCACCTTCAAATGGGATGGAATTTTTGACTTATGATGGTGTGCGGAAAACACAAACGATAAAAAAATGACATATAAATAATAAAGACTATTTTAATAAAAAGTGATGCATATTGAAGAAAATGTATTTAATAAAATGGAAAATATTATAAATGCACTTATTTGTATTCAATTTAATTGAAAAATGGAATTGTGCAATTAAATTATTATCTCGCATTAAAATAGTATTAAATATGAAAATAAATACATTAAAGGCGGATACAATTTCTAACTATTCGCACTTACGATAATTTAATGTTGTGGATTCAGTATTTAAGAATAACATGCATACTTTATTAAAATAGATGAACACGATACAAAATAAAAGTTACTACCTAACAAGTGACGCAAATGTGACAATTTAGCTACTGATAAAGTGAAGCATATACATATTTTAAAATGCCTTCCAGAAGAAATTTACATATAATACAATTACTAAGGACAATGAATATAACGTATTCAGTATTGCAGAGAACCTGTTTAATATTTACTAAAAATATTTTTTTTGAAATAATTTAGTGATTGTTAAAAAAATTTCATTGGAAATAGTACATTCTTTGTAAAGCGACAAAAATAAATGGAATTTAGCAATTATTTTCTATCATTCTAGAAGTCTTGAAAATGAAAATATTAATATAGAGTTCTAAAGCACATTCCACAAGAATCGGTTCCGTTCAATGGTTAATACTTGTGCCTTGTGTAAGAATGTGCATGTGTTTCTCTTTGTGAAAGTACTTGTCCTCTCTGTAAATAGATATTCAGCGGTCAAATCAATCAGTAAAATGTTGGTAAGTTCAGAGTTAAAAGATCTCCAAACTGTGTTACATCAGGCGAACACAGTCTATTCAAGAATAATTTGAGTCGCAAGATGGGTTTCATGTGCCAGATAGGTTGTGCAACAGAAGTAAGAGCCTTGTATTGAAAGGGATTATTTTCTCTTGCTTGGCATTCAACAAGACACAAATGAATTCCGAAAGGATGTTCTGAATGCTTCTTTAATCCTTGCCATTCTTGTCATTTATCAGTTCGGGATCCAAAAGGTCCATTTATCACTCTTGAAATAGCTGCCTTTTTTATAGAATAAATGTGGGTAGTATGGCTATCTACACAAAATATAATCTATACAAAAAGTTTTTAAGCCTTGCTTTTTAATCAGTCTTAGATGTTAGGTCAAACGTAGTGAGTGTTTTACCATTTTTTATCACCAAGTCTCTTACATTAAAGTTATATCCCTTTATGGAAGATTTAAAGACAAAACTCTTAATGTAGAATTTATGATTAAAAGTAAAAATAATACAATTAAAATAAAACAAAATTATATTTCTTTGTTCTGTAATAAAATGCAATGCCAGCTATTTATCAGACACCGTTGAAATTTTTTTCCAATAGGAAAATTCTTTCAAATAGGAAAATGATCCCTCCTGCACCTCCTAAAGCATTTATAGCAATTTTTATAAATGAGCGAAGTTAAAAATTTTTTCACCAATGCTTGATTGTGTCGTTGAACCTTATATAAAGTATTAAAAAACTTTTCATAAAAACAAACCACTGAAATGTACCCAACATTGAAAAAGTAAGTCGGATCATATCAACAATGGGAGAAAAAAAAATGGATGAAATGGTAAGAGAAACAGTGAAAACGAATTAATTTCTCTTCCATAATGAAATTGACTTGATGTGAAATAAGTTTAAATACGATGAATTAATAGAGATGTTTCAAATGAATTCATTTATTTTACTTCGAGTTGCCATAGGAATTTTTTTTTTGTAATTTTTATCATGCTTTAAAAATGATTCATTTATGCAATTATTAATAATTGAATTTTTAAAAAAGTTATTTTTGAATGATCTTCATTCATTGGATAGAAAATAAAGTTGCAGATGATAAGATAATTTCAACATCAGGAGACGAGTCATCCGTGACTAGACCACGACTCACTTGCTGCTTTACCGCACTAACATGATTCTTTGATAAATAATTCTACCATATAAAAGTTTACTCTTCTCTCTATTTCTTTTCCTTATGTATAAAAACAAACTGACAAAAATATTTGAAATTCGTTAGTATTTATATTTTCTTTTATTTTAATTATTGTTTCAAAGTTTCTAGCAATGCTTTTTATTGTTATAATTAAATATTTTTTTTCAGTCACATGGTTAAAAAGCTGCTGAATTTACAATGAAAGAAATATTTACTCTAAAATTCCTTTTTTTTCTCTTTTATTTCGTTATGTATCCATCTTTTGTAATAAACATAACACGGCTTATGAAACTCGTTCGAATGGTTCGGACATGAAATGCGGGCTGAAGAGGGTCATTCTTGATGGTTTATCGAGGCAGATAAGCCTCATTTTTATCTATGAAATGTCTCGAATTTTCACAATAAAGTCATAATATTGTAACATAATTAAAAAGGTTGATTTCATTGAAGGAATGAAATGGAGGATAATCTCAATACATTATTTGTAGAAAAGAAAAAGATCGATTTATGAAAATATTTCTGATGCTGACAAACGCCGATTTCATTTTTACTGAGATTTATGACAAGTTTATAAATAATGCCAGAAACTGATATTTAAAATATTCACTTATTAAATGAAGAAAATGATCATTTTGATCAGAAATAAGTTTAGTAATGAAATGGGTGCATCGTCATTTGCTTATTTCAGTGTTAAAATATACTTTAAAAACTCGTCTGAACTAATTAATTTATTTATTTCGTCCAAAATATTGAGAAAAGTAACATATGGTATATTATCTACAATTGACAAAGGATTGTTTTGATATTTTCAGAACTTAATAAAATGAAATGGAAAAAATCGAAACAGGAAACCATAGAATTATTTTATTCTAAAATTTTCACTGACATATTTTATTCTTTCGAAATGAACTCT
This sequence comes from Argiope aurantia, assembly GCA_026543865.1. Classification (NCBI taxonomy): domain Eukaryota; kingdom Metazoa; phylum Arthropoda; class Arachnida; order Araneae; family Araneidae; genus Argiope; species Argiope aurantia. The sequence goes on from JAPMOR010036729.1 coordinate 480,202, forward strand.
TATTATTATCGTATTATAAAATAATAAAATATAAATTTTTATAATATATTTTAATCACAGAACTATATATTCCTTCATAATATTTCATGCCATTTTCATTTCAAATAATAAATCTGTGTTCAATGCTTAACGCTAAAATTGGAAGAAACTGAATTAAAATTCTTTGAATATAAGTGGAAAGAATATATTATATTCGTAATGCATTTCAATGAGTGATAAATTCTCGAAATCATTAACTAAACAAATCTTCTATTAATATATAAAAAAAATTTAAAGTTCAAATGACGGGATATTTTTTGAACGAATTCTATTCTCTGCAAAAGCTTCAGACTAAAAGGGAAGCAGTTCTCAGAGCGACAACGAATTCTGAAGAGCCATTACTGTACGTTGACGGATATATGCGTGAATGATCCATCGGCACTATTCAAAATTTCTGGTGTTTAGGGAGAGGCAAAACATGGGATTGTTTACTCACTATTGTTACTGATCGGGGGAAAACAAAAACATACCAGGCCGCTTTACAAATGCTCTGCTAATTTCTTTTTCAGTAAATTGGGTTCACCGTTTATCCACACTGCAGCCATTTTAAAAATATTCAAAAGCTAGATAGCCGACGTTCAAAGGGTTAAAAAAATTAAGTTTGAATAAATAAATAAAAAAAGTGGACAAGAACAGATCCTTGTGTTCAACAGATTGAATTTTAAGGTAAGAATATAGGCTAACATCATTCTTCAGCTCATTTCGTATTGCTAGTGGTATAAAATAATTGATAGACAGTTATATCTCATTATTTTCTCATGCAAAACTTTTCTTGTGTGATAAAAACAGACAGTGATTTGAAGCATTTATTTACATATGGTTCTAGATATTTAACAGTTTTAGTCTTTAGTGTAAACATTTTATTTTAATTTAAAATTTTTTTAATAACTTCAAAAATTTTCATTGACTCTTATTTATGTCACTAATCCCTCAGAAAACTGTTTTTGGTTTTCTACAAACATAATGTTTTTGCATCTGGAATTTATATCTAAATAGAAATTTGAAATCCAAAATTTATGGAATAAGATTCAAAATCAGAAAGTATTGTCATATCTTGAAATATTAATTATCGAAGATTTTCTTTCATTACTCAAAAAATTAATTCTTTATTTTTTTTCTGAAAATCAAAACTAGTTTTTATTAATTAATTTGCCTTATTTTGTGTTTATAAAGGAATTTCGTAATCGATTTTTCACCTAGGTAAAAGAATGTCGAGATTTTGTCCAATTGCGTGGTCTTCTCGACAACACATTACTTTAATATTTCCAGGACTTATTCTCAGCTAATCGATTCATTTTGATTTCATACAAGTGACGCAACCTGGGAATGAGTTTTGAGATGAAAAAATGGATAACACGATTTCTTAGCATTTATGATAAATAACTATAAATCAAAGACTTAAAATTACAAAATAATAAAAAGAAAAAAAATTAATCTTTTACTATTTCATTAAAAAGTCATCATTGTTTTAGAATTAAAACTGAGGTCATTGCACAAACGAAAACGCAATGCAAACAATATAATAAGGAAATAATGTTGCGATTAATATCAAAATGGAAAATTTCTATATATTCAATTGAATATATTGTGAGTATGATCAGGATTTTCTTTCTTAAAGTATTTGTACATCTCTGATAGGTTTTTATAAAACTAGAAATATTTTATGAAACTATAATTTTCTAATTTTTAATAATTTTTTTAAAAAAAGCATGTTTTAAATTATTTTCATTTTTTAATTATTATATAGGCAAAGATAAAAATCTCAGCGTTCAACAACTCTAACTCATTCAATATTCAAACGCGGACTTCCAGCTGAATCCATTTTTACCAAAATCTTCCTCTACCAGCAAACACGAAAGCTGCTGTTAGGGGTATTTACATTATCAACTTTAAATAACATTTTCTCCCGCCTCTGGTGGAAGGGGTGCAGTTCCAGAATTCCAAAGGGAAGGAAAGTTCTGTTTGAGATTATAAACGAGGTATCCCAACTACCAAACGCATTGTGTGCAGATAAATTTATAATTGAGTGCAAACAAACTCTCACCGGTTAAGTCATCAAACAATCGCTGTTCTACCACAACAGGCAATTGTGTATTGATAATGAAGTGCTTTGCAAAGTCGTTCACCTGAAAGTTAAATATTACGTCATTTTCAAGCCTTTCATTTCTGTAATATTTAATAACAGCGACCCTAACTTAAATATTTTGTTGTCGCTAGGGCCGTTTTCTCTTGCTTGCGGGATTGATTTCATAATATTTTAATAAATAAAATAGAGAAAATTGTGGTAATATAAAGGATGATTTGTTATTGAATTATTTATGTGCTGACAACTAAAATGAGTTAAAAATGATTTGGAGTTTATTATATTACAAATTTAAATATCAGTGTCGTAAAATTGTGAAGTAAAAAGCGTTCAGACTTTAAAAAATAGCTTATTAATAATATAATAGTCTTTCGAATTTTATCCCCGGATGAAGAAAAACTGTTTCATTTATCTGTTTAATCTTAAGATGTTTACATTTATTATTTACATTACTATACTTAATTAGAAACGATGCGTGTAAAATAATAGCAAAATTCGAGAGTCGTCACTTGTGAAATGTCAAGTCAAATTCCTAAGTGGAGAAAGAGTTAAACATGAAGAGTTCTCACTCGCTGGATTTACAGGGTCAGCAAGAAATAAATTTCCGACTTCAAAGGGCTCTAGAATGTATTCTGTTGGTCCAAACGATGTAACAGATAATTCAAATGATGCGCTTCACATTTATTGAATTAAAAAGAATTAGTTCAAAACTATGTCAATGGACGTTTTAACAAAATATCGATCGGCTTAAAACTATATGAATATTTATAAAACCTATTTAATGTTTTATGTAGCACACATAAAGTTTAATAAATGCTAAATAATATAAAAAAGTGATAAATATGTTTCTTCATGGTTAACAATGTGCTCTAATCACAGAACTGATTTTCTACAGCTGACCGGAGTAAGTCCGTTGGTATACGAAAAACAATGCATCAACGCTATACTTCAAATGTGGCCCAGGTGTCAGCCTTTGACGGTATGCATTATTTTTCAGGCATCAAACCAAAAGTCTCGGGAGGTAATATTCGGCAAAGATAGAGGCCATATTATTTAAAAATGACGGTTGATAACCTGTACGTTTGCGAAATGCTGTCTTAACAATTATTTTATACTGCCACCAACGTGAGGAAGTGCAACCATCTTGCATATAAACGCTGTCCTGAAGGCCGTTGAATTGCAAAATCTTGCATCCTGTCATGCTGCCGTTATTTAGTGAAGGAATCCAATTGCACTCACCTCTTCTGAGAATACGGTCAAATGATAAAGGTAGCATCACACTGTCACTTTTTGAAAGGATTATTCCTACACAGTATAACGGTTTGCCATTGCCCAAGTTTATCAAATGTGAGTTCATTTGCGATGCTAAAAGAGCCTTCAATGCTCTGCTTGGAAGAATGCTGAGTTGTTTTAAATTTCTGTATTCTGCAAAAGTAAAGGAAGCAATGGCTGGATCTGGTAGAACAACTTTTACTGTAATGTTTTCTTTCGCAGCGCATGCGTGATGCTCAAAAAAAGTAATTGATTATCGTGCAGAATACATCTTTTTATCGAAAGAATGATACTAAAATAAGCATGCGATGTAATGCAAATTATGTTTCACTCAATAAATTCAAATAAACACTATTTGCATTATAGCGCATTTATTGCTGAATTTTGTAACTAACTTTTTATTTAACCCTTAACTGGGGGCGTGTGTTCTGTGAGACCGCTAGCGATGGATTTTCTATCACCCCTATACTATTTTTAGCTCAATTGAATGGATTGACCCTGTAGCTTCCTGTTTTGTGACCTTCAATACATGTGCACTTTTTCAACCGATTTCAGCAGATGCTTTTTAAAATAATTCAGTTATTTCTTCGAGCGCGGTCTCCCTGTTAGTGTCCCAGTGATAAACAAGGCTTAGCAGATGGCGCTAAAACTTGGGGCCCGAAATATCATTCAATTTACTGATCCTATTATGAAGCGGTGTTCCAGACACTTTTAAATGAAGCATTAAGTGATTTAAGTGATAAGGATCATAGTACAGAAGAGTTTTTTGATGCAAGTTTGCATTGAACTGATTTTGATATGTATGCTCAAACATAATCAATTTTTCTAGTGATAATGTATGTTGAAAAATTTATAAAATATATTAATATACCAATAGATATATATACAGAATTTATAGGTTGATTTTTATATTAGTTCTTAACCTGTATGTTTAAAATGCCCTAGAAAACCTTTCTATGAATGTCACACAAGTCGATAAAAAAAAGGGCATTTTTTACCCAATGTCATTTTTTAAAATTTTTGATATAATTGTTGAATTTTACATTATATTGTCTTCTATATAACTTCATATACTGTAAAAATAAATATGATTTAAAAAGTAAAAAGTAATATGCTTTTTCAAGAATATTATTTATTGTTACATGTAATTTGAGAAGAAAATGTATGTTCCAACGCATTTACTTTTTTCAATGACAATATATTTTGAAAAAATTCTAAAACATATCTATATATCAAAAAAAATATCTGCAAAATATATTGGCAGTTTTTCATACTAATACATTCATTAGAAAGTTTTATTTGTGTCTAAATGAAATGAAGACCGCACCTCCCCAGTTAAGGGTTAATAAATATCAATTGAATTATCTGTAACTCCATTTTCACCTCTTTTGGACCAAAGCAAAATCATATCAATGCATAGAATGTATTCTATAGTTATCTGAAGTGGGAAACTTATTTCTTACTAAACCTCATATCAAGAAGAAGAAGCGAAGATTTCATTATATTATATTCGAAAACTCATATTTTATTTCATTTTATTCCCTTTCCTTTCCTTTTCGTAAACATTAACGCCATCTTCCTTTAACAAGCATCAATCTCATTTGCGTTCCTATTTAATTTGAATTTTATGGATTTTGCTCTATGAACATTTAGAAAATTTCAAATAGATAGAGGAGTTCAATGAAAGATCTTCCGTAATATTAGAGATGGATTCAAAATGTTGCAAACAATTTTAAGAAACTTCCTCAATGTGAATGTCCGAAAAAATCCCAACACTCCACAATTTTCTAAAAAAATGTAGGAAACATAGAATAACAGAGAACGATTTGGAGGGCATAAATGATTTATATTTTCAAAAAATTGCATATAAAAGTTTTTAATACAGAAATTGCTTATGATCATGAGGCCAATTAATCGAATAATCTTCAACTCTATTTATCTTCATTTGTAAGGGAAGTTATGGAAAAACGTAAATTTCAACTTGCAGCAATTCCAAGTCCTTTAGACTGACCAATTTACTAATTCGGCCAACATTCTCAACTTCCTTACAATGCGACTTCAACCAAATCAAATTAAGTAAAACTTGCTATAGTGACCACGTTTACAAGACTGCATGGGCAAAACCTTCTGATTTTGCACAATATCTAGAGTTCTATGGAGTATGTTCTTTCAAGACATAGAGAGATTTTCCTCAACTCTAGGACATTAGAATCTTGTAAGAAACCTACGTAAAATCAACTATTGATAAATAGGAAAATATCAGGTTTAATCAACATTGTGGCTCGTGGTCTATACAAATATCGAGTAAATCGACATTATCGGACTTTTAAAAGAATGTTTTTGTTTAATCAAGTTTTTCTTAGATACTATTTTAGAATAAATTGATTTTCCTCAAACTAATTCAATTTTATTTTTATTTACTAACAACCTAGCAAAGAATGTCCATTCTGGTAAGGTGAAAAATAAAGCCGATACATTTCTTGAAATTATCGAATAAAATAATTGCGAAAAAAGAGCATTTATATCATTTCCAAGCGGAATAAATAAAACAGTGAGAATTATCTTCACTTAAGAACAATGTAGTAATGAAGAATAAAAGAAGTTCAGAATTAAATTTATTGCACCTTTTTCGTGATGCCATCATCATTAATATTAAAGGCAGCATCAGGCCAAGTCAGCGAATACCTGCCCCGTTCTTCTTCCTCTCAGTCAGTCTGCAGATTTTTTGGTGACTCAACAGAAATTAAAGTATTCATTTACTGTAAGACATGTGAGCTTCTGCTACGGATTTTTTGGACAGTTAGCTGGAATGATTAATTGCTTCATTTTGATGGCGATGATCACGAAATAACGTAACAGATTGTACGCTTTAAATGTGTTGTTGAAATAGCACATTAGCTTATAAGAGTGGCAATAAAAGCCATTGCATTTCCAGATAAAATAAAGGGGAGTGGTCTCTATAATAGTTTCCCGCATAATCTCTAATCAAGGTGTTTTATGTGCATCTTTTTCTAAACCGATTGAAAACAAGATTGGACACACAACTACAATTGCAACTCACAAAATAACATCAAATTTCGTATATTTAAGTCAGTGCGCATTTGAATCACCCCGTCTGAAAGACGACTGATATTCAATCCCTGTTTGGATGGTTTATGATATGGATGTTAAATCTGCGTGCCGAATTTTATTCATCTAGCTATCTCCTCCTTTTGCAGTTATCATGCTAAGTTATATTCGAAAAACAAAGGACAAAGTCCGACTTCCTCAGAATAGATTTTGCTCAAAACTTGCCAGAAATTGACAAAGTTTGTGTTAAGACCAACTTTCTGCTGTCTATCTCAAAACATTTTCGAGTTATCATTCAGATTTTACAAAAAATGTGCTTTTCGAACTCTAAAACGTAGATATTAGTAGATCTAAAACGTAGATATTCAACAAAATCTCGAGTTCCCATTTTTTGGCGATAAAAATTCTTTTTCGCTTGCGAGAAAGTAAACATCTTTAGCTTTTTCTTAATTAAAAAGTTACTATAATCTTCAAAAAGTTCAGTTCACATTTCAATCTGCGAACAGGATGATTTAAAAACTTCATAAGCTACATAAATTAAATTTTTTATGTGGTCATAACACCAAAGTTTAGAAGAAATCCACCGACAGAAACTCATTTCAATGTAAGTGGGCAAATAGCTCAAAACCATAAAGAGCTAGAAAAAATTAAAATTAGTATATTGTTTTCTCATTATAATTCTAAACAATGAATGAACTGATGATCGTCTTTCTGTATATTTATATGTCCGTGCATGGAAATCTAAAACTCACAATGCAGGTAAATACAATTTAGTTTGTAGTTTACGTGCAATAAAATATTACATCCAATGTTGGAGTTAAACACACTGTATGTTACGAAGGTAGCATAAGTGTAACAAAAAACATACGATGAGAATATATCTGAGTGGTTTTCCAAAATTTATATTGAAATCATGTTGATAAAACAGCATGGGTGCTATTTTGGGACGCAGTTCAGATGACGGGAGTAAATCTGAGCTTGCACCTTCTCACTCCTGACTTTGTCTCTTTGATAAATAACCAGATCCCGTATATGTGGTCGGTGTGTGTTAAAATCTGCCCTACCACAAAATCTTATGCTATTGAGATCTAAAAGTGTGAACGGGACGACTCTAGTGTAGGTGTAGCCATCTTCCATTCAATACCGTAATGACATTGTTTAATTATCTTAAGTCCCATTTCGAAGCAGCACAAAGCCTCATTTGGGAAGATTATCATTTTATATAATGGATAAATGATCCGACAGCCCCCTTTTAAATTTCTGTATTTCACTAACGGTAGGGCATTTCGTTCTCATTGTCAGATTAAAAATGCACCATAACCATATACATCGGATCTCTATATTAACAAGCTATTGTTAACTTATTAGTTTTACTATCGAGTTTCGAAACTGAAATCCTGTAGACGAGATCTTAATGCTAGGGCAGATCGAATTTGAAAAAGGCGCATTGATGCAACTGAACTATAGATTAATTTTTCGTTCAACAAATAAATTCACTATTTTTCCCTTTCACTCTCGATTAAAACATAAAATACTTTCAATTCTTTCTTATATAAGCATCATTAACGAATTAATTAAATTAACTCAAAGATAATTTATTATAATCACCAATTATAATTGAGTTATAATTGCTTTTCGAAAACATCATGAAATGATTTAAATTAATATAAATTCTTTTTTTTTTTAATCAAGTCTCTTTTGTAAACATGCACTTGAAATTTCAAAAAAAAAAAAAAAAAAAAATGTCGTCTCTATCTCACATCTCCAACAAATGTTCGTTTACTTTAACGCTCAGACATATAATTTACCTCATTACTTGTAAAACAACAAGCATTCGTTAATCATATCGCTTCTTAAAACATGTGTTTGAAATGAAAAACATTACCTATAAAATAAAAAGCTACTTGAATGCTAAGGCATATATTTATTTCATTTCTAAAAGGACATCATTTCGAAGATATTAAATTTATTTCCTGGATTAATATTTCCAGCAAAAACTAAAAAAAATGGCTAATTAGTCATTTCATCAAATTGAAATGCCTGATTAATTCCTTCACTGATTAAAACAACCAAATTAAAACAAAGAAAAACCCTTCTTCACATTCGAGACATTTCCAAAGGAACTTTATAATCCTTCGACGTCACTTAACGAAATTACGAGTCCATTACTTAAACGCACTTTATTAAAAATTCGCAGAAGTATTATTGGGATCTCGTTTTAAGTGAAATTAAGATAGTGATTGCTTGTTCAAACGAATTATTTGCGCGAACAAATTCTTTTTGTTGCCTCAAATCAGGGGGAAAATTAGCTTTCATCTGCTTTCTTTCAACTCGAGCAAAATGCCTTTAACACAATGTTTTGAAATTAATCCCGGCGAGGACGAGATCGAATGCATCGTCTTCATATTTAAAGGGTAAATTGTCGCGTTTCATAATGCGAATGGTTAAAAATGTTTATTTATTTATTTTGCCTTTCTAAATCCATTCTATTTTAATCCTCTGATTTTCTATATTTAGATATTTGGATGAAACGATGGAAGTTTTAAGATATTTAAATACAGTGCGATTTTGTTCTAATTGCACCTTTAGATATTTTACAATAATCCTTAGATGCCATATTAATTGTAATGCACTCAAACTTAAATCACTCACTATAAAACTCGCATCATAAGCGTAGTACATTCAGAACGGTTAACTGTGTTTACAAAAATACTAAATAAATTGGCGAAATTCATCCACTGTTGAAGTTGGCAGCCTGTCCAACTTTATTTTGCGATGTATCTCGAAAATGGATTGTGTGTGTGGGGGGGGGGGAATCAAAAGATCATGAGCTATCATGTAAAATATAAATTGACGAAATCGATACAGTGGGTGTAATTGTGGAACTCAATTGAGGTTTTTCTTTCCCTTCCATAGAAACCATCAACGAAGTTGTTTTTTGATATCTCTCAAAATTCACGGATAGTGAACCATTGATTATGTATCGAAGGATTTCATATAAAATTTTAAAATATATATTAATTAAAATTGACATATTTGATGTGCAATTACCTCCCTCCAGTATAACAATAAATCGCTCCGTGGGTAGATCATTACCCTTTTCCTCAACTTTTAAAACTTTTTCATTATCTTCATTGTATTATTTTTTTAACTTCATGGATCTTCAATAGAAACACTTATAATAGTTCTTTTCAGGATTTTTTAAAATATGGCAATAACTAGCCACTGGCTAAATAAAAGACTTTCTATAATGGAATTAATTCATTTAATGACACAGCCATATATACAAAACTGCACAAGCCATTCAGAATATAACTATATATTTCCTACATTATGTTGTGCGAGAGTCATATATTCTTCCGCATTTCCGATAAATTTGGAATGGATTTGAATATTAAGTCGTCGTTTTGCATTTGACACGTATTGCGGAAGCATGAATTGACTCCATTCTAATATGTATAGTGAAACATTCGACTAGACGTCAAATAGATTAAACTTTCCCAGGCCAGAAAAATTTGAAAATGATATTTAAATGCGGTATGATCATTATTGATGATAATTTTGAATAATTAGTTAATACACAAAGAGTGAGTTTTTTAAGGACTTTAAATTAGTCATGGTTTGCTTTTCATAATGAATCCTTTAAAAAACACACAAAAGTAATACTATTGCGTTCTTCTCCATTACGTCGGTTCTTTATAATTGGCGTACTATTTAAAAGAAATGTTATTGCATTTAATATCTTAATAGATACATGCATTTAATATCTTTATAAACATAAATCAACAATACAACAGTAACATTTACAACAATGAATTAAGTCTTCAACTAAAAATCTAAGCAATAATAATAATAATAATGAGACAAGGACATAACGAAAGTTATAGAATTTCTTACCATTTACACAAAGTGCTATCTTCTTCCCATTTTCTTTGATTTCTTTTTTTCCTTGGGTTTTCTTTTTAATTAAGTCGCAGCTCTCCAAAGGAAACCATCTCTGCTTGGCGGCTTGGCGACGAGACAGATAAGAAACTCGTCCGCGAACACTACATGGCGCCAATATCTGAAAGTATTGGCGCCATGTAGAGTTCGCGGACGAGTCCCATATGCATCTTCAAATGCTTCATTCTTCTTTTTTCCACAACTTCAGCTTTATTCTTCCTTTCAATCTTGAGCAATAACTGTCTTCGATTCTGATGCAATTTATATCGATTTCCATCGATTTTTGGTGGAGGAATTCCACTTCTTACAGAAAAAAAAAGGCCATGCATGGTTTTGTTTATTTCTATTCAAAATATAAAAAGCACGGTATACCTAACGAAATGGAGAGGGGGGGGGGGGAAGAGCACGAAAAAATGTGTAGTGATTTGATAATAAATAGTCAAACTTTGTTAAAAGTAACCCTTGTATAAAACAATAAGTAAGTACTAAACGGCATGTAAATGCTATAAAAATCTAAAACAACTCATTTTTTTAATTATAGAAAATGAAAAAAATGTAAGCAAATTCCACATTCTCTATGCGAAACTAAACTATTTCATCCAATTTATCTTTTAGGGAATAACCTAATTGTAGAAACTTTTGTATAAGAAGAAAACCATGATGGATAAAACTGGCAGTTAAAAGAAGAGTGATGTATAACTTGAAGATCAAACGAAGTGAAGTCTCCTTAAAAGCAAGAGAATTAATAATTGCAATCATTTTGTGTACTATAAATTCAAAATAATAACGAAAATCAACACATCCGTTCCTTAGTTTCGATCACTGGACGGATCTCGTCCATTTTAGTCATATAAAAAAGTTCATGATCTTTGGATTTATCAAAAATGATCGGCTACATGTCCATAGCAGCCATTTCTGAGAGAAGTTTTTCAAATGCACTTATTTTGCAATACATTTTCTGACTCAAATCTTCACAGAATCCTATAACCACAATCACTGCTCCAATTTGGAGTTTTTTATTTTAATGTAAAGCTCATAACATCATGAATGGTCCTTTACATACAAAACGTTGGCAGAGAACCCTGCCTTTACCAAACCGATTTTGTCAATTGTATTCGGCAGTAGGTTGATAATGTATACCAATCAGAAAGTTCGGAGTTCAAAATTCACATCCAAATTTAAATAAGTCTTTTAGAGTGATAAGGCGTCATTTATTAAAGCTGGCTAACATGACAAGATCAACACTATCATGGTTGGTTTACAAGGGGTCGTCATAGGCGGCAAATTATTAATTAAATTTAGAACAATGTAAGAAACAAAATTTAAAAATTTTAATTAAACTTTTAAAGACAATTTATTTATAATAATAGAGAAAACAAACTAGTAAAGTATGAAAATGTAAGAAACAGAATTCAGAAAGAAAACAAACTAGAAAGCATTTGAAAATGGGAGTAAAATTAAAAATTTTGAATTTCAATTTTACCATGGACATATTTATAAATTCGGTTATATATGAACTACATACATTTTAATCAGGTATAGAATTTACAAAATACCTACAATATAATGTAATCAAAATTTATGATTTCTATGCAGAAAGTTCGCGTAGCGCAGGATACAAGTTTGTCAGGAGTTTTGTCATTAGGAAAGCGCATAACTATTAACCGAACGTCGTCAACCCAGAAAACTGTAGATGAATAAACAATATAGTTCTGACTGTCTCACATTTTTTTTTTTTTTAAAGAATCCTTCTTTATTCCAAAAGTAAATGTGTGCGAAAATCAATTCCCTTCCTTACTTCGATTTCAAACTCTATTCTAGAAAATAATAAAAAATAATTTACTCTAAAGAACTGTTTAGTGAGAAAATGCAATGTTGCTTCGTACTGAGCGGGATTCCATTTTAGTATTATTGCTAAATAGGATAGAGTTGGGCAATACTGTACGAAGATATTTGTACCAAGTATGAAAAAGTATCAAGTACACAAAACTGATTCGCGAGACCTGATTTAAAGAATTAAGTTATTCAGTATCAGTTCTCGGACTGGAATAATACCAATATCTTCGACGTCATTCGTTTTCGGTCGGTGAAACTGTATTCGACCCACCTGACACAAGGTATCAGGTCGATTCAATACCACCTAATACTAGACTGCCGTTTCTGCCTCATCGAAGCTATTAGTAAGCATTATATATATTTTTAGTTCTCTATATATACCATTTCTTACACAATCCAGAATTAAAACATTTCTAACTCACTTTTCATTGTAATGCTTATTAAGTATATAACATAGATGCCATTTTCCATGAACAATTAAATATATTTTGCTTTAAATATATTTTTATTCGAAACAAATAGGCAATTCAACCAACAGAATTAGTATTATAAATAAACAGAAATAAAAGTTAAATATAAAAAGGCTATTCAAAGGGAAATGATTTAAAAGATATGCTTTAAAGAAAATATTATTTTATATCTAAATACTAGGGGACTTCTCCCTTCCTCCCCAACCTGGAATTATTCATATCCTCAGGTGAACGGAATGGATTCCCTCACACCAGACAACAAAAGTAAACGGTAACAAAATGTTAAAAGAAATATTTTAGCATTAGTTAAAATTGAGAAAAAATCTCATCACAGTTTTTATTTTTTCGACAGGAATAATGAATTTAAACATAAAATTAAGAATTAAAAATAATAAATAAAAACTTTTTTAAATGCGTCAAGTTTTTCTTCATTTAATAGTACTAAATGCCCCATTATTATATATATAACAATGCAGAGTTAACGCGCGCGTTGTTTAAGCGGTTGCTACCCGAGAGACGAAAAATATCCGTTCCTCTCAAAAGGCAAACCAACCGAAAAGCTATTCATTAGTGTTGCCAAAAACAGTGCGCCTAAAAGTAGAATGAATGAATAATATTGTTTAATATTCATTTGTTATGTAGTATTAATTAAAGTTTTACTTTTCCTTCTGTGTCACGACTTTACTGTCAAGTGCAATACAAATATTTACTACGACATAATGAAAATTTTCAACAAATATTTCAAACAAAGCAAACCACAGATGCTATGTATGGGCCAGGTGACTCATTCTCTCCAATAACACGGCGAATAAAACACAATATTTGCATAAAACCTGTTATACAACAGATAGATATGAAGAAATATTTAAAAACAAAATGAAAATGAAACTTTTGCCTCCACGCTGTTCAGCCTTATAGAATTCCTTTATTTTTAAAATAATGTTTTTAAAACCAAAAACAAATTAATAATCAAAGCAAAAGGAAACGAGTGATTTGAGTTCAAAAAAGACTTTATAGTTAGCATCTATTAATAGATAATATTTAATAAGAATGAAAAGGAAGGGACCAATTACCGGCTGTATCAAGTATAATAGAATATAAGAATCACTCTGTACGTGATATAGAAAATAAGATGTCCATCCGTCTTAATTTGAGATATTTTGTTCTATTACAGAGAATATTAAAGCAGCGGTTTTAAAATGCTATAAATCAAGAGTTACTACTCAAAATGAACTGAAATTTAGTCTGATTATACTTGAAGCAATGCTATTTGTTAGGTAAAGAAGCGAAATCATTTCAAAAATATAATGATAATTAGGGCCGTCTGTGTCATTGTAAAGAAAGTTGACAAATGTAAAATATTTTTATTGGAAATGCCCGATTGTAGTCGCCTTACAAAGGAATGCGTCTTCTATCAGATGGAAGTGGCAACTTTATAGTAAGAAAACGGACAATATTCATTGAACATTAAAAAATGAAAACTTACCGCAAAAATGTCTTTGCTACTTTCCCAAGACATATCCAATAAATTACCCATCGTTTTTTACAAAGCTGTTTCTTTCAATAAGTATTATAGCTCAAAAATATATTATATATCATCTTAAAACTCAAAGAAATTATCTTTTCAATGATACAATTTAGTTGCTTTAAAATTTTTGTATATATTTAATTAATTTTTAAAGATATTTTAAAGCATATTTTAGAAAAATACTTTCAATGAAATACAAATAATTTTCATTTTTGCTATTAATAATACAGCTTGGGTTTTTTTTTTTCATTGCATGATGATCAAGATACGAATATTCGACTTATTTTCCCCATTAAGGATGAAAAATTGTTTAAAGCATATTTTTGATAAATCGCAGTGACAATTACCGCTAATATTTATCTTCAACACAAGAAAACTTCTAAAAGTTCGACTTATAACCACACAATGTTAAATACATTTTTTTAAATAGAATTTTCTCTTGACTAATTCCTTATTACGTATTCCCAGTAAGTCATCCGGTCGCAAAAGGGAGCAGCTAATTTGTAATATTTCTGGTTAGTTTTTAATAAGACTTGAGATCATGAGTGAATATAGAAAGGAATAAACGTACAAATAATGGTAAAATGTTTATTAGAAACCACTGAAAAGATTAGTAAAATTCAACATTTAATTAAAAAAACATTTTTAACAGTTACGCAAATCAAACTCATTAAATCACTCATGAAAAAAAAAAACTCATTACTCAATCAAATTTATTTCACAACAACAAATTCAATGATGTTCCGCATTCATGAGAAAAGTATATTAGCCCTCTGAAATTCACCACGAAGAACACACTGCAATTATTCCCTCATCGTAATACAGAAAACTCATGATAATGAATTCCCATTTCAATTCGCCTCATGGCAATTCAAATAATTCTTTCCGGATGTTACATTGTAAGATCTTACTGTACAACAACTGTAAAGTCAGAATTTTTGTGCTTTGCATATTTTAATGAATTTTATTTTGCAGTGAAGTCCCAGAAATTTGCAAAAGAATAAATAAAAACAATTTGAAGAAAGGAGAGAAATTTGACCCATTGCCCCCCTAGAAACTTTCTGCCCCATAAAAGTGTTATTCCTTTTTCAAAGCATTCCAAGTATTTAGGTGCATCTATTTTGGACGCCAATTTTTCCCCAATCGAATGAAATAAAAACTCGACACAAAACCACAGTTTGAGTAACAAAATGACATACCAAATTCTATTTATTTAAATTTGTGTTTTTAAATTATCGCTTTGACATGCAATCGAAATGGCAGACCGATCCCTAGACAGATCTGGTACAAAATATGATACATACGTGCACTTTCGACCACTCGTTTCTTTTTCTTATCTGTCGCTGTGCTTTTAAGCTGTCATGTTCTCAATTATTATACGATTTGGGGTTTTTCTATTAACTCACCGGTGAATTTGATAAATATTCAATAGTTTATCACATTTAACCATTTTAGTAGTGATTACGAAAAATGCCGGTGATTATACATAATCACCAGATGAATCACATTTGCCGTAACATAGACACAGTAATGAAAATTTATTGCCCAACTACACAAATGCACTTGAATGGTAATTTCATTTCTTTATCCAGGCCACAGTCATAACATGAAAGATCCTATCATCAGAAAAGCATATCATAAACCAGCATACATCACAAAATATTAAAAATACTCATTACAGTCACTCACTCATTCCATACAAAATTCATCGGCCGGCTGAAACGCGCGCATTGTCGCTCCATTCGCATCATCGCGGCCTAATGAAATCTCTCTCCCTGCCGCCATCAGCGATGCAGCACGCATCCCGACCCATATTGCGTTTCCAGCAAAAATTCCGAATGTTTTCCAATTACAGGGAGCGGGAATCATTCCTCTCTGGAACACGAATGCATACTGGGAAGGGAGGGGGGGAGGCTACATTATCGGAAATTCCTCGTGTCACGTTAGTCTGCAATAACTGTGACTCGCCAGGCGGAAGGGCCTGAGTGGACATGCAGTCACGTGACACGCTATAAAAGACGGAGGAAACCTCCCTGGGATTATCAGCTGCGTGGCGAGAGAAATCCTTGTGTCTTCTTTTTATTGATGTATGGAGAAAATATTGCTGTGTATTGAATTACAGGATGGTGAGCCGTTTGGTATGAAATACTCTCGGACGTTCTCTATCTCTCTCACTCTCTCTTTTTTGGTAGCTGAAAGAGCGCAAAATTCAAACAAATTATGCTGTATCTGGTGAAAAAAAATATTAATGAAAGTCTTTACGTAAGCACAATATCCTAAGATGGCAGGTTAGAAGCAAAAGAAAATTTCACGATGTATTAGTAAGCATATTTAGCAAAATACAGCATACTTTGTCTTAAGTAACACGTCATAACGACAGTGGCAAGGAAAAGGTAATTGGCGTCATAAAAATAATGGTTTTTTTTTTTAGTTACCATCAATGTTATTAGCAATGACCGACGGTGCCAGGCATTATTTTCCTTCATTTGTCATGTTTCATTTTGGTCAATAGGAGTGGTCTCCCAAACACTTTCTCACCAACTCTCCAATAAAGATGTTATCCCAGAGGACGTTTTGAATGGCAGTGGCCTACATTAGCCACGAAATTGGCTTAAATTTAGCATTTCTACGGAATCAATCGTGTCATCCCTGAGTAAGTTTTTTTTTTGTGATTATTTTCTGGCATGCTGTTAATAGTATCCAAAAATCCAATTGTGTTTAGATGCGTTTTTCCCAACCGACTGAAACAAAAATTTGAAACGTAACTATACTTGTAATTACAAATCTGATATATTAAATTCGTCACATTTGCACGTCTCTTAATGATGAACAGGCCGATCGATGGTTACTCTCCTTGTTGGATTTGGCTCAAAATTTGACTTCTACACTACAGATATTAAATTTGTGAACTGAATTCTATACATTTAACTGTCTTTGTTTTCATCGTGACAATTTATATTCAAACTGCCTGGCAGGCAGATTTTTTTCTTAAAGGATTTTGATCAAAATTTGATAGAAATCTACAAATTGGCTATAAAAAGTGCATACCAAATTACATCTGTCTGTCTGAATTCGTTTTTCAGTTATCTCTGTCACATATATACATACAAACAAAACGCCAAAAATGTATTTTTCGATTTTAGGGAAGTCCCCATCGTGGGAAATCAAGTAAAGCTCGAGATAGAATTTGTTGACTATTACAATTCTTTTTCTATACCACGTAAAGGAAAAAGGAAAAAGTGGTATAAATGCACTAAAGTTCCGTCTCGTTGCTGTCCCTTAAAACAAGCTTCTGGGACAACTATATCCTTTCCCTTCCCATTGTTACGATACTACAAAGTAAATTCGGTAAACTTTTGGACAATTTCCCCACAGGCAGATTATCTCCACGGTTTAATATGAACGGTTAATTTTGGTATTTACATAGAGAAGTTGGCTCAAAGCATCTTTGAATGACTGTGCTCACATACATAAAGGCTGTTGTATGACTTTTCCGTAACGATCATAAAACTGCTACTCAATAATTCTGTTTACAAGGCGGATTTGTTATGTTACTGATACAGATCAGTTCTCGAACGTGTCAGATTTGGCGAAAGTAGCACGATGTTTAGCAATTTCCAGCACTTAATGACATGTTCTTTAATACAATTTCATGCGTTTTATTACAATCTGAATATCGCCCCTTTTTCTTTTGAAAGATGAATTGATTTTCAATGAATTTATTCAAAAATGTATGATAAAAATCAATGACGAATGATATTTCTTCTCATATTTCTACTGCATCCACTTCGAAACAATAATCATTTCTGCTAAATTTTAGAGAGTAAATGTATTATTTTACACAAATATAATGATTTGCATGAAACGAAAGGGTTTTGATTGCATTAGGTTTTGTTTTATTTCTTCTTGATTCATTTGTTTAATTCAATAAGTTCGAACACTGAATTTTTTTTATTTAAGTATAGGCAATTAAAACAAATTCTTAAGTTTGAAGTACAATTAAATGAGGTTAATAGTATTGGAATGATTTGTAAGGAATGAATAGTTGCAAAAGCAATTTCTGAAATGCCAAAAGTAGTAAGAACAGGTTCCAACTATACTTATTTAGTTTCCACGTTCAAAAACATCAGTTCCTAGAGTAGAAGCGCCATTGCAAATTTAAGTTTTTCTGTTTATCATCGTAGATTTAATTTCAATGTTGAGGCATTTTTTAAAATCTGTATTCTGATAAAGATAAATTATTATTTGTTCATTACATAACTTTTCATTTTATATACGAAATATTGAAAGTACACAGTGTATAAAAAGAAACAGCCAACTAAAACAAAAGTATATTAATATTTCACTAATTGATCATTTGCATCTGCAAAAATCTGTAGGATATGTTAGCTGACTTCAAATTTAATTTTCTTCTACATGCCCTATTTATTAAAACCTAATCAAAATCTATTACTGAAAAATAAAATAGTATTTAATAAATGATTTTTACATAAGTATATGTAATATACATTCTTCAGAAATTTTAATATTTTTAAAGATCGTTCTTATATGTAAAATAAGTCATTAAAAATCGTGATGAATGAAGTTCTGGTAATGCACTCTTCAACAATATACATCTACACTTTTACTGTAAATTTTACCGATTAACTATGCTTTTTTCCATATTTGAAACAATGTAATTATTTCCAATTTCAGAAAAATTTAGGGCCGTTTCAAATATTCCTGATGCCCTGAGATAATACAAATCTCGAGGCTCCTTTTTCCCTCTAAATTTTTTTATCGATTTTAATTTAACTTTTATTCAGCAGTTTCAAGTAGCAAAGCTTGAAAAATTGCAGTCCTTTCCTTTCTAAAAATCCTTTCTAAAAAGTCCATTTCAATATTTCACATATAAAACAAGTGCATAGTTAAAATGTAAAATCAACTTTAAACAAAATATTAAAAACAAAAGACAACTTTCGTTAACACACTCTAAATAATACTGTCAAATGAGGGGAAATTTTTTTAAAAAAACTGAAAAGCTCCAAATTTTTTAGAATTATAAAATAGTGTAATGAATAACTTATAAATTGTAAGTAGGAATATTACTATAATAAAGTTCCAAAATTATTTTAATCAATACAATGAATATTAATTATTTCACTTTGTTAAGCTTTGTCATGCCTCGCCAAATTTAAATACTTCATAATTCAATTAGAATACTCATGTTAACTGACCTGCATATGATTTAGCGATTAATAGTTATCGTAAGTATCTTGTATGTGCTTCCTATGCATTCGACACCATCGATGGAAAATCAAAAAAAAAAAAAAAAATACAGCGTTTAGATACCATGTATGTTTTATAGTCAAAATCTTTCGTTTATATTATGACATATAAAATATATGAAAAGATAAAATTTTCATACAAAAATTAAAATTAGATTTTTAAATATGAGATATGATGTATTTCTATAACTATATAAGGTTTGTTAAGATATTTATTCCATGTGTATATGAATTATTTACCGGAAATTCGAAAGCTTTGAACTGATTTAATTCCAAATAGTAAGAAATTTATCAACTGTTAAATTTTCTTATTGACTTATGTGCAATTAATTAGCTGAAATTTGCATTTAAACGATGCATTTATCTTAAAATATTTGAAATCGTCTGTGGTGGTATTAGTTAAGTTCAGGTGTATCTTTTTTAGAATAGAATTTCGCTATTTTAGATATCTTTTTTTAGATTATTGATTTAGCATACTTTGACTGTTGATGAACAATTCAGAGAGCTGATATGATTTGCAACGTTCTTGATATATTTAGTCATATATTTGAAACTTGCCACCTTTGGTGACTAATTAGTCAGCGGTGATTCATGGTTGAGGAAAATTTCAATTGTTTCCACAACAAATTGTTCTTAAACTTCAAATTTTGATACCTTCTGCATATATATCCATATATAAATTATCTTATTTCAAAAGCCTTACATTGTTTTTATCTTCATATTGCACTGGAACAATTTGTTTTTTTTTTGTCTATATTTTATGCACAAAATATTTATTTTTTCAATTATATCACATGCAAAAGCAGCTATATTTTAAAAATGGAGGTATTTAAAAAAATGTCCAACATTGCTTCCTTTTAGAGTTAAGTATCATTTGTAAATACAAAAAATATCACAAAAAATTATTACAAGCATACCTAATATTGAAACCTACTAATTATGGAAAAATGAACCTAATCTTCTTATTCTGGTCACAGCAATAGAAAAAAAAAAGATGAAGTATTCGTAACAACAAAAGACAAGATGAAATATTTGAGTTTCTTTTCAACAATGAAATATATTGTTGCAAAATACGTTTAAAATATTTCAAAAAAATTATTAAATATAGAAAGAAAAATTATACGGTAAAAAATTTGATATCATTAAAAGATAATTTTTTTTATTGCCGTAAAAACTATTTTTCACTGTAAAATTTTAGAAAGTTATAACGAAATAAAAAAAAATTCTATTCATTTTTGATTAATTAAAATTCTAATTAAATTGTTTTTAAAAAATCGCTCTGAAAATCTTTCCCCCACCCTCTAAAGTATATATTTGCCAAATTTGATGGGCATAAGTCGGATGGGCTTGCTTGTACAATACATATGTAAATACCAATACATTTTCTCGCCAAATATTCTTGCCAACAGATAAGATGTGTTTTAGCAAACCCAGACTAATCACTCCCTACCCTCTTTTTTCAAAAAGCTACGATTCCTTTACTGGTCGTTTATGACCGGTACTGAAATGTCCGTACGGATGAGTTCCACTGCCCATAAGGAATTGACAATTAGCTACATCCTGGTGGAATTTGCCCCAAATTTAAACTCTTGTGGAGATGGCCAAACACCAGATTTTATCTTTTTTGTTTGTGGTGTTGTTGCACTCGCAGATGAAACATATTTCCAAAAGTGAGTTGGCTGGACACAGGGGCGACAAAAAAGTAGAAATTTATCAAAATGAGGAGGAGGTCGAATTATTTGACGACTACAACGTTTTCTTACTGCATATATACTTATTATCATATGCGAAAAAAACAATCCTATTTAAAATAAAAGAATGCACATAAGTAACATAACTAAATATACCGAAAAGGTACACAAAATAAGTTAAATAAGATATAAAAGTAGAGAAATGCAAGATAATCTACTAGAAAATCTCAAAAAAATCTGAATTAATCTGAGATGCTATAAAATTTCTGAAAAGCAGTATTAAATTATTCATTAAGCCTTACGTAGCACTGCTGATTAAAACATGTTTATCTATACATCGTGTTAGTGACCTTTAACCGTATAGAGAGAATCAATAAGAAATCAATTTAATAACCCAGTTTAAATTAACGGACTATATTTAGATTGATTTTCGAAAATACATCTCCTAAAATTTTAAGACATCTAATCCAGGCACAAATAATTCAACCTTTTTTTTTTTTTTTATCAAATTCTAACAGACATTGAGTAGTTTAAATTAAAAGTCTCACATCAAACAAACCTTATCACTGGGAAGATATTTCGAAAGGTTATTAAATAATAAAGAAGATTTTCTAATGATAAAGAACATTACTGAATCCAATATTTGCTGAGAATTTCACTTCCTGCTTCAGATAACAAGTTTCAGCTCAATTTTTCAATTTCGTCTCGCTCGCACCCTCCAATGAGCCATTTTCATCTTTCCGGGATGCAATCAGAATAAACACTTCACGCCTCGAATATTAAAGAATTTTAAAAATTTGAAACTTGAGCGAAACTCTACGCTTTCACGAGAGAGCATATTAAACATTTCCATTTATATTTTGCGAAAAAGGAAAAGCGTGAAAATAATTTTTCCAGGACACCTTTCTCAGTCGGCACTTCTGAAATATTTCCGGAACCATAATATTCGAAGCATTTTGATAAAGAACTTGCGCAAAATATCAACCAAAAGATATGGAAATTACAAAATGGCCTTCTGGTGATGACGTCATGTCTGAGAGGCGAGTTTTGAAATGGGAATTTCTGCTTCTGGAATTTTTGTGAATAGTTGAGCGTTGTGATGCTGTGCTGCTTTTGCTTTTGAGAGCCTCTTAGATGTATCCTTTAGCTTAGAGCTCGGTAAATAAAATGACAGTTTGCATGATATTTTGCGTTTGCTTCCGAAAGAGCTCTTTCCTAGAATGTTGAATTATTACGCCATGATTGTGAGTAAGATTTAGTTCTGTCTGTGCTGCCTCTTTGTGTTTACAAAAGAAATTATCGCGCAAAGAGTTGGAAAGGATTCCATAGAATTTCAATTAGAATGTGAAGATATACATTTGGAATGCGCAGGGAGCATACACAGCTTGGATTAAGGAAAACGCCATGCGTTTTAAATTTGTTGAAATGCTGCTTTAGATCCAAGCTCAGTTACAAACCTACTTTTGTTCTAGGGAAACATGCGAAGCAAAATGGTTGTGTTGGATTTAAAATCGTTGTTCCTTTGAAAAACGAATTAATAAAATAAATTGCGATGTACAATAAAGTAAACGCTTGATCATTTACATTGAAAATATAGCTGTAACACACAAAAAGGTGATTTGACATAGAATTAAAGATGATTCGAACTTCGAAACATGATGACATTTCGGGCTTGAGACTGTCCTAATAATATTTTTGAACACTCATTTTTTAATACTACTATCGATTTGTTGATTGTAAATTCAGAAAATTCATTTTTATTTTCAATTAATGAGAGGAATTTGATTAAAAGGTCAAGATGCGTTCCATTTTCCCATCATTATTATTTTTTTTCTTTCATTTTAAATAATTTTTGATGATATTTTGGACAGAGAATAGTTTTCAAATCAGCAGAAGTTTTCTCTTCTCAATTTTTTTCTATATTTCCACAACATAGTAGTCGGGTTTTAACTTCTACTTCATTGTAAAGTGAATAGAATTAATTTTCATTTTGAACCTCTACCTCAGATTCCGAAATCAGATGCAGACTTATAGTTGGGATATCAGTCTCGCATACGAAAACTGACTAAATGGTCGCGATGAGGAATTTAAATACTCAGAATAGAACAACCGATGCACAGGTAATCATTTGATAGTTTTGATCCAAATTTCGATACGAATCTACAATTCAATTAATAAATATGTGTCATGTATCATCTATCCAGGTGGTGGCAATTTTGAATAATCGAGCTCAAACACACAAGAATAGGCAAACTGGCATTCTACTCGTTCAAGAATTCATGTCATTTTCTCAAGTAAAAGCTTTTTATGTAAGAACCACATGTTAAATTTCATTCGTTTGTTGAGAGACAAACATATTTTTAACATGATATTATCCTTCTTAGGGAAATTTCAAAAGGGAGATGCATTAAAACATCCACTTTTGAAATTCATTCCAACCGTTTTTTATTTAACTACTCGTCTCCTTTTTTTTTAATAACTGCATTCCCCTCCTACATTATAAATGGGCTAAATAATATATATATATATATATATATATATATATATATATATATATATATATATATGCTGTTTCAATATCTTCAGCGGAGTGCGCGAATTTCCAGTTTAGTTTTTTAACTGAAAATTTTCAATCTATTTTCTCGCCTGGAACAGGCAATATTCTAACAAAATTGTTATTCTGAATGCAAATTTAATTTTTAATTGAGTGTAATAATTTATTTGAGTTTATTCTTTACTGAAACACATTGCAGGAGAATTGAAATTATTTTCTTAAATATAAACATTCCTGAGAGAAAATGATCTATACATCATACTGATATTGACTGTAGGATTTGCATATAATTAAACAGCACAAATTTGTATTTTTAAAGTTCTTTTACACTATTAATTAACTTTTTTTGATATTATGCCCTTTATCAATTTCATTGGGGAAAAAACAACAACGAAATAATTTCCAGACATGAGAATGAGATACAATGAGAAACAGATGCAATTTCAACAGGTGTTTCTTACGCTATAGCCATTCTACCTATATGCATTTCAGTTCCCCTCGCGTTTGTTTCATTTCTTCATTCCACTCTTTTATAGCATATTTAAGATATAGTTACAGGATAGTTATATTCCTTTCCCTAATACATACTTTTACAAAAATGATGACCAGATTGATTGTTAAGGATACAAGACACGGGAATCAAAGGGAAACCGAAACGATTTGAGAAAGGAGCATTTTCTCGTTTAACTGTTGAAATGCGCATTAATTGTCATCTTGTTTTTAATGCCGTCTGATGATAAACGATTGTTTATTTGCTTGCATCATTAGGTAAGAAAAATATTTCTATGCAGGATATTTTTTTTACGGGAAAAGTTGTTGAATTTATCTTACCTCATTAACAGAGATAGAATAGTAATTAAAAAAACCTACAATTTTTGAGTTTTTTATTTACCGCAAAAAATGAATATCTAAGTAAAAAGATTAAAAAATTAAAAAAAGACTGATTTTTCAGATTGGACCATTTAATTTTTTGAAATTGGGCCACTCATTTTCTAAAGCACAATTAAAGCAAGGTTATTTTTGGAATATAAAATTCACACTAGTAAATCCATATTTTAAGAACACAAGAACATTCTAACTATTGTATTACTTATTCTGTTTCCCTCTCGTCTAAGAAAAAAAAAATAAAAAAAATATATAAAAAAATATATAAAAAAATGCAGCCTTAGGATTTTTTTTCAATGTATATTAAACGCTTTGAACATTTTTTAAATTTTTTTATTTGATTACTCCATTTCCAATTTATTATACTAATTATACTAGTGATTTCAACAACACTTTTGCAATATTTCTCGTAGCAGTCACATTTCTTTAAATAATTCCAATTTTTAAAAGTTTTGTAATTTTGATAAATTGGGTAAATTTCACAAAACAAAAATTTAGATTATTTTTAACAATTTGAAATAAAAGGAAAACTAATGTATTAAAAATTGAGTCAAATAAGATTCCTTACATAAAATATTAACAGATTTTGTAAATTTA
>JAPMOR010036729.1:520718-559977 GCA_026543865.1 Argiope aurantia
TAACTTTCATTTTCAATTTTTCCAGCTGGCAAACAAAATTTTGGAGCTAGACCAATTTTGAGATGAAATAACAGCTATGATGTCATTGTTCTATGTCAACCTTTTATAAACGCATCTGCTGTCGATTTGCTGCTGCACGTAATATAAGCGTGATGGTTAAGCATCTACTTTTTTCATATTTAATTATGCTTACTCCGTCAACACAAAGGTCCTGACATCTTTATTCTAAAATCCGGTCAGTTGAAAAGACATCTCCCCTTTAGATTTTTTTCGTTGCACTTTCGGGAGGGTGTATGATATTAGACGACTGAAGGGAACTAAGTACGTGGTGATTCTTCTGTCCAACTGGATCCCAAATCCGGAACGTTTCGATTCCAGTTTCAAAACTCTATCACTATCCAACATGGCGCAATAATTTTCAACAAATTTTGCAAAGCTAAATTAAATAAAAAAATATTTGCTTAGTAGATAAATATTGCATTGCATTAAATTTTGTTCCAAATACTACACATAAAATTCCAGCAGATTGTGAGGAAGTCAATAAGTATTAAAAATTTATGACGCATTTATGAGGAAAATTTTTTTTAAACGAAACACTTACATTCTAGGACATTTCAAGATGTGCCGGTAAATATTATGTATGTATTCAATTATTCCGAAACAAACTTCTTATCAAAATATGTTTCAAATAAACAGAAAAATGACGGAAAATCAGGTAATTAAGCTCGTCTATCACAATGGATGGCGATTACCGCCGCAAAATGATTCGATTAAGGAATTAATATTGAACCACCCCAACTCTCAGAGAGTGCAAGTATTGCAATACTTTTGAGAAATTTCTTTTCGGTGAAACGGAAAATATCTCTTTTATTTGTGCAAATTACAAGGACGATGTTTTGGACCGAGCATTAAATTGAAAGATAAATATGAAGAATAGAGATGTCATTGTCCGATTCAAAACTACAAGCGCTACAATGATAATCACATACAAAAGAAAGAGAAGAAATTATGCTTTCATACATTTTTATTCTAAGATAAAGTTCCCTTCAGCGTACAGAAAACTGAAAACTCAAGAGTTTCTTTCCCATTGTCATGTTTTTCATAAATCTAAATATCAATTTCATTTCTACCAAATGATTCAGCATTATTGCATTCATTAGAAGCATGATTATTTAGTGAAAGTAAATGTCCTCTTTTTGCTTCGCGCCTTTAAAAAAATGCAATATTATCGATTGTCTTTTTCGAAAAACAATCTTCCTTTCTCTTAAATGAGTGCAGTTTTTTTCTAAATAATCGATATCCAGAAAGTGTCAAAATGATGCACCATCTAGAATAATGTGAGAAAAGAACCAACTCAATACAAAAGTTTGGGACTGAAATTAGGAAGCTATCTTGCCTAAGGATTTTTATCAGTTTCACTCATTTATTAAGTAAGTTAATAGCTTTAAAAGATTATAAAACGATGATATAAATGTTTCACCACCAAAGTTTTTTTCCGATAAATTTCATATTCAGTGGTGAAATATAACGGTTCAATAAAATACCACAATAAAAGTAGTAAGGAGTAGTTTTTAAAGCTAAAATGCAGAAAAAAATACCTGACGAAATGAAACATTTTTTATAATATATATTATTTAAAACAAAGAAAATCTATTTAGAAATTTGTCATCGAGGTCAACAGTGCCATTGTAGGCTAAAAATAAACACTGAATTTATATAAAATAATATGCATAATTTCAATATTACGCGATTAACTAAAACTTAATGGTTATGATAACACGAAAATAAATTTTACACATTTAATTAAATTTTTATAACTCGTTTGTTGACTTAACAATATAGAATATTTTTTTTTACAGATCCACTTCTTATATATCATTATTTGGTTCGCAAAGCATGCCTCATCGATTTCCTCGCTCTTGCCTTCATTTTACATATTTCCAAGACAGCAGTACGTGTTTCACGGGCAGAATCATACAATCCCTTTGAATTGATTTTAATATCATAAGTCCCTAAAGTAATTTCATTCTTAGAGCATATAAGCGGTTTTTAATAACCCCACTAGCATTTACAAAGCTTTTATAATTGCAAATTTACACGATTATTTTATAAACGACAAATTGCAATAGTTGAAAAAACAAATGTAATTGCTAAAAAAAATTGTGTTTCATTAAACTCTTGCAGTTGGATAATTTAACCAGTTAAGTGATTCGATCTCTTCGGAAAATGCATATCTAAATTGACATGAACATATATATTTTACAAATATTATGTAAATATTATAATTAATTAATTATAAATATAAAAATTAAACAATTATTATATAGATATAATAATTGTCATTGAATAAAACTTTGAATTAACTGTTTATTATTGATAAAGTTTCATTGAATGAATATAATAATTATCATAACACAAAATGTGCTTTTTCCATGACGAGTATACTCGTCAAAAACAGTTAACTGGTTAGGGTAAACAATTTTCAAAGAAGATAAAAAAAGATATAGTTAAATGTTTATGATTTTTAAATTAATAAGATGCTTTCATTTGATCGGTTATTATGTATAATATATAGGAAATTTTCTTCAATTACTTCGGGAAACATTTAATCAAATGAAAATATAGCAAATAAAAGGTTTCCATCTTCCCAAAGTATACTAATAAATAAAGGAATGAAAATTAATTAAAGTTTGGTATCGCTGCGTCTTTTTGAAAAAATTTACAAGAATTGTTTTTAAAAAAATTTGTACGACGTTTTAAAGATAAAACACGAAAACAATGAGCGTTTCTTAAGATATTTATTCTTTACTAAAAAAGCGTTAAAAATCACAAAGATTTTTATGCAAAAAACAAAAGAAAGTTTAAACCGCAACAAAGAAAAGATCTGCCTTTTCTTCAAATATTTACATTATAATATCAGTTTAATCAATGCTACTAAAGTTTGTAAAAACGCGCAACAATAGCTTCGGTATTATGGCATCCCTTTTTTACGATATTCGGTTTTTACAAGCTGTAATGAAGTTTTTACAGCATCGGTGATCGTCGTCTTATCTGCTGGAGGAAGAAAGATTTAAAATATCTTTCTTTTAAAATAGGAAAACTAACTATTTCTGTTACACCAAACAGTTAATTTTAAAATGTATTGTTTTAAAATGACAAGGAAGTATACGAAGGAAAAAAAATTATAAGGAATGAATCTTGAAGCTAAAGTTAGTAACAAAAATAAAACCCACACAATTTTGCTTCCCTTTTTTTTTTTTTTTTTTTTTTTTTTGTTATTGATCGCTCATTTTTTTAAAAAAAATTACGAACTCACGTTTTGCAACATTATTATAATAAACCTTATCAATAACAAAACAATAACATTATTATTCTTTCTAGAATCTATCTTGAATTTGAAAACAATAATTAAATTTAAAAAAATGCCTTAAAAATGTGCTTTTGCTTGTGTTTCAGAGCAATTAAAATGAGGACGGAAAATAAATGGAAAGAAGCATTTTCTAAAAAATATATATTATTATTATAAAATGAAAAAAATATTAATATTGGAAAATGTTTGTAATTATTTATTTTATTCAGCATATGGAAAAGTAATTATTAGCAGATATTTCTGACTGGATTACAATTTTGATTATATTGATTGTGTGAAAAAAAATGAAAGTAGAAAACATGAAGAAAAAAGTCTCAACAAATTTTTATTAATCTTTCACCAAAAAATGGATTTCTTAAATCACATACTCTTTTTTAAATCTCAGAACGTTTTAATCGTTAATTTTAATAATTAAACTGCAAAACATGCTTATCGTTGAAAATTTTATTCAAATTTTACACACCTTTAATAAAGTATTCCCTAAATATCTGCAAATCATTTTACTTGTTGAAAATTATAATGAAATTTAAATAAATTATTTAAATAAAGTTTTGACCCTACCGATTTCTGAGTGTCAATTAAATTCTTCTTTTAAAATAGATAACAAAAATATACTTGTTACTTAATTATGCAAATCTTTATTTCCACCAGTAATTAAAAAGAATGCATGCGTGTGTTGTTGCTGTTCTACAGACTAGACCAAATGATCTGAAGCTACCAAATTTGGAGGTTAAAATGTGCATCTCGGAATGATATTTTTTGAAATCTTATTAGATAATTAAAAAGTGAGCGAATTTTGGGATTTCCTCGTTATACTTTCCAAAATATTACTTCACAAAAATAATTTTCACATCGTTTTTAAATATATAAAAATGTTTTAATCTTTAATGATACTAATTTAATGACCCTGCAAATTGTTCTAAAATTTTGGCAATTAAAAAAAACATATTGTTGTGCTTAATTTCCAACTATAGATTACATTGTTTCCTTGAAATTTCTGCGCATTGCATTATGATATTTCTGTCAAATATCGGCGCAGTTTTCAAGATTAATAAGAAAGTGAAATAATAACTCTAAACTTAGAAAATGGTTGAACCAGGCATAAACGTTTTTAATAAAGCTTTAATGGTATTGAACCAATTTACATTAGACAATTTCATGTATTCGATAAACAGAATTTGATTCAAAACAGTTATAATAACACGGCTTTAATGTCACAGAATCATGGATTTGAAGTTATATCTAAAATTAAATGTCACCAATATTCACAGAGAACCAGCTGGTCACCAGAGGCGACTGGTAAAAGATAAAAAGGAAAAACAGTGCACATTCAAGAGCAACGAAATATGTTGCTCATCCGATACTGATTTCCGACACTGATGAACTGCGATTGATGTCAATGCTTTTAAAATCCATGAATGCTCTTAAAGATGACAGTAAGAATGCATAAATATCGCCAACTGATTTCAATTATGAATGCAAAACACATCGAAGGGATCTCAGATGTGAAAACAGAAGGTTAAAATGCTTTTAAACTGAAACAAAATTAAATATAAATTACAAAAGGGCATTGCGTAACGATTTTTTTCAATAATACAACCAACAAACCCAGCGGAAATGTTCCCTCGTCTCCTTTTACAAAAAGTAAGAATTTTCTTTCTAGTTCATTTGCTCGACTCAAAATTTAACAGCGTTTTATTATTTTACAGTTACAGACCTCATATTCATTTATGCAGCTTGCTGCTCTTTTCAATTATCCTATTCACATACATACAAATTGGCACTCATTTTAATGGACATGTCCCAAAATTACATAATATCTAAACTATGTAAATAAGACATTTCATTCATCTTGCTTATTGCGGTCATGTTTAATAGCTTTCAACAATCT
Source organism: Argiope aurantia (assembly GCA_026543865.1). Lineage (NCBI taxonomy): Eukaryota > Metazoa > Arthropoda > Arachnida > Araneae > Araneidae > Argiope > Argiope aurantia. The sequence goes on from JAPMOR010036729.1 coordinate 525,980, forward strand.
CTCCACACACATTGGCAGATTTCCGTTGCTGGATTAAGGCTTCGCACGTTTGTTCACAGGAAATGAGCAGGCGGACAACGCTGCAAAAACAAAATATTTGCCTTTGACGAAAGGAACATCATACTGCGATGTAAATAATTCATTTCCACACGCAAGTCATGGGATGAGCAGACTAGCAAAAAACTCAATTTTATAAAACCCACAATTACATTCTGGCCTTGTCATTGAATGCGTGAACTCGATGTCAAATTGACTCGACTCCGCATTGGTCACACTCGCTTAATCCACAAATATATTTTATTCTGTAATAAAGCTCCTTTGTGCTCAAAATGCCAGGTTATTTTAACCACTCATCAAATTTTGAATGAATGTTCTGATTTTAATCTCCATTGTTTACATTTTTTTAACTCTTCATCCATGGATATGCGAACGCTGTTGGAGAAAATTCTACATAAGAAACTTTCTAAGTTTTTAAAAGCAATTGGTATTTATCACCTTATCTAAAACTCTATTATATTTATTGTTTAACCCACTCGTATTTTTTTTTACAGTTTTATCATTGACTTTTAAACAACATTTGTTTTATTGAAAACTCTTTGAAGTTTTTTTAAACATGGTCTCCTTATTAACCATCTGTTTGGTGCAGCATAGCCTTTTCTGGCTCTTGTGCCATTAAAACCGACAAACCAACCAATAACGTTTATTGTCGCTGGTACTATTTGAGTCACCGGTGATTCGAACCTATCATCTATCACATCTTTCTCAGCAAATCATAGAGAAGGGGGTCATCTAATGAAACAGAATGCCAGATTGAGTTGAGTTATATTCATGTCTCCTTTCGAAAGCGACACGAGGGACGAGATAGATGTTCAGATATCTGAATCTTGACTCCTAACAAATTAAACTAAATTTTTCATAAAATGTTGTAAAATTTCAAAATGGACGAAATTTCAATTTTAAACTCTTGTACAACTAACGCATTTTCTTGATTTTTATTTATTATAATTGGCTATATTTCAGCATTTCAGAGTAAAGAAATGAACTGATGACAATGTATTTCTACGATTTCCAGCTGTTCTTTTTCCTTCCTGTACATTCGAATGCCAAGTATACCCGACGGACTTTTAACTTCCAGATCACGTGACACCAAACGGAAATAAATCGTAAATGATGTTTGTGAGTGTTTTGATAAATCCGACTGATTCGAGCAACACCCTTGCCCATAGTCAACAACAAAGCATTGAAAAAATCTTTGTCCGGAAAAGACGACTAAACCGGTGCTTTCCTTTCAGCGTATTTTATTGTTTTCTTGTCGCATTTTGAGTGTTTTATGCTCAAATAGAGGCTTTTTTTTTTTTTTGTAGCAAACGTGAACAGGAAGACAATTAGGATTTCAGGAGAGAGATTCTTTGTTCTTTTTTTTAGTGTTGAAATGAAAGGGAAACACTTTCAATAGCGAAGTAATTATGCACCACTCACGTATCGAGCAGAATAACAACGAGTTTCCATTTAAGTTCTTTATCAAATATACCATGAATGTGTTTATTTCCCGCCTCAGATATTTCTGATAGTCTAGATTATTATCACGGTGTTATTTGAAGAAATGTTTATGATTCCGTGCCAAAACTTTTTTTTCTGCTTACCAAAATGCTAATATAAGAGAGTACTTCATTTAAAACGTACAAAAATAATCATAATTATATATAAATATACCTCCAATTTGTAAATTAAAAAAAAATGGTATAAATAACTATGTTTAAATTAGATATCGCATTGTAATATTATTATGATGATACTTTTTATACATGTGTCGATTGCAATGTTACGGTCCGCTAAATGTTTGAGAAAAGGAATATAGAAGGGTACTATTAAAGAAAGTTGCTTTCGTGAGAAGTAGGAATAGATGGCTTCCAAAATAATGTTTTCAAATGGTTGAATGTGTATGTGCTAACATTATTCAATAGGAAGTACATAAATAGGATGAGCAGAGAAGCCTCATTTGCTTTTTAACTGAGATAAGCAATATCGTTATGACTATATTTATATATATATATATATATATATGGATTTTAATAATTGCTTGATATCGCAATTCGTTTTATAAATATTTTCGATTCTTTGAAGTTTAATAAAGTAAGGATACAAATAGCTTAGAGAAATGAACAATACTCTTCAACATTGATATAAAAATGATATCACTTTACAATGCACTTAGAATACAAGAAAGTAAAAATATTCGCTGGTGCATTTGGGTGTGTGAGGCCATTTTTTTAAATTATTAATTATTTACCGGAATTATTTTCAACTTTCCTCAACTTTTAAGTACATTCATTTTAATTGCATCTCCTGCATACTCCCAAATAAAAGTGTTCTCATTCCCCCTACATCAAAATAAGGATCTTGGACAAGAGTGAATGCATAGACTGTTATTTTTAGAGCCTAGTGCATGAGCATTTTATCCTTCGTACATTTTGGAAAATCTTTAAGATCGATAGAAGCCAAAATTCGACCCAGAATTATCATCTTAATAGCTCGATCACTTACGAAATTTCATCTACTTAAAATCGTTACCTTTCTGAGTTACCGTGTTTATAAGTACGAGAATGTACAGATGGACATATGGTCAACATGTATTCTCAAAATATGATCCGAAACCATAAAACTGTGTTCCAAATGTTTTGTAGTTTTGCTGAGAACAATCGAAAATCTGACAATAAGATCAGAAATTCAATTTCACGTGTTTAGTAAAAAAGATTTAGGCTTACGGGGGACATATAATACTAGAAATATGTTTTTCGGATTGAGGGAAGTCTGAAACGTGGAAATTCATCGAGGTTCCGAGTTCGAAATTTCTGACGATTGCAAAACCTTTTTTTTTTTCCCATACGAGAAAACATTTCATTAAGGCAAAAATTTGGACAGTAAAATTGGTTAGACCAGCAACAGTATATTAAATATAAAGAACAATACCAATTTTAGAACAATAACCGAAGAAGAACAGTTTAAAATGCATTTTAATTAGTGTATCGAAACGAAGAATTTCTAATTTTTAATTTATAATTTTTAATAGTAAGTTGTGTTGAACTTTGAAATATTTCTTTTAATATTCCCTATGGCACAATTTGTCTGAAATCAAAATTTGATTTAATGTATTGATTTACTAATAACTAAGACCATAAAGTATTTAATATTTTGTGATTGAAAACACAGTATTAAAACTCTACTAAGAAACGAGAAAAAAAATCGATTATAAATTTTTTTGTAAATCTGAAACAAGTCAAAAGAAATTAAATATGTAATCACATCTTAGATTAAATTTAACAATTAATGGATACGTAAAATCAATTTTCAGCTGTAGGTTATTTTAATTTAGTAAAAAGTCAAGAAATCTAACAGTTTAATGCTTTTGCGTACTCAAAAAACAGATTCCTTTCAACTCCGATTTTCAGCATATCATATTCCTTTTTCGACAATCTTTTTCGACAATCGACAACAAAGGCAATCAGGACATTCATTATTAATTCTTTAAACACGGTCCTATAACTGTTCTCCTGTTACACTCCGACTTGTGCAGATGGTCCTAAAAACTCATTTATTATCCACACTCTCGGATAACCTTGAGATGATAAAAAGCGGAGACCATCTATCACAGTTATACCTCGTTTCCACCGATGCTTATCGATACTTCGGCACTTCTTTCAGGTCGGCGACAAAAGGAGGAGAGAAGGAGTGACAATGACAAATTTTTATGCAATGACTTCTGACACGTGACTCTTCAGGCTAACAGCAGCTAAGACGACGGGAATAAAAAGAAATGGAAGAAAGTGACTTAAAAATCCAAGATGGAAACTTTGCCACGCAGTGTCAGATATCTGGAAGTGACACACTCAGTTAATAGAAGATCTTGAAGGACGATTAATGATGTCTGGGAAAGTCATTCTTTTTGGATCAGAGCTAGTTCAAGTTAAAATGAACTTGGATTGATCTCTTGTTACAGCTTAGCATTATTTCATATGTAGCTTCAGAATGAGTCAGAACTTAGAGTAAAAAGTTTCAATATTAGCATATTCATTTTTAATGCTTTATTAAATTGGTGATACAATTTCTTCACATAAAAAACTAAATGAAAGTTTAAAACGACTATAAAATAGCGTCCCCTTCAACAATTTGTTATAGTATTTAACTATCGATATACGTTTATTTTCTTCATTTCCAAATGTGTACCTTTGGCGGCAGCCACATTGATTCTCTGCTTGGAAGTTATGCTAGAAAGCCTTTCAGTTCAAGAAAGATACCAGTTTTCAGATAAAGAAGACTGAAAATGTTGTACCTTTGATTAACTTTCAATATTAATTCTTTATTGGTTCTGTTGTGAATGCTGATCTTACTTTTTATTAGATTTTCATTTATTAAATACTAGCTGCCTTTGGCGACCAGCCGGTTCGCCAGTATTACAGCTCGCTACAATTTTCAATTAAATATTTTAAGTAATTTGTCTCTTAGCAGCTTCTCAAGCAAAACGTTTTTAATCTTCAAATTTTGATAGTCATACCAAACTTATACTCTTATTTAGATCGTTACGTTCAATTTACAATATATATTTTTCCTAATTTGTTGTCATTTCCGTTAAAACTTAAACTTTAATTTAAAGTGGAAATAGTGAAATTATAATTAATATAAATATATTTTTTAATGAAACCAAGCGTTTTAATTTTTTTACATTTTTATTGTTATTTATTAATTATTATTATTATTGAAAATGAGTACTGCAAACAGTATCGCTCGGTATTTAAGTCTTATGTGAACTACAAAATATTTTTCATAATTTATGTAACATCTCAAAGAATAATTCAACAAAAATTTCTGAGATTCAGCATAAAATTTAGTTTTTAGTTTTGCTTTCAAAAGGATTGAAATGAAATCAATAATAATATTTTGTTCCGGCCTATAAATATATTCCAAAAATTATGAATTCTAAATCTAATGCAGTAAGGTATCATATTCTGAGAAATATTCTGGTCACACCAAATTTTAAATAAATGAATGAATGTTTCCATTTTCCACGATCAACTAAGATTTATTTATGAAGTTTTGAATGTTAAAAATTTAGAAAAACTCAACATTTTCATAATCTTAGGCCAATTAATCTTGAGAAACCTGCGCGCTGATTGGCGTATTTTCTTTGAAAAGCTCGAAAGAAAATCTAAAATTATCTTTTTTTATTGAATGGTGATATTCAAATTTTCGTAAATCAGTCAGTTTAAGTGATTGATTCAGTTGATTGGAAATTAGCTATTTTTATTTAAAATATTAGTTGTTGTTTTGTTAAACGTGATTTCCACAGCAGAGGCTTTATGTAAAATCAAAAATTCGTTATTTATTAGAGCATTTATTGAATCAAGTTACATAAAATATAATCATTTTCCATTTAGATCATTTTAGCATATCTGTGTCTTACTAAAGATTTACAAATTAGCTGTGTGGCCCTTATTTGAATGGATATCCTGTTCATTTTAAACAAACTTGCCTTAAAATAAAACTGATTTATTGGATTAATAATATCGAGAGTAAAATAGATCATAGAATAATTTTCCTTGAATTTATTTTTTAGAAAAAATAATATTTCATATTTGTTTCATTTCCTACAGAAACGTGCCGAAAATTATATTTTTGCAGATTTCCTTTCCAAAAAGATTTAATTTATTTTTAATTGGAGCTTTAATCAATGTGATGGCAACACTTTGATAAAAGCTAATTTTTTCCCATGAATGCGAAACGGGCTCGCGCAGCTTAAATTTTATTTTTATTTTGTACGAAAAAAAATATAGTTAAAATATTTATTTAAAAATTAATTAAAATTAAAAACTTAATTTTAAGTTTAAAACAATGGTATCATTTAAAAGATAAATTTTTGATCTTTAACGTGATGTAAAAATCTTTTTTCTTTGGTAATATTTTCGGAAGTTATAGCAGAAACACGCCAAAATTTCGCTTAATTTTTAAATAAATAAAATTCTAATTAAAAATGCGAAAAAAAAAATAACCCCGAGTTGCACGTTCCCGCCTCCAAGGTATACACGTGCCAAATTTGGTAGCTGTAAGTTGAATGGTCTGGCCTGTAGAGCGCTAACACACACACACATATTGAGCTTTATTATAAGTATAGATTTAAAAAAAACACAAAAATTTGACATTTGTTCTTTTTTTTAAACAACATAGAGGGCAAAGGTGCACAGTTTTATACCTTGGACGGGGGCGGGGCGGGGTTGCTTTTAACCTGCACAAAAACAAATAAGAAAATTAAATTTACTCATATAAAATGATAAGACAGTTAATTTTGATTAAATCTCAAATTTTTATACATAAAAAGGGTTTTTACAAAAATTCGTAGTGCCTTTAAAAAAATATTTAAAATATTAAAACATTAAAATGTCATGTTAAAAGAAATATCTTTTCAGAACTTACTGATTTGAAAAAAAAAATTCTATCACAACTTCTATCACAACTCTTACCCTTTCTTTGTTAAAGAAGCATATTTTTTACTAAGTATTTTCCAATTTTTTTTAACTTTTGGGGCCATTATTTGATTGATTTCAATCAATGTGAGATTAGAAAGATTGTCCAAGACTATCAGCGATATTTTTTTTTTACTTTAATTTTTGATTTTACTATACTTGGTCCTATTTTTCACTGAATCTTAGAGAAAGGCTTCATATTTTCAGATGATATTATTGAGAAGGTCTATGGAATATTTAGATTGACAAGATTAATGGTCAGAAGCTTATTTGACGAAACAAGAATAGTTGAATCGTACTTGAGATCTGGATGAATCACTGGCTCGTGAGTTACACTTGAAAGCAGAAACTCGCCATTCATGTTAAAAGGAAATCAAATAAATATTCATATAAAAAGGAATAAAACTTATAACCCTGAACCTTTTAATGATATTATTTGAAGCCTTATTTAGAAACTCAATTTAATCACATCATATTTGGTAACAGGTTTATAAGTATTGCTTAGTACTAACATTCTGTTGTTCATTTCTTAGTTATAATAAGTTTTGAACGGGGCAAATACACTTCTGTTGAACGGATGCATTCGTTAACTGCGGCTAAAACGAGAGTTCATGATTCAATAACAGGAGAAATTACATGAATTTTGTGATTGTCAACAAGTGACATCGTAAAGCCTTCAGGACTTGGTCGAATGTGATTGATTCAACAACCGAAGAAAACTAATCTTGCAAAGTAATCTGAAAGCTATCTACTCAAAAAGATCGGAAACAAAATCTATCTAAAAGTACCTAGTAAGAAAAGAATAACAGCTATAAACATTCTAAAAGTTCTTTTGTAAAGCAAAATGTCGTGGACAAAAATAATCCACAGATTAAACCTCTTAGAATCCAGATATTGGACAATCTCATGTATCAAATAATAGATTGAAATGCCTTATAATTTAGAAATGTTCTTTCAAGAATAAACACAGAAATAAAAAGAGAAAACTTACTTCTGGGTTCCAAAATATATCTGCCTCTCCTCCATTATAAGGTTTTTTAAAAGACTGGAATGGAAATTCATAAGATGAAGAGCGAAAGAGAGATAAACTACCATCTTCCTGACATCGCTTCTGAATAAGAAATATTGTATTTATGGCCTGGCCAAACGCACTCACATTTAAACATTTGTATCTCTTTTTTCCTTTGAAACAGAAAAATCAACTTGCATGAAATAAGATTACTAGCCTGTCTATAGTATACAAGCACTAATATTATTTCTTAATTGCATAGAAAAATGCTTTGAAACAAAATATTATGTTTGCAATACTTCATTTTTAGTAATGAAATCAGATAAATATTTTTATTGATCAAAATATAATTTTTTTTTAAAAAATAGATATTAGTGGCTAATATTATAAATCGACTTCTTTGTGCACGTGCGAGAAGATTTGATTTAAATTTCACATCAGATAAGAAAGATGCGAGAGTACATTTGCACTTTTTCATTTGGACAACTACATCCAACACTTTAAAGAGATTTAAAATTTTAATCTATTCACTGTGATTCATCGTGTATCGAATAATGTCATTTTTAAATTTATTTTCTAAATTAAAGTCATTTTCAAATATTGTGACTTAATAACAACAAAAAAAAAGGCTTTTACTTCACGAACTTCTGAAGTATTCAATGTATTTCCAGTTGAATCAATAACGTAATTCCTGAGACATAAATGTAATAAATAATAATGTTAATGTAATAAAAAGTTGAGAAAACCAGACAAAAAAAAGGGTTAATATCAAGAATATAATTCAATTTTTATTTACCTATCTCACTGTTTCGAATGATCGCTTTAACATATTGAAGGATAAACAGACCGACAGACTGCTCAAACTATGGCGTATACAAATGCATGTTTACATTTACTGTGATACACGTGTGCACGCTAAAAGCATCAGCCGGGCAGAACAGCTAACTAGATGACATCGATTGAATACTTGGCATCAGACCTGATATGGTATCGTACGACGGGAAACGAATGAGATCGGAGATATCAATTAGCAGTCGTGTCCAAAAACTGTTGCAGACTATTCGATATCGGGTGCTAGTTTTGAGAACTTTATTAAAGTATCAGGTTGACACCATTTTTATATATCCTAACAATGCTTGGAAATGTAATCTTAAGTGAAACCGCAGTGAGGAGCAACGACAGATAAATTGTATGCTAGTCTCTCTCTCTCTCTCTCTCTTTTCTTCTTTTTTTTTACTTACGCCATCCGCAAATTGAAAAGACTCTTATTTTTTCACTTTCTGTTATTCGACACGAGTATTTGTTTGCAAATAGTGCGGTGCGCGTCACTTTGACCATAAAAATCCCGCTCCTGTAGGGATAGATAATTAACTATTTTAATTCTTTTCTTTCTAAACTATTCCCAGCATAATGAACAGCACGTTTGTCCTGTTGAGAACTATTTAGTTTACTTGGTATTGAATCTCCATGTTTTCAACCCACTTCTAACTCTTTGTAAATATTTGCCCCCTGCAAATCTTTCCTTTTTTTTATCTTAAATATTTTTTTAGTTTAGAAATCACTGCGCATCTTTTACTTGTATTGGTAAATTTGTGATCTTTATGAAAGGAAGGTTTCTGAAGTCGTTAACCCTAAAATCCCCTACACACTGATGCCATAAACCCCCCTCTCCGCATATTCTGTGGCTGTTTTTTTAGTTTAAAGGGATATATATATATATATATATATATATATATATATATATATATATATATATATATATATAATGTATGTAATGATATTTTAACCTCTTAATTTAATCCTAATTAATTTCAAAGTTTTATCTTAATTTAGTTCATATTAGCTTTATTCTAAAATATTCACTTATTTCCTGATCCATCCCATTCCACTTTTTCTACTTAATTAATTCAAGAGAAGCTTTGTAAAAATGCTTACATTTGCACTTTCATGCGCTCCGCGTGAAGGGATAGAAAAATGTCTCGCAAGCATATTCTTTTAAAAGACCTCTGTGTTTCCCTTACTTGTGATTGACATGTGATGGAAATCACTATTAAAATCTCACACTATATATCCAGAGGAATAAATTTTTATCAGCTTTCCCTCATTTCGCTCTGTGTTGTAAGTGTGCTCGTCGCTTCTGCTTGTACATAATGCGTGCCTCCCCGGGATGAAATAAAATGACGTCAAAAAATCGAAAGTCTCTTCACTGTCTTCGAAACTGCCTTCTGCTTCAAAAATTACATGCTTACATTATAGATAGAGAAGGTAAAAATAGGTGCAATCAGAATGTATTACAGAAAATAAAATGTGGGTCTTTCATTTTTTTTGTATTACTGCATTTTGGGGATAAAAATTAAAAAGAGAATATTTTCACCATGTTTTGCTAATTTGATTTAAATTTTTCAATGCCAATATTTTGAAAGTAAAATATTACAATAAAAATTCAATTTTCTGGTCATTTCAAGATAATAAGCTAATTCTAAAATTATTATCCATTTTACTAATATTTTCTTGAAATTTATTTATAAATTATTTTTAGAAACGTGACTACATGCAATAATGTTGGAATAGATATATTTAAAGCTAAAGAAATACAAATTAACTCCATTCAAAGTTTGGCGTTTAAAATTGCTATTAATATTTAAAACCTAACTACCGCCTATCAATTAGTTATCGTATTCCAACACCCTCTTAATACCATACCCACGAAATCCCAGAAGTTAATGCAACGATACATCCATTATGTATTCAAGAAAGCAGAGCGCCAGATAAAACGTTACAAATTACTCCAGCGCAGAAATTTGAGCCGCAATTTCTTCTCCATTGTTGACTGAAACATTTCGCAGCCTTCTGATAGCCATAAATATTCATATATTATCACTTCCCACAAGCTTCGAATCACTGTCGCAGGCAGTAAATTTAAAACTAAAAATTGTCGGGTCGTTAAAGCCGGAGCAGCGTTCCCGCGTTTAACATAGTGGACACCCGAGGGGAATTAATGCGCGGAATTTTGTTCAAACATAGGTACCAGTGGGGATTTTTTTTTTCTCTCCAGTCGTTGATCGAAGTTTCGTGAAATGTTGTCATTTTATCACTTGAAAACAGGCTTTGTTTATAGTTTGAAGTAAAGTGGAGTTGGGGGAAATATTTGGTAGAAAAATGTGCATTTTTTTAATCATTTTCAAATTGTAATTTTCGTTAAAACCACTCTTTATCTCAGTAGAAATGTCTTAGAATTCTATTAATTGCTATTAATTCTATTAATTTGCTATTAATATTTAAATATATTAATAGCAAAAGTATCGCTGAAATTCGATATCAAGATTTTTTTAACAGGAAGCACGGATTTCAATAATTGAAAAAAAAATGAGTTAAACAGCATCCATAAACAAATACTTTCTTTCCAAGCAAATTTACATATCCAAAAAGTAATTTAATTATAACTATATTTAAAGACCAAATAAAACATATTGCTCAAAACTTTTGGTTATGTATTTTCTTTCTATATTTCTTTGATTATAGGGATGAATGATAAAATATAGGGATGAATTATATCTGTATACGCTGATATGTCTTGTAGATAGTTGCTACTTGTCAAGTAATCAAAAATTACTGATATTAAAAAAATCAATGAAAATAGAATATCGGAATGCTACATACTTCAATCTTAAAAAACTGCAAAGCACGTCCAAGCTGTAATTGTGCATTGGATGCGATGGCAACAATTGGGAGCATCACGTGCGAATATAATAATTAATTTCAATTGGATAATGCTTAATGCTTTTGTTTCCATTTTTTCCTACTAGTATATAAACAGTTTGACAAATTTTAGGAAAGTTTACATTTTTTTTTCAGCTGCTTCCAGTATTTGTTAATAGATCTCAATATTCGCATACTTGGAAAAGTAAATGCCTGTCTGGTGCACCCGATTTATATTAATCCAATCAGATAATAAAAATGTAATGCACTATTTGAATGTTCTCATTCCTTATGGAACGTCCTGTTACACATAACAGTAACAAATAGATATATTTTAATTCAGTTGCAAAAAAAGAAAAAAAAACGAGTGCAAGATAAAGATAAAGTTAAAAGAAAGAAAAGTTGCAGAAAAGTTAAATCAGAAGACAATACTCCTTACATTTTCAATAAAATTATAATAGTTCAATATATCTATAAGTTTACACGATCATTAAATAATAACTATGGATTTGGTATTCTGACTATGATGTTTAAGTGAAAGTTGAATGTTCTTAAAAAATCATCTAAAGAATCTCTTACATGGCAGTATCAAAGGAATAGTTGGACATAACAAAAGCACATCAAGAAATTAAAATTAATATAAAAATAGATTTATATTAAACTTTAAATTTATATTTTGATAAAAATAATGACCCTGATCTTTTGTTATATCATTAGTAGAATTTATAAATTGATAAATGTGTCATCGCAAAATATTTTGTCAAATATGTTTAACATGATTAATGATTTCTTACAGAATTATGAATGCTGGAAAAAAATGACATTTTGCTATGCAATCGGAATCACGTTGCAAATTGATTATTTAATTAGATGCTTTCGTTCGCAGAACCATTAACATGAAATGATACTCAAATCTTATTGCAGAAGAACAAATAATTCATTTTAGTTTAAATTTATTATTTATTGCATAATGAGTGAGCTCTCTCCTTGACTTACTCCTGCAGTAGCGCAGCATACCGACATCAGTTGGGAAGTAGAAAGAAGAAAACCGAATACGAATTGTGAGCACTGAGAAGCTTCCATTGACGGAATTCCAATCCCGATACATATTTACAATTGGGATCCACGGCAGCACTCGCTCACAAGCTCTCAAATATACATACTGATAAATGATCACCCTTTTGAAGAACGCGTCAAAAATTCCAATCCGTTTTTACATGTCTAATAATAAAACTATATAACATTCAATTGATGATGTACTATGTTCCTATTTCAAGTATTTAGCCCTTGACGTTGAATTATTCTGTTAGCATGGATACGCAGATTTCTCATAGATTTTTTGCATCCGAAATTTGTTAGAAATCTATAAATTCGACACCAGAACAACATCTAATTTCAATACGCGTTTAAGTTTTCGCGTTTGTAGCGAGGCACAGTTTCAACCAGCCGGAATGGTCACCCCAAAATTCACGCACATACATTACAAGAAAGGATTTTTTTTTCTTTTTTTAGATTCGCTTTTACCCAAACAACTGGAACTAACATTTGACAAAGAACGATAACTGCAGGCACAAAATCAAATAGAAAATTTGGCATATTTACGTCTTTGCGTTTTTGAATCATTTAGTTTATAGATGTCTGAAGAAAAAAAAAGCCAGACCGACAGATGTCTAACCTGTTTTTAGATTTGGCTCACAATTTGATAGGCTCTACAACATAGATATTAAATATGCATACTTAATTTTATTCATGTAGTTCTTTTCGTCTGACTCCAGATCAGAAGGTTGCGTGTTCAAATCACGTCTGGGTCAACAATGAGGCAATTTGATACAAACGAGGAAGCTAGACTCAGTAGCCGCGTAACATAACCCCAAGATGAAAGTGAGGCCGTTAACTGACTTATGAAGCTAGCGCTCCATTATAATTATCGCGTTAACTTACATTTGAATAGTAGGATAGAGAAACTTCTTCTGAAGAGATTTTGTTCAAAATTTGATAGCATACGAATTTAGTGCTAAAATCATATACCAAATTTCATCAATCTAGTTCAAAGCGTTTTTGAATTCTCTTTGTAGCAGATAGACAAATAAAAGAATGGACAATTTCCAAAAAGGCGCTTTTCGAACTCGGGGAAGTCTAAAACGTGAGGACTCATCGAAAATCTCCATTTCGAATCGATTTCTTGAATATTTCGAATGCGAAAAAGTAAAAATGTTTTTATTTCCTCATTTTTTGGGATGGTCCAGAACATAAATATTCACTTATTCCTGGGAGACAAATTCCAAGATATTGCATGCATAAATTTAAATGCTTTATATAGTTAGTTCCCACTGCATGAAACTGAATTATCAACATTGCTGAAATATTTTCCATCCAGATCTTTTAAAAAAGTCTAAGAAACCTAATATTAAACAAATTCTGTCTGTAGTTAGTAAAATAAAAGAATTTTCAGAAATATTAGTTTACACAAGTTTCATTTAGAATATTTTGCGATATTTTTTCTCATTAACAGCGGAAACCTATTGACCCAGGCATAAAATATTAGGTTCGATTAGCACTTTTCAAGAGAAAATTTCAAAGAAGAAACTTTTGCAAGCAAAAGAACGCAGACTGCAGTTGTTACTCACAGTTAAAGAAAATTAGGGAAATAAGTTTCAATTTTTTTTCTTAACATATCATTAGTAAAATTTCAAAACAAAATTAGGATTAAAAAATAAAATTTCAAAAAATGGTATGATGAAATATAATTTAATAAAGCGGAAATGCAATTTACAAATCCTAAAAAATATAAAAATTAACATATTTTAAAGAAACAGTCTTTATACAATTTTGATGACTTTGATTTGATAAGTAGTTAAGTATATGGATGATTCTAAAATAAAATTTAACTTTAAACTTTTGATTTCCGATAAATGAAATTTCGAAATATCTTCTTATCATCTGGGAGAGAAAAGAATGAACTTTTGCGGCTCTTCAAGTCGTTGATATACCAAAGACTCTTTGCTTCTGCCTGCCGTGAGTACCTATAATCGACTCCTTTTATTTGTAAAATAAATAAAAGCAAACGACGGAGGTGCAAAGAAAATCAGGAATTTATTTCGGAAGAAGGGTGTGAGTAATGAAATCATACTGATTTTGTGATATAATTCCATCGCTGAAGCCGAATACAATTTAAATTTTTCAAATAGTAGAGCATTCTGCAAGTTGAAATACAAAATCCGAAATTTTAGTATTTACTCTATTTGCTTTTAAAATAAAATTTTGCCAAAAAAATATAATTTTACTTAACAATGTCGTTTTAGAAAATAGTTAATTTGATAAATACTCTGCATAAATTTTACGTTTTAATAATTGAAAGTAAAAATGTTCCACTATTCCATCAAAAAAGGAATTTCAGTCAAGACAATTTTATTAATATTAAAACATCTATCATGAACTGTAATTCATTAACGACAGAAACAAATAGTTTTATTTAAGAACCTAGCAATTCATTAAATATTCAAAAATAATGACTATACATACGCATTCCTAAATTAGATGGAGTGGTTTCTCCGAAAGTTTCTCGCATACTCCCAAATAAAAATGTTATCGCGCATAAAAATGGGAAGTTTCGGCAAGGCTGTGAAACCTTGTTAATTTTCAAACAGTTTTATTTTCACAAAATGACATTGAAGGGATTCTTAATACAGAGAAGGAAATTGGTATTTATTATTGTTAACCGCATAACGTTGGCAAAACATTTACGGAAGAGCATTTTAAAATGAGATATTCAGCAATTTTTTTTGGAAATTAATCTCTGGGATGCGGTTAATAGAGTACCAAAACATCAAATATTTATTCGCAGACCTTTTGCCGAAGATTAAGACCAAAATTTGACTCATAGCTACAATTTTAATCAGAAAATCAAACATGAAATTTCTTATAACAACAAACAATTAGTCCCTTGGCAGAACTGGTTTCGACATTTTTGATGTTAACTCTGTTGACACATACCTTATTCTGTCAATACGTATTTAAATTTGATACAAATAGATATTTAAGATGCTTAATCTGTATACCAAATTTTATCCATCTAGCTCTCTTGCTTTTGCAGTAGCTGTGATCACTTACATTCGGACATAGTTACTTTCTCTAAATGGATTTCGTTCGCAATTTGATAAAAATCTACACATTTGAAGGAGAGACCATCTATCGAAATTCATCCATGCAGCTCAAAGATCGTGTTAACAAACAGACCGAAAAGGGGATTTTCGAACTCCTTGAGGATTTTCCAATATTCTTGAGTTCGAATTTTTTGAGGATTGCAATACTTTCTTTTTATATACTTCGAACAAACGACTAAAAAGGTCAGATTCAGAATAATCTATGAAATTTACTTTATTATCCATCTTTAAAAGTAATCGTTTTTTTTTAGTTAACAAAAACAACAATAAAATGTTATTCTTTTTTTCGAAAGGTCATTCTGTAATATTATACTAGATTCACACGCCGGAGTTCAAATCCTTCATGTGTCATTTTTTAATGTAATTGCTATTTTTGCATAAATATTGTAATCATTATCTATTTGCAGTTACTAATACGATAAAATCTTTTTATTACACGATAGCTAAAAATATTTTATCAAAAAAAAATTTGTAGTTAAAATTAACTTATCATTTGAAGCAGGCAGATTTTAAAAAAAAGACCTGTAACTGATCTTCTGCATAAGTCTATAATGCGTGTTATGTAAATAATGCAAATTAATTCACAAATTATGATGTGTATGAAATATTTAAAGAACATTTTGTATTATAATTAATAATTAACTTTTCAAACTTAAAAAACTACAAATAATTTTATTATATAAAATAATAAAATATATAAAATTTTTCAACATATAATAATAAAATATATAAAAAATGTGTCTATAATTTTTCGGATATAATACGTTAATCGTCTCTGCTTTTAAAATTTTCCTTAGAACTCAGTTCGTGTTCTGACAACTGCTAATTGTAATTACTTTTATTCGTTACTAAAAAAAAATTCATTTTCTCACGAAAGAATAATTTTTTCCCGGACCTTCCTTTGATATTGAGCGATATATTTTCGTTTTCTTTTGATCATCAACAGATTTCAAAACAAGCATTGTCAACTGATATGCAGTGAGAGATACATTTTTTAAAAAAATGTGTGAGTCGAGTTCAAAATGAGCAATTTTAATGCATTTGATTTTTTAAAAATTTAATAACAATTAAAAGAAATATCGTGCAGAAATAGAACTGGAATAGCAAAACTTTAAAATGATATTCATA
Source organism: Argiope aurantia (assembly GCA_026543865.1). Taxonomy (NCBI): domain Eukaryota; kingdom Metazoa; phylum Arthropoda; class Arachnida; order Araneae; family Araneidae; genus Argiope; species Argiope aurantia. The sequence continues at coordinate 542,494 of JAPMOR010036729.1, forward strand.
TATTTCTAGTAGGATTATATTATATTGCTTTACATGCTTTTAAAGCTGTACCATAAGCGGTTTTAACATAAAGTTTTTATATTTTTTTTATTTCTCAGTTATATTTCTGTTTATAAAGTATCTCATTTCCGAAAATAAAGTAAACTGTAAATTTATTCAAATAAGTATTTAAGACATATCATTAGACTTTAAGGGGCATCAAGACTGTTTCCCGCAATATATACGCTAGATACACATCTTCTTGGCTACCTGATTTGGAAAAAAAAATTCTTTTCTTTCAATTAACGTATGAATACATAATCCAAACAAAACACAAACGAACAAAATTCAATAAAAATGATGTTATTGAGGTTCAATTCAGCAACGAGGAGTTTTCTTTCCATTTTCGTTTATTTGACTAAAATACTGATTTCACAAGACAAAATAGTATGGACTTTAGGGGTAAACTGATACAAAAATGCCCCTCCAAGCAAATAGCGCAAACACATTAATGCTCATCTCCCGACATTCGCATGCAACACAGTTATCCACAATGTAAAATGTAAAATTCCATAGCCTGTGAAGAAGTTTGATTATGCATTTCGCACCGCTGAACTTTCATACGTTGCATTTAATACAAATCTTTCATTTGAATGTCAAGCAATAAAACTGAATTTTATTTATATAACGTATTGCATATTTGAGTGATCGATTTCATGTCAGAAATCGATCATTCCATCAGCATCCGATTTCAATCCAAACATGAATGTTTCGTCAGTATTGTACGCCAACGGCGAGCAAGGCGTCATCTGCTTTACCCAAGGCTATTGCGGGAGGCGGGTGAGCGACAGCACATTTATTAAAGAGGATGAAAGAAAGTTCGGGGAGACCAATGGCCGTTCACTTCAGTCATTGCACACGGATGAGAAGGGAGAATAGACTGAACTTTTTCAAAATATCCTTAGAAATTAGGATCCCTCTCCAATTTTATTTACTTTTTAACTGATTTTGTATTATACTGTGTTTGTGAGTCGGCGAGCGGCAGGCAAATCGATCGAGAGGGAAATATAACTCGAAAAATAGTTTTTTTCATACAGTAGGAGATTCGGAACGAAAAGATGAACCAAAATCTAGAGTTCCAGCTTTCGTTGATGTGCGAGAAGGCAGAAACATTTTTTCCATAAGATGGTTTCATATCCAGACAACGATGCGAAATAGTCATATTTTCCCGTATTCTGTTGATATGTGCTGTATGTATTTCATTCGAAATAATGGATTTCTCTTGCTCTTGGCACTTTCCAAAATCGATAATTGTTCAGCGAACAGTTGGTAACACCTCATTCCAAAACAAACGTTTCGGTAATTGAATTTCTTCGTCCATCTTAGTCTGACCCCCCAAAAGGGTGGACGAGAAGCCTCTCCAGCGAATACGAGAAATTTTCCTGCATTCTCTCGCAGGCCCTTCATTCAATGACTAGCCATCCCCTCCAGCCCTCCTCGCCAACAAACTTCTTAACTACACCCTGCCCACCTCCTCCGATTCAACAGGCACGGAAATTCAGCAGTTAATCGTTTGGCCACCCCTCCCCGCACCCCCGCAGACGAATTTCACAAGGCAGCTCTATGATTTACGACCGCTGCCTGCAAGATGCGAGATTAATTCCGGTATTCCCCTCCTGTTGAGGTATTCGGGGAATTTGGGACTCCCATATTATATCCGGGAGATTCTGGCAGCCTTTTCTTCGGAGTCCAGGAATTTTCTCCCGGATAAAGCGAGGGGGCCCGGGAGGGTTTGGGAAAGGATTTCCAGGACACTGTGAGAGGAGCAAAGTTTGGTGGCGTATTATGGGGAAGGCTCCTCACGCGTTTATATTCGAATTCAAACTCTCTAGCCTATCCCCCCATTTTTTTTTTCGAAGGATAATATGATGGATGGAAAGGTGACATGGACGAGAGTTCAAGGTTGTAATCGAGGCCTTTGTTTCTGAATATCGTTCATGAGAAGGAAAGTTTTAAGTTCGAGGAAAAAGTTTGAAGAAATAAAAATGAAGTGTTCTAAAATTTAAGAAGTGTTTTCAATAGACATACTTTGTCAAAAGCTTGGACGTCAAAACAAAATCGTAAAAAGGAAGAGGAACTGTTATGGATGTTCTAGGTAAATTGGAATTTTAAACATATTTATAAAATTCAAAATCTAGAAGATTGTGTTTTGTTACGAGATTGTATTTATTTTTATTTTTTAAATCGTTATATTAATATCTTATATATATTTATAAAATTTCTGTATTTCAACTATTCATTGAGGCTTGATTTTCTAAGGTATTGTTTAAAAAATGATAAGGGAAAATTGAACATAGTGTAATATAAATAACAGCATAAAGTTTTGACTGCGTATCTAATAAGTTATTTATCTGAACATTCTTGATTAAATAGACGTGAAATACTCTTCATGAAGATACATAATAACCATAGAGAGATGTATGCATCATACATTGTTATCGGAAAAAGGGGCATCAAGGAAGAGTCTTCGGTATATCCCTTCATGAAATAAAAAAAGTAATATCAGAAATTTTAACTGGGCAAATATAGACCTACACAATTCGTACATTTTATGAATTTAAAATAATATTCCAATGGAAACTAACTTCAGTATCAGTGTCTTGAATGAAAGATGGCATTAAACATCTCATTAGCTCGTGATGATAAAAAAATAATATTGAATATTATCCAATGCAGTATTGTTGATACAAAAAATGGTTTCTCATACGCTAGAATGGGTAAAAGGAAGGCATCCGCCATCAAATAGAGTAGTAAGGTTAAACAGTAGGAGTTGGACATCTCATAAGGCAATAGGAATAAAATATTTGTTCTTGCTGAACATGTCATAGGCCAGAAATGATAAAAGGCATAAAAGTCGAACAAAAAGAATGAACCGGCTTCAATTTCTGAAAGCATGCTTCGCAATGCACGGCTTAAAATGAGCTACCGTTAAAATGCTGTCCGTGCATTAGAGAACAATTATTATTATGCACACAATCATAATTTTAAACCGTCTTCTGCACATTGATTGAAATGCTTCTTCCCTTTATGGTGTGCAAGGAAATTATTAGTATTTGTAATCAGGGAAAACCTGATGAATGGCCTTGTATATTTTGATTAAAAATTAGCTTCTCCAGACAAAATATATTACTACTGGACATTCCTTTTCATTCACAAATTATACATTTTGGATAATGCGTAAGGGTCAGACATAAAGAAGAGCGTTTGAAACGAGAAGAGAAGCGATAATTAATATTAGGAATTGATTTATGCCGTTTTTAATTAACATTCCCAAAAAGTATCAAACAAATCAATGGCATTTCTTCTTTACTTAATAACAAATTTTCTTCGAGTTAAAGTAAGAAGTTAATGAGGCTTCAATAAATTTAATTTGAAGAAAAAGCTGCATGTCTCTAATTTATTATTAATAAAGTTAAACAATATTGAAATAAAGAAATCTTTATCTTTAAATTATGTAACAAAAAACTGTAAATAGAATCGATTTCTAAGAATAATTAATAACATACGACGGATAAATAACAATGAACACGTTATTTGGGAAAGAATATTTTATGATTCTGAATCGGCCCTTTTAAAGTTTGGCGTCTGATAAGAGGGAGTGATCCCCTTTCTCGCACGGCGTGCACAGAATGGTGCACACAGCATAACGTATAAAGCCATGCAGATTTCCTTTGGATGACGACCTGACAGAAATCATTTGGCTGAGAAGATTTTGAATGATGTGTCGAATTAGCTGCAACACAGAAGAACAGATTTTCTTTTGACGAATTTCATCCTCCTTTTGTTCAAAATCTACACTTTTATTGCTAAGATCGCAAATTTTATTCTTTTGTCCGTTTAAGTTACGGTGTCATGTGCGGAAAAGACAGAATTCTTAAAGTATGTTTTATAGCCGTGAGAAAATCTAGAAAATCTCGATTTAATACCATTCATATAATTTAAGCTGATGTTCAGTTTGATATTTTATAGCACCTTTCTTAAATTTGTATACGAAGAAACAAACTGGGACCCACTTTGGTTTGATCATCTATAACTGAGTGTAACTGGTTCGAGAACACCTCGCATGCATCAATATATATTGCACTAGTCAACATTATATTTATTGTTGTGGCATACCCACCAACGAATTTCTGTAGTTGCAACAAAAATTATGTGAAAATTATGGAACTACTTAATATCAATAAAAAAATTAGGGAAAAATTAAAAAAAAAAAATGCCAGTGTTTCCACTATCCAGTGAAACACAGGCATCTCCTATAACAAAAATGCCAGTATTTCCATTATCCAGTGCTATTAGCGAATCTTCCCTAACAGCATTGGATGGTGGAAATTTTTTTTATGTTTAGTAAAAAAGGAATCATGCTCGAGAATGAATACAAAAACACTGAAGTCATTCCGGGTAATATAAATAAACATAGGATTTGGTTGTAATGTTAAGGTGAGCAATGATGATTTTAAAAAAGAAAAGCGATTGCTAATCAACGAAACAAAGGTGCAAATATTTAAGAAATAGTGTTAATTTGTTTGATTAATAAAATCAAGCTGTGTGATTTTTAAAAAAAAATTATTTCTTATATATTTAGTTAATAATGAATGTCTATTTAATAAATTTATATAATGTTTGAAAATATTTGTTTTAAAATTTTTATTTATTACTATTAGTTATTGTTATAAAATTAAACTAAATATTTGCTTCAAAATTAAAATTCTTTAGAAATATCTGTTCTTCAATATATTGTCGACACTACATTATACGTATATGGGTATATTGATGACTAGACAACCGATGTTACGATGAGTGGATTAGAGAGAAAATGCCGAATATGTTTGTTAACCTCATTATTGCTCAAAAATATGAGAATCAGTAAGAATGAAAGTGGTAAAGATTCAAACCGAAAAATTAAATAAAATAACAAGACGTCTTATTTTTCACTGTCATTCATTAGAAGTGTAATATTAGAATCACCATCGGAAACATTTAATGAAATGTCAAATAGGACGAGCCAACAAAACTCTTATTGAGATCTAACACTGACTGCTACATACATAATTTTTTTTCTTAGTATGTTGTATAAAGTCAATTTTAGAGAGAAATCAAACTTTAAAGAGGATTATAAAGTTCATTAAACTAAAAAATTTAAAATTTGCATATTTAACAGATAAGACACAAAATGCATTACATAATTTCTGACTTAAATCCTATTTGTTGGAAGACGGTAAACTCGGAATATTTCCTCGCTATCATGTAATTGCCATCATATCAAATTTATTTAAAATATAATATTGTATCGATGTTTCATCCTTTAAAATAATTGTAATGAAAAAAATCAAACCGAATCTAAAGAACTTCCCTAATAAATCATATGCAGTAAAAATATTATTGAGAAATTTTCAATGGAATTTTTAGATGCCATTCATCTGTTACATTTTCTTCTTTTAACGTTGCATTTTTTTTTTCAATTTTCAAAAAAATTTTTGCATATCTATATATGAGAATTTGACACATGTAAGGAAAAAAATAGTCGTAAACTCATTCTGATTTTAATTTTTCAGCAGACTGAATTATTTTTAAGAAAGATAGAATTGTTTATTTTTAAAAAAATATTAAAAGGCTTTATTTTTTCATGTAAAAATCAAACAAATTATATCAGAAATAAATTACACAAAACTAATTAAAAAACATAATTAGAAATTAGAGAAAAAATAATTAATATGCATTTTGCTTTTGAATCCCTTTTTTCAATGACCCTTCCTTGATTCTAAGTGATTTCAATCATTATTTAAATATGAAAGTCCAATTTATTGCTTTAAATAATTTTTTTTATAATTTTTTTCAAAATAAATGACTTTTTAGGACAATTTACCCATTATACTGGCCCGCAATATGGACAGCTTCCGGGTATTTACCTTGTACTATACATTGCACACATTATTTAAATATTCTACATTATTCAAGCACTAACTTCTTTGAAAAGTTTTTTTTCAACTGTATTTCAAATCCAATTAAATCGTTTTAGGTTTATAAATTTTTTAACTGCAATTTAATTATTTTTACATTACTTTAACATTTCACTTCACTCTATCTCGAATGAGGTATTTTCGCTTCTTCAGTGATCGCTCACATGATAAAAAATGATGAATGAAGCACCGAAGTACTGCCAATTAATTAAAGAAGATAACGACTTTTCCATTTTAATTAATATTTCACAGAAGGGGGTGCATCAAACAAAGCAATGACACTTCGTTATTTAATCACAAATCTTCTTCCTGTTACGACAGCAGATGATTTAGGATTGGCTGATTAGCGTTCGAGATTAAATGAGGAAATTAAACGTGGCTTTAAAAAAGAAAGGCGGGATAATTAATGTAACATTTTGATTGGAATTAATTACTTTCTGCCGAGGTTATTATAAAACTTTTATGCAAGCTGCCGATTCCAATTTACTCGGATAATGTGTATCATTAAATTTTTACGCCTGAATTTTCTAGAATAAAATCCGACTCCGTCAGATGACATCTCCTTTATGAAATTCCTGCTACTTACTAATCATTTTAACTATCGCATATTAGTCACAGGATTTCATGCTTAGATGGAGCTATTTGAAAATAGAGGAATAAGAGCTTTGCACGGAAAAAGTTTTTCAATTAGCCAGTACTAATATTCGTAATCAATCAAGACAAAAGAAAGTGGATTAAACCTTTTATTTTTATTAATAATAAGCATTGTTATTCATATCGTTTTTTTTAAATTTTCTAACTAAATAATAATAATATTTCATATGTTTTTCTGAATGAATACAGCAATTATTTTTTTAATAAATCAGTCGGGATTCAGCAATTATTTTTTTGAAAATTAGACCAGAATTTTAACTCTACAGATTTCTATTTTTGTGAAGTCTTGTCTATGATCTGATTCTATTTGCCCTATTTTTGTGAAATTTTATATCATTTGGGGAAAAAAAGTAGTAAGCACTTTTCTGAGATGCTTTTTAAAGTTGAGATAAATCCGACAGGAATCTCCAAAAGTGTTGACATATCGAATTTCCGTCATTTAAATTTTTTCATTTTTAATTCATCACAGATACATAGACTCTATTGCGGAAGTCTGAATACGGTGATTGAATATGAGAAAATATCAAAGAGAAATTTTTTTTAAAAAAATGAGGGCACTTTATCTATGTATACTTGATATAAAGGAACTCAATTTCACTTCTCAACTTTTTTCCACATAGCGATCATTTTCCAAAGCGTTCTTCAAAGATTCCCCTATTAAGAAGCTGGCTAAAAAATGGACTGAGGATCGAAGAATTACCCATTCATTCAAGAAGTGAATGATTTTGATGTTTTCATTAATATTTTACAGAAGGGGAGCATTAAAGAAAGCAATGGCATTTCTTCGTTATTTCATTTAATCACAAATCTTCTTACCGCTACGTTTGCAGATGATTTAGGATTAGCCTGATGAGCGTTCGAGATTCAACAGGGAATTTCAATGGATATTTTAAAAAAGAAAATGAATAGGACGTTTTGGCTGGAATGAATTGCTTTTCATCCCTTTTATTGTAAAATTTCCGTACAAAGCGCTGTTTTCTATTGATGCGCACCATTCAATTCTGATGCCCGAATCGTTTCGAATAAAAAAGTAAAATGACAAAGTGTGTGGTCACAATGATGCTATCAATGAATCCACTCGTATGAATTTAGAAATAGAAAATAAGAAACTTACACTAGAAGTACTAATTAACTATATTCTTTAAAACCATAATGTAAATAGGAAGGATCTTTATATTTAAAAGTTTTAATTTGAAATGGCCATGAAAGGAAAATGAATGATTTGATTACAAAATGTTATGAAACAGAGTGACTGTTTACAGAAAAACAAAATCTTTCTTAAAAAATGTTCAAACATTCACATCGTGCAGATAGTGGCGCAGCATACAATATTTTGAAGGAACATTGGGCATGGAACATCCTGTCAACGGAAGATGTTTGCATTTACCTGAATGAGAATATCAACATTCATAACTGCAGCCAAACAAATTCTTTTATTTTCCGCACAGTTCCACTGCATTTCTTTAATTGTATATTGTATACAGCGCCATTACTTGCAAGTAGAACATTTTTGAATTTATATTTATTTATTGGGAAAAATAAAATCCATGTTCTCGTGTAAGCTATTATTAGATTTGATAGTATTTTCCCCAATCATTTTGCTTTTATGGTCATTTCAAAGTAACACTTAGTCGCTGTATATTATGTGAACCTTGAATTTCTGTTTACAGATTAGGAATGAATCTCATAATGTTTATTCGAATACAAAATTCTAAATAATTTCTGTGTTTATTTTTCCATTGTAATAATTAATAAAATTTTCAGTCGAAATAAAGTTCAAGATTGCTTTTTTAATTCTAAATAAACTAGAAACTTGTACCAATAAGTAAAAGTCTGAATGATTTTATAATAAAAATTTCAACCTTTTATCGTTACATAATAATCTGTTTCATGTATTTCTATAAATTTCATAGAGAAAAGTAATTTTTGGCAAAATTTTCACACATGTGCGACTCTTCTGGAGTAAACATGGAGAATCTTCAACAGCCGAATAGATTTGCATCGTCAACTGGCAAAAGAGGTTTTCAATAACGCCAGTTGAGAACAGAACAAGAATTCAAAATATTAAAGATGCAAATTAAAGTTTAAATGTATTTGAACAGTTGTATCGATTTTTTTTCAAAATCTTCTTCTTTCCATCGAAAAGAGAAGGGAGTTTACAAGAGAACTTCTTTAGTGCCATACAACAAAAATTAGTAAAGAAATCTCATCTGAAAAAATAATTTACTTGTCACCAAGACAGAACACATTCAATTGAATTTTCACTTAGTCAAAAAGACTTTCATAAAACTATAACGCGACATATTTTTCTGACTTTGCTATCTAATCTAATTGTTTTGACATAACAGGGATTCACTTAAATAAGTATATTTTTTTCGAACATAACAGCACTTTAATACAAATTCAAATGTTGATGTTATTTCTACAGAAAAGATACCTTTACTTGATTAGAATTCAAATTTATAAAGGAAACAAATAAGCTTCCCGAAACCCAAATTAATTAATTAACAATACATTTGGGACTTTAGGATCATTTTTAATCCTGATTCTTTTCTTGACAAAACATCAATTTACAAGAAATAACATCGATTAAGAAGAAATAATCTTAGGAACCTAATAGTAGTGTTATAGCTAACTTCTACATCGTCCCTACATATTAGCTTCTGTCTTTAGATTACCGTCAACATTCCTAAATTTCGGGTCTGACATAAACATGCTTTTTACTTTAAGACGCATTTCGTTGCGCTACACAGATGCGGAAAAGTGCGATTCGCTGCAATGAAAACCCTCGAGTAGCACTCAACACACATCGAAAACAAATTAAGGAAAAAATGGCAAAGGTGAACAGTTCGGTCAAAAATGACACTATTTCGTTAAAAAAAACAAAAAAAAACACTGTATAACAACTTTTCTAGAATATCTTATCTTAGTTCATTTAACAGCTCAATAGCTTATTAAATCGAGCGATCCACGCTGCCCTTCACAAAAAGACTGCTACGGAAAGAAAATGAAATTTCCATTTCTCTACCGTTCCGTTTCTTTTGCTTCGTCTTTTTATCTACTTTTCCCCAAATAAAGTCAGCCAATTTTGGTTTTATGTGTCTCATGTTCGAGGATGTTTTATTTTCGTTTTAGTTGGGTTTCTCATGGACTGCGAAGTAATGCGCTTTATCTTCTCCTCGTTCCTCTGCTCTAGTCAGATTTTGTGTAGTTTTTTATGGTGTTGTAACAAGGCTGTCAGTTTCCATTTGCTCGAATGTTTCTCTGGATTGTGGCAAAGACGTATTTTTTATTCCCGTCGCAAAACAGCGGTAGATAGGACTTAACATTCTTCTCTGAATGGAATTTTTATTCGACATTTTTTGAGCTTCTCGTTTATGAAATATAGATAGACAGAAAAAAAACGAGCTGTATCTACGTGTCTTAAAGATTTTGGCGTTACCAACGTGAGAATATAAAGCAGACACCCGCTGTCTACAACAAATGTTAAAGCTATATTATTTGCGAAACCGTAAAAGGACATGTGTCTTGAAATACATAAAAATAATGAAATTCTACAAATAAAATATTCCATTCCTTTAAATGCTTAAAATATTCGTAGAAGCAGTCACAAAAAAAATCCTGAACTCGAGATTGCAACTATTTAAAAAATTTCACAATCTTGAAAGACTTCATATTAACTTTAAATAAAACTGGCCAAGAAAATATTCCAAATCTCATCCAAGTGAGATTTCTAATGTAAAAAAAGTGACCTATTTATAAAAATGGCATGAAGTAGAATTTAGTTTAGTTTATTAGATTAGTCCCGCTCTAAATTAACACAAGATCTATTTTGCGACTGGCCCCTTAATATTGATTCGCGGGCAGATGACGTGGGTATGGAATAGAAGTTTAAATGCTAAGTATGATTAACGGCAACCGTGTCTGATTTCAGGAGATAAAGCCGCTATCTTCTGAAATGACACTTTGTTTAAGAGACGCTTCGCTTCACAAAACAGAAGTTCTCATACTTTTAAATTTTGTACCAAAAAGAAATGAATCAAAAATATATTTACCCCATATTGTGAAATTTTAATGATTTAAAATCAATGCATTCAAAGTAAAACTTTCATGATTTGAAATTAATTATTGTAATTTTGCTATTCCTTCATAACCGCACATATTATAGCAGAATAGGAAGTTACTTAATAATACAGCAAATAGGGGTAATAATGCAAAAAAATTTATAAATATCGAGATTTATCATAGATATGGATAATGTGATAATTGAGTTCGTATCAATAGCTCAGACTTATTTATTTCAAACATAAGTCAGGTTTAAGTCGAAGCCATATCTAATATTAATTTCTAATTACTGATATGACTGAAAAATCAAGCTTCCCAATTTTGTAAAAAATATGATGTGGTGAAATGCATTAAGCATTTAATCCTTATGCTGATCTTGTTTTTGGATTAATGACTGAGAATTCTGCCGCATGAAATATCTTAAAGTGGATCTTTTTTTTGAAATGTATTTTATCTGGCAAAGTGTGCTAAAACAGAAAAGGCATCTTTTAACACATTTTCATCGTACACACTTCAAGGAAGAAATCTTTCTTAAGAGCACGACAAATACACGTCAACGCGGCCACTTCCATTTGCGCCTATTTAAAGGAGGATACAAAAATAGAAATTATATATGTGTGTGTGTGAATGTGTGTATAAACACATACACACCTGAATAATGAAAATCAATTCAAAATATTAAAAGTTGCATCTAATAATGTAATAAATCTGCGAAGTAGAATCTTTTATGAATCGTCAAGAAGAGGGGAGAACTATGTTACTTATCTTCCTAGCCATAAAGAAGTTAAAAGTTATATAATATATTTTATGTTCTTTTTCATTTGCCCTTTTGACCAGCATTCTTCTGCTCGGGAAACTGGAATAAAAGTATTTCGAAGTTGTTTAATATATCTTTCCAATATCTATCTGACTCCGAGGCTGTATTCTGAAATATTTAATATTGCAGTTAGTTCGACGGATTCAACAGAGCAATTCAGAAATCCGAATTTGACAAGAATCAGACGCGATGTTGCCATTTTCTACGTCGAAAAATCTGGAAAAAAAGTAAAACACAGATGACAGATGATAAAACATAAGGGAAAAAAACAAAACAGAAAAGTATCTCGAAGACGGAAAGAAAAACGAAGAAAATATGAAATTCCTGTCCGTTCGCCGGAATGGAGGGGATCACTCAAAACTGCCGGATTATCGGTGTCTCTCCTGATCTGTTGTTACAAATAAAAGTTGTCAGAAACAATGAAACTGGGACAAGTGTAGACACATGAAATGTGAGTAATCGGGATTAGGGAGATGACTCTTTTAGTTCAAGAACTGTTCTGTTTCTATACTATGAAGTTGAATCGCCTATTTCCTGCAGAATAATATAAAGATTCAGTGAATATAAAAAAGTTATATTCCTTTCTTTATTTTATCCCCTACCCCCCCCCAAAAAAAAACACAGTAACGTTGACAATTTTTCAAATTTGCAAATACTTTACTAATATTTCCAGTTTGCCAATACTTTACTAATATATATTTTGTGCCAATACTTTACTTCTATACTTTTAAATACAAAGGTACGTTTTGTAAATAAAGTATTGTGTAAATTTATAAGAGGTACAAACGTGTATCAGATTTTTGTCTTTATTATGAATTTTGCAACATCATTTCTAATAAAAGGAAAAAAAAACAGGAAACGGGTGTATCTGTATGTTGGCATTCTGCAAAACCATCCACTGTGCCTAGAATTACCAAACTATAAAATTATATTTTTGGAGGTTTTGCATGCAAATCAAGGTGCGATTTATTAAAATTAATTGATAAAGAATTAAAAAAATCATTAATTAAAATAATAGTGTTTTTTAATAGTAAACAGATTCAAATGAATTCCCTTTGTATTAATGGTAAAAGGCCAAAAGTAATTTTTACGCAACCTGTCGATGGAGAGCGCTGTCTGTTCAATGATGGCGTCACTTTCGCTCCCATGTCAAATAAGCATAGGAACACACCAAGCGATAATAAATATTTAGTAACAGTTGCCTGATTATCTTCAAAAGTATCCGGGCACCGCTTTTATTCCTAATTTCGGATCAAAGTCAATAACCACAACTTTTTAGCCGACTGCGTTACACGAAAGAAATACAAGCGTATGAAGATACTTTCATTTATGAGCAACTGACAATTTTTTTTTAAACTTGCGAATAAAAGTATCCTGCAGTAAAATACATCATCTTCAAGATAATACTGCAGAAAGATTTCGTTGGACTCTCGCAAGAGTTTTAAAATAAATCCTGTGTAGAGAAACACGTCCTGAGAGGGTGAATCAAGTGCCCGAAGTTTTATTTGCTTTAAAAACTATTATCTCAGCAAATGACCGATTTACACCTTCAGAATGAGTTTAGGGTCAAAATCTTAGAAATACCGCAACATTTTTATAGGAACAGTGATTGCGTTCAGATGATGGGAGAAAAAATATTAATGAATGTGATTAATGGCACAATGATAAATTGGTTACAAAATTATAGAGAGCTGGCTAATTGCAAACCAATAAAGCAGAGTACCAAAATCATACGGCGATGTGTAAAGATAATACTTTGTTTCAGTTACGTCGACGAATAAACCAAACAGACGAGCATCGGAAAGGAAAGATTGAGAAAACTCTCGTTATATTATGAGTTTCAAAGAAACAAGAGCATCACGATAATCGAGTTTCCCATGTTAACATGTTAAACGCTATCACTATAGATCAGGGCAGAATTTGTGATTACAGCAAATAATACAAAATTACAGGTATGGATGAAAATTTCCCAAAAACTGATCCCGAATCACGATACTTAAACAATAAGTTAAATGAAAAAAAAAAAATACCGAATTGCGCAGCATGCTATAAAAATTTGAAATAATTATAGCGAGATATTGAACTTGCAGAAAATATACCAATGCAATGAAGGATTGTATTGGTTTATTATTACCAAGATTATAATTTCACCAAGACAGATTGAAATATTTAAAATTGAAATCGATAAAAAGCATTATCATGAAATAATAGAGATAAGGTAAATCAGATGACACCCTGAGTCCAAGACATTGCACAGAAAATTGAAGAATCATGCGAAAATGAAATACTTCAACTTATGAGTGATAATGTAGCAACTGTAAAGTGCATGGGGATCTGCTTCTCATAAAATAGCATTTGTAAATTGTGCAAATGTGACAAATGAGTAAAAGGAGCGCTTTTCTGAGCACATGCTTTAGTAAATACCGGCCATAAAAACGCCGATGAATCATAGAGTTTTTTTTTAACAGCAATTACAGTGGATTTCAATTTTAACAAAGTAGCGTACACGTGCCATGATCTAGCAAAAACCATTAATGGTTACAGGGTTTGTTTGTCGATTACATGTATGTTAATTTATTAATACGCATTTAATAAATGGATGCCGTGACTTCGAATGCTACTTGCAAACAAGAATGTTTCTAAAATTTTGAATTCTTCACAGTGTATGCAGCGAAACTCCATTGCCTCCTGCACTGATAACAAACCATCTTGCACCTGCTCTCTTCCAAACAACTCTATTAGTCGGAAGGTCACCCTCATCTTCGTCTTTTCGAATTAATTCGAATTCAATTACCTCAACATCTAGAGAGAACGAGGCGAGATACTAAAATGGGCACCTTCAACACATTTTTTGCCCCACAGAACACCAGTGGGAGTGGTCTTTCCGAAACTTTCTGGCATTCTTTCAAATAAAATTGTTGTCAGAGAAAGACCTTCATGGCATTGGCGAACAATAGAATGAAATATTAACTTTTCGTGTGGATTTAGTGTTAGCTTGTATTCCAATAGCTCCACAGAAGGATTTCCTCTAAATGAATTTCGCTTATAGTTTGACAGGAATCTATACGTTTTTGTGAGAACAGATTTATAGATTTCTTAGAAAAACGGAAAACAAATCTCTTCTGAAAATGTGTTTTTTAAATTCGGGGAGGTGTTCGAAATCGACAAAATTCTTCAAAATTTCAAGTTTGATTTTTTTGACGATGATATTATTCTTCTTATCATTATTTTTATATTTCGTATAGGAAAAAATACCAATTTCTTACCATTACAAATGTTGTTATTTTGACAATGCCTATTCAATATGAGTGTCGACTGTGAAAAACTTTTGCATTTTATAATCTATAAATAAATGAGATAAAACTTATCAGGTGAAAAATTGAATTTCTGCTTACATTGGAGATCTCTTCACTGACACTTCCGAACTGCTACGCACTTCTTACTTTTAGCATACTTCAAAGCCTCACTTATTATACTTTTTAAATGTGAAAATGTATGTATGCTTAAATTTTTCAATTAAAAAACTAGCATCGCTTATCTCTTTCAGTTTTCAAATATAACTACTTGATTATTTTAAAAATATATTAATGTTGGTAGCAGTCGTCTTTAAAATAAATTTCGATATCAAATCTCTCTGATTAAACAATTCAACTGAAACAGTTTGACATTTAAAAATCCATTTAATTGTTTAATTTCCCGCAAAAAAAGGGAAGAACATTAACTAACGTCAACAAGCAAAGCTTGGAATAGAATCGCATTGTCCCATTCTCCCTAAGCCAAATTCAATTAACCCCGTTTAAAGTAATGTAACACAAACGAATCTATTTTTGCGCACACATTGATCCCCCTCCTCCCTCTTAGCTTTCTTCAAAGCAGGCGGAACCTTCGGAAGTGAATAAACACAGTCTGATTGGCTAACAGACGATGCCAGATCGCTTTGTCTAAACTTTGATGCTGTCCCATTGTTATTTAAAGGCTTTGTATTCAGCGACAAAGGCCCGATCACGTGTTCTTGTTCTTTGAAAAGAGTAAAACTATTTCCATGAAGCGTTGTTGGAGTCTGCAATGCTGCGTTAATTTGAAAAAGATATTCCAAATTCGTCGATGTCAAAATGAGAGATGGGGTAAAATTTTGTCTTCCCCCTCCTCCATTCGAACTGGAGGGGAAGGTTTTGTTTTTATCGACATTTTCGCAATGTTAACAATGTTCATCGACATCGATTAATCCGTAAATCGATGCTTTATTTTACGTCTCTATTACAGGAAGTAATAATAATATTTACAGGACCTTTCTTTATATGAATCTTCGATATAAATTACACGCAAATGCAAGAAAATGGCGCAGTAGTTTGAAATTTCTGTAGCAAACAGAGGTGGTTCGTCCATCAGATTTGCAGCCCTCTCCGCTATTATGTTTTAAAGCTGCATTTTAATTTTCTTTTTTACTAATTTGCTTACTTTTCTGCTTTGAGAATCTGATGTTCTTTGCTCGTTTTTCTTTCTCAGGGTTCGGTGATCAAGGTAAATGGAAGCCAACATAAAGCATGAAAGGAAGAGAGAAAATAAAAACGCAGATCAACAAGCGGCCTACGAAAGTCCACTAGACATACAACTGATAGATTCATGGGACAGCGAAAGCAACCTTTTCTCCCTTTTGTCATTAAACGTGCGATCAGGGTGGCTCGGAATATGACTAACTCGCAACTGATTTTTTTTCTCTCTCATTCAAAGTTCGCCTGTATTCTCTCAGTTTTTTCTTTCTTTTTTTTTTTCTCTTTATCTCATTGACCGGATACGAGTTTTGATTTCGATTCTTGCTGTTTGGATGGAACCACATTTTCTTTATTGGATATTAATTTTCTCTTGTTAGGGTCCAATCGTCGATAAAATTAAGTAGATAAGTTCTTAAAATGTTATAGTGATGAAAATTTTTCTAAAGAGGTATAAATTATTAACTGCCACATGCAAAATATGAAGAAACTTTGCAGATCACTAATTCAACATCTTATTTGTTATTTATTTTTGGGTGATAATTGCCGGACTGATTTGGTGTGTGCGTGCGGAGAGAAGATCTGAAGATTGCCGGATTTTTATCAGTTGATTCGTCATTTCAATGTTCACATTATTTTTTATTGACCAAATAACAGAAAAATTATATATATATATATATATATATATATATATATATATATATATATATCTAATCTAAAGCAAGAAATAGTTTGAAAACTAAACTAAAATGAAAACAATTTCAAAATCGCAACAAAAATTATTATCTATTCAAACAAAAACCAAAAATGGAACAGGTAAAAACTTCATAGTATTTAGAGAGCACAAATGCAGCTACTTCTAAAACACAGATGAACAGATACAAAAGTATAAAAATCAAGTTAAATGGAAAAACAAATAAACCAAATAAAAAATATTAAAAAAAGATTAAAAAAGGAAGAATCCGGCCTGAAGACTTTTTCAAGGGTCACCCTCAGGCAGGGATTCAAAAAAGGGATTTTTTCTGTTAAGGAAATTCAGACATTACGTCTAATAATGATTTCTTCGTGACCCGAAAATCCCCTGAAATTAGGCCTAAGAGATATATAATGTAGTAATGTAAGAGATATAATGTAAGAGATATATAGTTTATGGTATTTTGGTGTTTTTTGTTATTGTATTTTTAATTATTAGTGGTTTTTCTTCTAATTGGTTGTTTTGTATTTTCCTTTCTGTTAAAATGGTATATCTCTTAGGCCTAATTTCAGGGGATTTTCGGGTCACGAAGGAATCATTATTAGACGTAATGTCTGAATTTCCTTAACAGAAAAAAATCCCTTTTTTGAATCCCTGTCTGAGGGTGACCCTTGAAAAAGTCTTCAGGCCGGATTCTTCCTTTTTTAATCTTTTTTTAATATTTTTTATTTGGTTTATTTGTTTTTCCATTTAACTTGATTTTTATAC
>JAPMOR010036729.1:560377-590429 GCA_026543865.1 Argiope aurantia
TTACTAAAAAAACATTACATTTAAAATCTCTTGAATTTAATTTATTACAGAATAATGAATTCTTATGGCAAATGCTTCTTTCGATGAAATTTATCCGTGTAATCATCGATTTCCGTTGTTCTTAATTGAGTGATGTAAAATGTGAACAACATTTTATTATCATTTCGCCCCGTTTCCAGTGCTTTTGTAGACACGCAGCTGAGAGATAGATAGCGTAAGAAAGTAACTCAATATGGAAGAAATGGAACCAAATTATCACTTCGTTTAATTGATTTCTTGCCGACGCAGAGATCAAAGTAGATGGAATGCTAGGAAGGAATAATTATTGCTACAATAAATTTTGCACAATCAGTTGGGAGGGAAATCTAATCACATAAGACTACTTTTTTTTCCCTGAAGGGGAAGAAGCTTTGAAAATGGGTCTTGTCTTTTTATTACACATATATATGCAATGATATCTCTTAATTTATCTCTTTTTTTTCTCTTATTTCCAGATCCAAATTCCGATTTCTATTTAATTATTTCTAACAGATATTTGAAAAAATGAATGAGCATTGCAGTTTCCACGCTGCAAAAGAAAGAATAAAAAATCCTTGATGTCCTCGAATATTTCGAAAGATACACATGATCCCCTTTCCTGAATCAATGCATGTCAAAAAAAATCCCTAAAAAGAATCTCTTAGTGAAATCACTAAGGGAAAAAATTTCTCACACTTTCTTATTATATCACGATGTAAACACGCGTTTCATTTGGTTTCCAAGTGTACAAATCATGTTCCCCCGCCTCCAATCACACACACATTTTACTCGTTTCAAGTAAAAAAAAAAAAAACATTTTATTCATCTCAACTGTTCAAAAAAATCAATTTCTTTTCACTGAACTTCTCATGGGCTAGAGTTTGAAAATAATGGATATTGTTTTAAAATTGTCACATTTCTATTGCAGCTAATCAGAGATATCGACAAATTCAATTCTAAGAAGCGTTTTACGAATGCAGTCAAGTTTGAAATGAGGATATTAAGCAAAATACCGGAGTGGCAGTTTTTGATGTTTACAATAATAATTTCTGTATTTCGTTAGATAAAAAGAAATAAAACCCCTACCAACCTCCTTTAAATCCTCGCATTCGGAAATTCAGTACCACTGCAGCTTTCATCCCCTATTATGGAATTTACCTTGAAAATATATAATTCATCTTAATGCATAAATTAAAGGCCAATTTTTCCTTGACAAGATTTTCTACGGGGTACTGCATTATTTGCACTTACCTCAAAAAAGGAATGATTGCACTTTTGTTAGTCTCAAGAGACCTTTCTGATTGTTTAGCAAACAAGGGAACCTTAATAAACCTGAATAAGTGATATCTAGTAAGCAAGAGAGTCCGGTAAGAGCTAGTATAGCCTATTCTAAGTCTATTCTAAGTTAGAGCCCTCCATGATTAGTCTTGAAACATGAGAAATATCCTGTTGGAAAATAACTTTTTTGGGTATTCCGGCGTTCTGTTCCAATGTTCTTCATTCATTCAAGATCACCATGAAAAATTCCAGATCTTTCCGTTGATAATTTCTGCTGTTTCCCTTCACTGCTTGACATATTTTTTGAAATCGTTGCTTTTAAACTATACAATCTACGTTTTGAAACTTGCATTCGATGGAGCAGGTTCATTGTGAATTTAAAATTTCAAATGGTGTGCATTTGCTGCGATTTTTTAACAGTTGAAAATATCCTAGAAAAATGGCTGGTAAGCGATGGTTAACCCCGTTTTTCGGAGATAAAAAGAAATATTTACTTCTACCTCTATTTTCTCCTTTCATTTCGTAAGAATAAGAAAGAGGATGGAGGGTGGGAAAGAATGCAACTCATGAGAGTTTTTCATGAAAATGTTACAAATACAGATCAAAAAGTCATCGAAATGAAGGACTGAAAAACATCCTTCAAACCCCTTATCAATGAACGACTTTCAGTACAAATAATGTTAGTCATTTTAAATTAAAATTAGTATAATCCGTTTATTTTCAATGCTTAAGAAATTTGGAAAAGAAAACTTTCATTCTCGCCCTTTTCACCCCCTCTGAGGTGAGTGACACATCCACGGATTCGGATGTGGTTTTCATTGTCCCTCCGTCATCATTCTGGCCAGTTCAAACGAATTCCAGTTACCGTGTTGAATAAACAGGACAGGCAAAGCCATGTCTTTGAAACCATGGTTTGTTCTAGATTCAAAAGATCCTGACCGGACAAAAGAAAGCTGACATTCTCTCCAAGTCGTGTTTTAAGAATCGATTGTCGCAAATGAAACACAGCTTTAGACAAATAACTTCTTTTTTCTAGCAGAAATCTAAATAAATTTACTGAGAACAAATTATATGTAATCAGTAAATAGATGCTTATTATAGGTCACTGCTAAGATCCTTTAAATACGTGCCGGCTGATGCATTTACAATCAGACAATACGACACGCATTAAAAGCGGAAAAAGTGTTTACACTCTATTCCTTCTAATATTGTGAAATAGTGTCACATTTTTTTTTTTTTTCTTCCTTCCGTCGTCTTATCAGGGAAGGGGGTAGCGAGTATGCATTTTGAGCGTTTTCCTTTCGAGAAAATAGCATCAAAACTTGATATTGATAGAATTTTTTCTTCTTTTAAGCCAACAAAACGAGTTTCAATTAAGTTATTTTATATTTTAAATTGCCTAGTCTCCATGTTCATGAATCAACACACTGACGGACAGTCAATCTTTCAGAGTATTTCATTCAAGATGTGAAAGGGATTTAAAAGCTTTAGGATAAAACATTATATTAAATTTCTTTCACTTAGCTGGCGCAGTTTTTCAGCAAGCGTATTTCATATGCACGCACAGACAGACACGCATTTCAAGTAAAGAATTTTCCAAAAATCATAATTTTGTCATAGAAATCGTGCGTCGAATTCTGTTCGAGTTACCGTTTCAGTTGCGTTCCCATAACGATAGACGATTTGACGATAGCATTTTTTTTTTCGGTATAAGCAAAAGAAGAAAAGTCCTTGTTTTCAAACACATAAATGCTTCTCGCTTTTGCGCAGGCATCTTTTGATATGGATTGAAACAAAACAGGAATAAAAGGAAACATGGAACAGGAGACGTTCGTTTTTTATTTAACAGCGCATCCAGATGTTACGCACATTTCGAATGTTCAAATGGAAGCAAAAGGGTGATATAGGCACTGAATGATATAATGGTTCTGATGTATATACTTCATTTTCAAAGAGAAATGAAGTATCTACTTCAGAAGAAAGAGTTAAAAGGAAAACGCGTATGATAAAAATCTGGAAAAATCACTCATCCTTCTCGCTGCGCATCACCCCGCTGCGAAATAAAATCAACCAGAATTGAACGGCACGGGATTCTTAATCGAATATAATTATGCAAATAATTATGTAATAGGTAATTAACAAAAAAAAACCAAAGGACAGGACATTTACGTTAATAGTTAAAATTTGAGTTGATTTTAACAATGGAATAAAACTCTGGTGCTTTCTGAAGGTTTCAGTAGTCAGCTGACTGCACTAAAATCAGGAGAAATATACTATGGCCATTTCCCTATTGCCTAGTATAAATCCGTGTCTAAACGTTTACTGTTTGATTGGCTAACCCTTGTTCCACCTGTCTAGCGGAATTATTTGAATGCCATCGAAATGAAACGAATACAGGCAGTGGTATCAGTGGAAGTGTCGAGCAGTGGAATGGAGGAAGGAAGGGTGGATGACGATGAGGGACATTCCATTCCACAGACACCGGTGGCAAATAGGACGGCAGATGGATAGACCTGGACCTATTGGATGCGAGTCTTCCATTTGTTGAATGGCGCCGCACTTGGAGAAGCGGAGTCATTAGCAGGAAAACAGATTCGACCGAGGCTATTGGATAAACCCGGAACGAATCGGGCAGTGCTGGCAATAAATGCTGCAAAAGCTGGGATTTTATGTTCTTAGGAGTGTCGAATTCCCAGGTTGCGGGCAATAGGCATAACATCATTTCCATCGCTTTTGGGGCATAAATATTAAGCTTATTCACATTTAAAGCAGTAAAGCTCAGAAGTTCCAAAGTGAATGGCATTTGTACAAAAGCAATGCTTATATAAAGTCAATATTTAAAACGGAATTTATATAGCCGGTCACGAAATGTAAATCAATTATTACGCAAAAAAATCTGTGGTAGCACTAATATAATTTTTACACACAAATTTATAATTTATATAATTACAAAATTATAATTTATATAATTTTTTTTTTTTTTTTTTGCTATTTTTCATGTTATAAACGCAGTAAAGCGTGCTTAGTATGTTTTAAGAAAACCGC
The DNA here is from genome assembly GCA_026543865.1 of Argiope aurantia. Lineage (NCBI taxonomy): Eukaryota > Metazoa > Arthropoda > Arachnida > Araneae > Araneidae > Argiope > Argiope aurantia. The sequence goes on from JAPMOR010036729.1 coordinate 564,719, forward strand.
GTTGTTCTCTACAATGAAATTTCGAAATTTTTGTTGCTAATAAAGGGTTTTTTTTCGAATGTAAAATTTAATATCTATCATAAATTTAGGATATATAGAACAGATTACTTATTTTTAATATGAAACAATTTGAGTAAAACACTCCCAAATGAGCATAATCTGGGGCGCCATCATTTTTGATTTTTGATTTTCCCTGACTTTTTCATTGATGTTTCCAGGTTTTATAGCAAATTTCACTGACTTTATTCAGATATATCCAATATCCTCAGATTGATGTTACTTTCTTTTCTTTCCTTCATTTATTGCGCAATTTTTTCCTAACTGTATACTAAAAATTATTCCACTCTTTTAACTGAAATTAATGAAAATTTAATCTCTGAAAACAAAACAAAAATCACTAATAGAATTCCAAAAAAACTTCGGCCATATAAAACACTTCCCCCTTTTTTGGCAAATTTATTAGTCACCATGAGCAGACGAGCGCAAGTTTACATCGACGAGCAGTCATATCTCAAAACTGTTCTTTAGAAGTACTCACAAAAGTGCCACACGAAGATGACAAAGTGCTTGAGAATGAAATAATTTGTTTCCTTCCAGTGAGGTCTACCTTATCCATATTGTTTACCAAAACCCGAATTAGAGCTGATTAATAATTCTAACAGAAAAATCGCAAATATGTGTTTTTCGGGCTCAAGAACATGAAAATTCAGAAAGTCTTGTGATCATTTGGTTAACAAATTACATCCCCTTCCCGATAAATATTAGATTGTAAAAGACTTGAAATAAAAACAGAATTCATAGCAATAAATATAATTTGATAGTTGTTAATGCTCGAAAAATATAAGATATTGATTATTCATATTCTTAATGCATACGACTTGCGTGCTCAGGGGACATCTTGAAGCTATTTTCACTTAGTCCACAGCGGTTGCAAATTAAAAATATTTACTTCGATTTCTGAATCACAATTAACAAAATAACATGATAAAAATATATTTTATTAGAGAACCAATAACAGTTAATAAGTTTCAGAAACTTTTAAACACTTGATGTTTTAGTCATAAATACAGGCATTAACTCGCTGCCTAAAGCGTTTCACTGAAGTTCTGCAAATTAAGAAGACTAACAAAAATCGTTTATAATGCAGATGCTGAAATTCTTACGGGGGCTTACGCTTAATTCTGATTTGTAATAATCGATTCCAGCACTGAAGTATTTTTTTTTTTTTTTTTACTTTCAATTTCATTTGGACAAAACGTTTTTCACTTTGAATTTTATTTGCAAGTTTAAATGTTAACCTATTTTAAATTATGCGTCGATTATTGAAATTTAAAAATTCCAGTAATTGCAGTTTGGTTCTTATTAAATTGAACAATAAATTGATTCCAATGTCTTTGTTTTCCTCTAAAATAAATATTACCTAATTGATTTAACTGAGAGCTATTAAAATTGAATTTATATTATTATTATTTACGAGCGAATTTATGTAAAGGCCCTGAAGCAATAACATGAAAAATTAAAAATTTTGATATTTGATAAATATACTGAAAACTATCAAAGAAGGAAAAGGATCTATTAGATAATATAATCTTCAAACTTTTAATGATGTTCCTCCCAACTTAAGAGATCTTACTAAGTTCGAAGCAACCAGGTATGAGTATAACTAAGTAAGATGCTAAGTAAACTGTTGGTCATAATTACAAAAGAATGGAGTGCCCTCGTTCCTCTCCTAAAGCATTGGCGAGCAAATTAATTCCAAATGTATCAACAAGTAATTATGAAAGAATCACTTGTAGGTGATGCAAAAATCCATCAACACAGATCTTATGTTGTTAAAATCTATTGAAGTGAAAAAATCTGAAGAATTGGGATCTTAAAAGAATATTCTAAGTACAAGGATAGAAGTATGATTATAGTTTGAATTTTCATTGCTATTCATTTTTTAATCAGTCTCTTTAGAACAGATTGTGAATGAATAAGATTTTTGATTTGGAATGCAACCTTTAAATTCCTTTAAATACCCAAATATGTAAAAAGTCACATAAGGTATTAAAACCCGGAATACTTTTTCCTTTATATATTACGAACAGAATCATTAATAAGATCTTATAATAATATACCAAACACAATATTGCATCATATTATGAATACTTATATTGGTATTATACGGCATCTGATGGATATCAGTGTATGGATATCAGTACTGTGCAATGTTATACAGTAGTGCAGAAAGACTTGAATACACTGATGTTGCTGGAAAGTAGCACAGCTTGATTCTTTGTAATGCAGTTTAACTGTAATGAAATCATATTCTGCATTCTACATTTTTCTGTAACTCACATAAACGGCTAATTGCAAACTCGCTTCATTTTTTATTGACTTTTAAATTGTTTGGTTTAGCAAATCGGTTGGTATTTCCTAGGAAGATAAAAAGTATTTTTTCCGACTCAATCTAATTCGATAAAAATATTCTAAATCAGAATTTCATTCATTAATTTAATGGCCGAATTCAAATTAAAAACAGATGATGCGCAAATTCGCAGACATTAAATGTAATCATCATTTTACCGAAACGATTTAGGATTTTACTTTGGACAAAAAATATTTTCGTCATTCATAAAAAATGAATGACGAAACTCCATTGATTGTAATGAACTCTAATAATGTACTGCACTCAATGTTATACGTTTAAAAGAAATATCCTTAGAGTACAGTAAGGGTGATTCAAATGGAATGGTGAAAAATGAAGCATACCAAGGAAATCTATAAATTTATTTTAATAAAACATAAACCTGCAGAAATGATTGAAGATTCTCTGCTCTTTTGGATAATGAATACAATTACCCAAGTTTCTACAGCTGTTCTAAATGTGCCTCTCGGGTGAAGTGACATATATCTGTGTGATATTCCAGTTCCTGCCGCATTCGTATTTGAATATCCTCTGTTATTGAGTCCAGCACGTCAGTTACACACGCACGCCGTTGTCAGCTTCCACCAGCACGAAACATTTTTCAGCACTTCGTGAAAACGTTTAACGCATTTCTTAACCACTTCGATTCTGGGAGGTGTTCATCCTGGCTGGCTGGTTTTTTCTTCTTTATATCCATGTACCTCGCATTCTGAAACTGCTTCACCCACGGTTCGATGCGTGACGGTTGACGATGGTTCTTTATCACATGCCATGTGGAAGTCTCTTTGATCAATGACAAAAGAAGATATTTTGGCGTATCCCAAAGCACAGAAAGCTTTCTCCTGTAAAGATGACGCTATTTTGATGATGACAGAGGCGAAATCTTCCTTCTTGTGACGATTTCATGACTCGCGGTTACCGGATAAGACGTATAATTGTAGCTTCAGAATGAATTTGTTTCAAATAAATTCGGTGAGTTGCAGAGTTCGCAGATAATATGCTATTATTTTTGTCCCATTCAGTATGAATCACCTTGCATATTTCTAAAGTATAAATCTCGACTTCCGGAATATGTTCAAAATTGCAATCACCAGCTTGCCATCTTCACCTCCTCAATGATATTTACTAAATAAGGTTTATTCCTGCCATAGACCCAAAAGATACCCACATACCCAGTATAAAGATAGATTGCACATAATCTATCTTTATGCTGGGTGTGGAACATACCTATTTCGCATTTACGAAATTCGAACATATCCATTTCTGAATTTCGTAATTACAAAATTTTAGTTTAGTTCATTTTCTTAATTTCTCATCTCGAGCATTTGCTCGGTGATTCATTTCAAAGTACCACCAACTGATTCAGGACGACTGACTTGCAGACGGTGTAGCATTCACTATCACTGATCTTGTCTTTTTCAAGTAATCATTACCATCTGTTTAGAAGGACTCAAAAAATCAGGAAGATAAACTACTACAAGTCCCAAGTGAAACTACTGCAAGTGCAAAGATTAAATACTAAGCAAATATATCCATTCCACGATTTCACTATTTAGTATAATATACGGGATTCTTCAAATTCGGCAAGTTACTTCATCCTGAAATGTCTATGAAAGCCGATGACAAAATGTGATGGTATCTTAAATTCCACATTCATTAACATTACAATTTCAGTTGTAAATTCCCAACAGAGGCTTTTTTTCATGATTTTTAAATGATTTAATATAGAAAACTGTTTGGTGTCTCTTAAAAGATAGGATAAAATAAGTCATCATCGGTAAGAAGACTCCAAAAATGAATTTCATTTACTGATTTAATAAGAGAAATTAAAAATAAATAATACATTAATAAATAAAATATAGGTGTGGAATTGATTTAATAAATGAATAATCTTGTAAGAAGCAGGTGATATCCAATTTTTCAGATATTAAGTGTCCAATGCAACTTCATTTAATTTAAAACATTTAGAATTTTGTTATAGATCCCGTCTAACCTTCAAAGTTCTTCCACGGAAGGTAAAAACAAACTGTATAAACAATTAAATGATTCTGTTCGCCAAATTTGTAAATCATGCGAAAGAACATTTAGGAAAGGTATTTAAATCCACCAGAGAGGATCACTGGTTTTTCTTATTCCCTCGTCTTCTTCATGGCTAGAATAACGCAACTCACTATTTAAGATCTTCCTACTATAAACTCAAAATACCTCTAAGCTCGGAAGTAAGCAATAATGATGATGATGACATAATTGTTGATCGTAATTGCAAAATAACGACACACCCGAGTTTCTCACCACAAGTATCCGGACGGTGATTAATTTCAAATGCTTCCCCAATTAATTCTGGAGGATTGACTTGTAGGTGGTGGAGAATTCATCAGCACAGATCTTGTCTTGTTCGAGTGATTATTACAATCTATTTATCGGGAAAGAGTCGAGGAATCAGGAAGATAATCGACTGTACAACAAAAGGGAATTGTGGTGATTAGCTTGAATGCTCGTTGTTATTAGATTCCAAGCCAAAATCATTAACTGTAGAATGGATTGAGTGTTGAAATACACAGCATAGCTATTTGTTCAGCGCTACTTTTCCTTAAATGCCCTTAATTTTTTTTCGAAGTTAAAGCAATAGTGCGATAATGCAGAGAGTATAATTACTTTTTATAATAATGTAAGATGTTGGAAATATTGCATAATTTTTTTAGAAATAGATTACAATTTTGAATATTAACACTACATGATTCAAAATATTTAATAGATAAACTTATAGTATGCAACTGTAATCTGCTTTTAATTGGTTTAAACGAAACACAATTAGAATTTTCCTTATTAGGACTGATTATTGCAATAAAGGAAAACACATAATCAATTTAAAATTTCATAGAACAGACAGCATATCATTGTGTCCTATATCGTGTGCAAAGTTCTTCAGTTACGTGCGGAACCTTTAATTACTTGCTGTATTGTAGGTGATACAGTGCCTCTCTCGGCAGACAACACTACAGGTAGATGGACTAGATGTAATACACCCTTTATATTTATTGTAGCTTCGTATAAACAAGTGTGCGCTTAACGCTTTTTTCATAACTGTCACCTTTTGAGGTTAGTTACACTAAGAATATTTCGACAGACATCTTAATTTTCAATAGGTTGATGAGGGCGATACTCGAATCGGAAATTGTTGATTTGACCTATAAAATTGGAAATTGTTGACCTATAAAATTGTGCATTTCGCTCGTTGTGCATAAAATTGTGCATTTCGCTCGTTATGCGGATGGGCAAATAGACAGACGGTCGACTTATTGACGAAAAGATAATTAAAACAGATTTACAGCTCTGATAAATTTTGCATACAGCTGTTTCAGGTTTAGAGATGCCATGTCCACATGCATATAGATGAACTTTCCATCGATGGATTTCCTCCAACATTTGGTAAAAATTACCAATATGATAGAAACATAAAGCATATCAAATTTAACCCATCAACTTCAAATGAATTTCCAAAATATTTGGTTCACTGAAAAACATAATTTCAAAAATATATTGAACAGATCCAAAGTGGTCAAAATGGAGGAGATTCATCAAAATATAAATGCCAAATTTTTCGATTACAGAAGTTCCTACTTGTACAGGAGAAAGTACAATGCGTCATATGCGTAACATGAAGCCAAATCTAAAATATTAAAGTTTTCAATCTCGTACATTCTTAGAAGAAAATAAGAAATGAAAATTATCATAATGTTTCTAAGTTTAAGTCATTAAATAAATTTCTTTCCTTGTTATATAATTTTTCTTTTCGAAGCAATTTTTTTTTCTCCTTCTGCTTTAAACATTCAAATTAAAGTTTTTTTTTCTCTTTGTAAAATTTGTAAATCAAATAAAAAATCTGTCCCTTTAACTGAAATAAACGACTGCAAGGCTTTCAATAATTACTTTCGTTTTTGATGCATCAAATCTTTCATTTTTGTACTCAAGAATTTGATTATGACGACTGTTCACATTTTATAGTGAACATAAATACCAAACGATAAAAAATTGCTTAAATCGAAGTGAAAACAAATACCAAAAGATAAAAGGCGTCTCCATCATTAAGGAGAATCTCTAAAATTGATTTTATATTTTTTTTTCCCAATTATGAAAGGATTTTCAAATATTAAAGGACGAAATAATCATTTATTTTATATAACCTCGGGGAATTAATCTGTAGAAACTGATTAAAAATTTTTTTTAATTAGTTTGTTTTGGATTTGTAACGAGGAAGCATGAACAATAATTTTAATCTTTTCAGAAAAGAAATAAAAATTTACATCCAATTATGATTGGATTCGTTTATATAAGTTTACTTAAGTTATTTTATTCATTTTTGTATATCTCCATAAAATGTGAAGTAACTAAAATTGTGGCATTAAAGATTATTAAAAAGGAATTCAAATAGATATCAAATTTATTTTACCTAATTATAATCATTGTGCTGAAATATAAGAAGATTTAATTCTAAATTTAATAAATATTAGATTGATAAACAAGAAAAATGACAGTATCAATTGTTCCTTCGGCTGAAATTTGAGATCACAATAAGAGGTATCTTATGCAACGCGCATGCGTATAATGTGAATTCGTATAACGAGAAGAAAAAATATTGAGAGGTTCTCAGTTTCATATTAAGTGAAATACACACATTTGTATAGTTTTTAAATTATACCAAAATTTTTTTAAAAAGGAAAGACTGGAAAAATAAATATGCACATTTAAATTTTGTTTATAGACGAACTCTGAAGCTAGTAGCTGCTTAAATATACTGGATGTTTTTGCCATGACTTTCTATTGTAATCACACAATATGGCCAGTGTTTGTTAAGACACGCTTGTACCCCATTTTTTAATTAATTGTTGTTTATGTGCAGAGTTAAATATTATTTATATACCAACCATAAGACCATTATTTATATACACACACAATATGGCTTGTGCTTGGTAAATGGGTGCACCCGATTTTATAACTAGTTATTGTTTATATACAAAATTAATTATTATTTATAAACAAACTATGAACTGAGTACGGCTAATGTTTGGTAAGGTACTTTTATACTTCATTTTACAATTTAAAAAAGAACATTTTTGAGAAATTCCCTCTGACAAATTTGAGCATTAAGCATCATATGCAAATTTTATTGGTGTATATCATTCGGTATTCAAAATATCATATTCTGATACATGCATAGATATAAATAGATAGTTAACCCTATATTGATGGCACCACACATTTTTCGTAGAACTATAGTTCTAATGATGAAACTATACAAAACAGCTACGTTTAACAGTTCCATCTGACTAATTATGCTTTCTTCTTACTAATTATGCATTCATTTCGGCATAGATGAACCTAAAAACCGACATTCCAATTTATTTGATTTTATTGAAAAATTAAAAGAGAACTGTAAATTTGGAGGAAAGGCCTCATACCATATTTCATGCTTCTAGCTCGCTGTATTTTTGACTTGTTGTGGTCACAAACCGATAGACACATGTAAATCGTCATTTTGTATACACAGTTGCGAGAAAATAACCAACAGGCGTGATTCCCTCGAAACCTCACTCTAATGAAATCGTTAACCTTCTCATATAATTGTGGACTTCGAGCAAGGCCGTCAGTGCAACGGGTGCTAATTTTTTTTTCCTTTTAGAATTCGCATATAATCGCTTTATTTTTTTCGCAAGAAATAAAATCCTAATAGGTATTTTGGACGCGTTTTTTTTTTTCTCAACCGATTGGAACCGAAATTTATTACAACACATTTATTACATTTTACTCAGCCAAACACTTCTGTTTCTGGCATTCACATGCAAGCAAAAGCAAAGAATAAAAAGCAGTCAACAATTTCACGTGTCTGATTCAAATGATGAAACTATTCAAAAACTATGCACACAGATCTATATTTTAGATACTAAAACTGTGTACGAAATTTCAGATTGCTGTATTACTGATTTATCTTTCTTAGATGTGCACCGAAGTACAGACAAACAGATGATTCCATCTTTTGCGGAATTCGATTCAAACTTTGATATGGATAGATATGATGATAAAAATACGCATGCCTTTCTACTTTACATGATAAGAATGTGCATTAAATTTCATTCAATTATATTTTCTAGTTATCTTGTTCATTTGAAAACGGACAACTAGACTTATTTTAAATGGATTCCCTTGAAACTTTGCCTAAAAACTTCATACCAAATTTTATTCCTGAGCTTGAATCATTTTTGTGTTGTCCCGTCAACAGACTGACATTTTTGCAAAATGAAACAAGGAGATACGGTAAAATATCGAGTTTCAATTTATTAACGATTTCAATACTTTCTCACTGCACATACTCACATACTCCCTAATGTGGGAGTTATCCAAGAAACGTCTTGCATGGCATTGGTATATAATAATTACGAAATATTAACTTTTGTCGTGAATTTAGTACTTTTATTGAATCTATCGTGTATCTTTGGCTCTTTTTTTTTGTCAATTGATTTTTCTCATCAGGTTTCAAAAATTCAATTTGTGATTTACAAGTAATTTATCTGACTATCGCATTTCAATACTTCCGAAAATACAGACCGAAAGACCATCAGGTTTACATTTGATAGGCGTTTACAATATGGATGTTATATCGGGGTACAGAATTTTATCTATCTGCCTTTCTTCTTTTCTTAATGATCATGTCAACCCACATTCGAACAGGCAAAAAATCTTCCTCTAAAAGCATTTGCCCAAAATTTGAAAAACCTCTACACATTGAGAGTAAAAATAAAGGCAACACCCTATACCAAATTTCAGCCATTTGGCTCAAAACTTTGAGTTATCATTGTCTCAGACAGACATTGTATTCAGACGAACTCAGGGAGGTCTAAATCTTCAAAATACCGAGTTCGAATTTTCTAGCGATAACAATAGTTTCTCTATATTTCGTATACTAGAAAGTTCTCACTTCCGATATGTGCACGCGTCTGGACCCGCATGCATTCATCCTATAACGCATGTTGCTCCTAATGCGATTTCTTATTACTCGGAACGTATCCCTCGAATCCAATATACCTTCTCCTAATATACTAGAAAGTAGAATGTAACTCTCCAAACGTATGCATTATTAGAAAGTAACTAAGAGGTATCTATTTATCTTCAATTCCTTCCAAAGTAACGAAGTGCGCATTAGGAAGCATCTCACGTTCGACGATGCCGGAGCCGTTAAGGTTATGACGATAGAAATGATTACCAGGTCATTTGAGATTTCCGCTCGTTAGAACGTATTTCGGCGCCCCTGTTCTAGAAATAAAATACCATTTATTTTCTGCAAAGTATCAGATATTTCTGCAGTTTATTTGTGGAACTTCAAAAATAGAAATAATTTTATTCCTTGGAACCACATATCTATTGGGTTCACATGCCACAGATACTTCAAGTAGTTAAATGACTTATTATTACAGTCAATTTTTAATTATTGATAGGCGCGCAGACTATTTATAAAACGACTAGTAAACTTTCAGATACGCAGACCGACACAAACCATCTTTCAATAAAGTATAGGTTGGAAACGCTAAACGGCTCGTTACAAGGGCATATAAGATCGAAACCCTGCTCAAGCCGATTCCGAAAGGAGAGAAGATGAGCAGCAGAGAATAAATCGATAAAGCAGTGAACATACTAGGCCGACGAAGAGCAAAATCAAGAGTGGTAGAGGATTCATTTATAGATACGACCTGCCGAATACCAAGGATCGAAATCAAATAAAAAAATAGTAGAATATTAAAATAATAAAAAATAAAGGGGAAAATGAAAACAAAAATTCGCAAAATGGTAAATATGTAGAAAATAAAATGGTGCCCATAAACATTTATCACTGACCAGTCAACAACTCGCATGATAAGAAGAAGATCCATCTTCTTCCTACTAGGAGGGTCGAGTTCCCGACAATTTGGAATTTCAGTCAAGTTTTCAGTTCCATTTCCTTCCAGCTGGAAGTTCCATGCTCACTTGATTATTCTAAAGCTCACACTTTTTCATAGGAACATGCCCACTGCTCGCCCTTTGTTATCAATGCCAGAAAATAGGCACTGCAGGGGAATATGTTTCGATAGATACACCAAACAAAGCTCTTTTCACGAGTTCAAGGAATACAAGTGAACGAAACGACCCTGTTGTGTGATGCCTAGACAACATTAAAAATATGATAATGGCAACAGAATGTGACAAGGACAACAGCAACGGTAGAAAAATGTTAGAAATGAGTATTTGAAAGTTTTCCTGTTTGAAGAATTCCACGCTTCGTCATGCGCTTGGCAACCGATACAAAATTTAGCTGCATCCAATATCGATACTGAATGGTACCTGATAAGCTGGCGAAACATTTCTATCTCGTCAAAATGAAACCGAGTACATGGTGGATATAGATTGTCCCCCTTAGACCGAGATACTCGATTTTGCAGTATCGATACTGACATTAAATTGTATTGGGCCCATTTAAATGACAGTTTTATATCTGATGCAACCAAGGGACCTTGGCCGTCAATGGGCATTCAAACACTACCTGGTAACAGATATTAGCTTGAAAAGCTGTTGTCTCTACTCAAGTTGCCATCATATCTTTAGTATTTAATTTTAATTTTATTTGTTTTTAAATCAATATTATAAGTAAAAAGTTTTATAAAATTTGAAAAATGGATGAAAATAAAATAAAATTCTTCTTAAATATTTCTTCATTCATAAAGAAATTACTTATATTATTAGTTTTAAAAATATAAATATTTCTTTTTTGATTGCAACTTTCAAATCATAATATTCTGAAAATTCTTTCCATGTTGTTTCATTTGCTTTTGATTAATTTACTAATAATAATTCGGATGTTCGAGTTTCCTTTTTGATTTGATTTAAAAATCATTTAAAATAAAATATATTTGTTCATTTATCGAAAATCTCATCAATCTTGTATATTAAATACACATGGCAAGTAAAGATAAGAAGATGCGCTGGGAATACTTTTATTCAAGATGTTGATAATAAATAATGTACATTTAAAAAAAAGGAAGGCGTTTAGTGCAATGGTGGCAGAACGGTGGACTAAGATTGCACGATATTGTAATCCGACATTTTATTTCATTTTGATTCAAGAATCACCTGTCAGGTTGATTCAATATAACTCAATCGAAAGCGAATGGGCTCGTGGTGATTATCAGGATGTTAACTGAAGTAATACTGAATACAAAATATACTGTTGGGGTACACTAGTTTTGGGCACCTGAGACTTTTGAAAATCGGACCCAAATCTCAGATAGGTACATCATCATTCCACCTTATGCAAATCGTTTCATTGAGCTGAATTTTTCCGTGCGCAAGATCGTCTATTTGTGGCTTTGTCTTCGTAGAATTAATCTCCCCATGCTTGGCAGTGATTGCATATGAAATCTGGCATCTTTTTTCATTCCACGCATTAGTTTGAGATGCGATGCCTTAAATAGGGAAATTTTAATTTAGTTAATTTAGTTTTAATTTATTCATCATACTGAAACTTATTTATAATTTTAAACTGATCATCACTTTATTCTTTTCAAATCTTCATTAATTGTTTCTTCAAATATAAAACATAATCTTATTTTAATAATTTTATTATTAACTCTTTAATAAAGAATAATTCTATAGACGCCTCTCAAGAAATGCTTCGCTTTTGATATTGCTCCCAGCAGTGAATGAAAAGTGATCACTCAGTCGCAAAGAGAGGCAGATTAACAACAGAAATTCATTTTTCTTGAAAACAAAAATCCATGAATGGTGGAGCATTAAAATAAATTCATACATTCAATGAAAATTATGCATTTTATTCTTTTTCAGAGGGCAAAATGAAAATTTTTATTTGAATCTTTTTCTGTTTATACACAAACATCCTCAAGAAATAAATTAGATTCAAAAATAAAACTTATCCATAAAACTGGAGCTACAAACCTTGATTCTGAATATTTATTCCCTTCAACATATTCAATTTAATCCTAATTTCTTTCAATATGTTTAATATATTTTAAGAAAGTAGGATTTCTAATTATCAATCAAATATGTTTATTATAACATATTTAGAACTTTTATAAGTTAACATATTAGTATAACATAAGCAGGAGTATGAATTCAAATATGTTTAACATATTTGAATTGAGGAAATGTCGAAGTTCAATACTGATAAATAAATTTATCTAGGTCACATGTTTTATATTAGTTGAAAATATTTTCTGGTTTTCCTAAATTCTTCATACAACCATAACGAATTAATAACTTAATCATGCTTTAAATAATCTCTATTAGTTGAAATAACTTAATATATGTGTAACATGCTTCATATTAGCTTTTACTAAACTTTTCCAATTCAAAAAATGAACTAAAATTCTCAGTTTAACAGTTAAATAAAATGTTTGAATTATTGAAACTTAGCAATGCTTTTCCAAAATTATCTTTGAAAGTATCTATTCATTTACGATCCCATAATTCTTGATTATTTAAAAGAAATCCTTTTCCTAAACTCCTCAACCACTTTTTTCTCTCGATTTTTCGACTTTGTTAAGCCTCATTACTCTCTTAGTGTCTTCAATTCGTTTAAGTTTTCCCTAGTTTTATTTTATCAAGGAAAAAAAATTAAAAGAACGGAGAGTAAAAAGTGTTTTTCTGTCTTTATTCAGAATATTTTCTGACTTTAATTAGAAATTAAAATGATTTAATGATAAAAAAAGAAAAAAATTTAACCATCTCTCTACGAGAAGTTAATAAAACAAAATGATAAAAAGTTAATTTAAAACTTTTCATTAAATACACTTATGCTTCGATAGATAAAGAGGAATTTCCAAAGAGGAAGAAATTTAAATGGTATTTATTTCCCTCTCTTCATTTAGATTGTAAATTAGAAATATTTTAAAAAGAAGAATCCAGTCCCGATTGATTCGTCTTTTTTTTTTTTTTTTTTTGTATTTATTACGAGCAAAGCGTATCGATTATTTTTGAAATTCAATACATTTAAATAAAAAAAACTGAGTTAAATCAATAAAAGTTTAATAAGAAAATGAAAGAAATTGTATACAATTTTCTTTCTTAATTTGGGTTGTAAGTTTAAAATATTTAAAAGCAGAAGCTTATTTATGCAGCAATTTTCTTTTTTATTAAAATCTGCTCGTTATTCAGAGAAGAATATAACGATTATTTGGGTTTCTCGGTAAACTTAAAAAGATACCGAGTTAAATTAATAAAAGATTTAAAAATAAAATAAAATTCTACGCTTTAAACATAGTTTTTGCTCTTAATTAAGATTTTAAATTAGAAAATTTTTTAAATATAATTTTATCACACTCTTTCAGGCTCGACTACCTTATTTGTTTCTGCGTAATTGGAAAAATCATAATAGCATGTATGAAGCTTAAAAAAATGCTGAATTTAATCAATAAGCCTTAATAGTCAAATAAAAAAAGCTGACCTTTATGAATATATTTTCTCTTCATTTAGATTTTCAATGAGCAGCAGCGAAAGTTCTTTTGCCCACGCTCAGTATTTGCTGCGTTTCTGTCGATATATTTTACACCCAAAGGAGAAAATCTTTATTTTTGAAACTGCACGCAAATAAATTTAAAATATTAAATTTTTAAAAAGTAGCACGGAACTCCAAAGGAATAGAATACATTTTTGAACAAGAATGAACTAATTTGTTGTTTCTACGATAACCTATGTAAAAGTATTTATAAAATAACGAATGAAGTCGGAACATATATATCCATTAGGACAAAATTTAAAGACTAGATCTCTACAAAGGAAACTACAAACTACAAATAACTACACACGAAACCTTTGCAAAAGATTGGAACTCTAAATCCAAACCATTGATAACAGTCTTTTGGATTTGAAAAATTACGTGGCAATGACAATAAATAATTTTTGAATGACATCGCAACTCTCGTTTTAGAAAAAAACATCAACCGCATTTCGTGTATCGTCGTAGATATATCAAAAGCCATATACAGCAAAACATACAACATTTTGATGGAAGAGATGAAGTTACTAATGCCAGCCTGTATTCTGTGACAACACTAAGCAATCACATATACACATTCGAGAGTAATGCTAATGCTATATACAGGACTTTAGAATCCATAAAATTTTCAAATTTGGCACACAGCATTTTGATATTACAGCGATACCAAGTTATCATTAAAATATGAAAGCTTAGGTATGTAGCTGTTTTATGAAATAACAGAAGAAATCAATATAGAATAATTAATAAATCCATGATTCCACATTTTAGCTCATTATTCTTTGAAATAATTACTATTCTTTAAATAAACTGACGATAGACAAATTATGGAATAGTTTCTGTACATTTCAATTAAACAAAGAATTAAAATCTTTTTCTCACCCTTAATTGGTATAAATGATCTTAATTTTTAGTATAATGTTCTATAAGTATGTGTAATATGTCGTATTTCTTTCATGCTTCTTATATTAGTATTAGTTATATTTCATATTTGTCGATTAATTATGACTTTGCACTTTAACATTTTAATAATTTGAGAGAAAATATTTTAAATATCTTTCTTTTACATACATAAGAAAATACATAACAATTTAATTAACAAAAGAAATGAAATAGTTGTCCATATATGCGTTATTATGATAATTCGAACAGTAGGTCATTATTCAGTGAAATAATGATTTAAGTCTAAAAACTAAAATATTTATTTATTTTCCTTAAACCTATAATTGTTAGGCCTATAATTGTTACTTAATAACCTATAGTTATTAAGTAACATATTTTGGAAACTGAAACATAAAATTGAAGTTACACATTTAGTGCACAGAATATATATCAAATTTCATCCACCCAGCTCGAAACATTTTTGAGTTATATTTGTCACAGGAAAACCGACATTTTCCAGTCATTTCCTTTTTAACCTCAGGGAGATCTAAAACGAGGAGATTCATCATAATTTCGAGAACAAATTTCATGTTTCATGCAATATTATTTCTTTGCGTACAAGGAAGTAAAAAGACAACGAAATTAGAAAACCGGAATGAATGTGCCTCCCTTTGACCTTTTCATATCCATGGGCGAACATACATTAAGCAGCGCCCAGCGCAAATACTAAAACAGCATCCCTCTCTTTTTTCAAATGCAGTGCACTCATTGGATCGACCACGAGACATTAATTCGTTATTGCACTAATAGAATTATTGGGCTATCTTAAAATCAAAATTAAAAAAAACACTAATGATTTTAGTGATATATTCAAATAATCGTAATTCTTACACTTCCTTACTTTTAAAAAAATTTTAAGAATATTTCTAAATAATATTATTTGAACCTATGTTTTCATTGCTGAAATATTAATCAATTTGTTTTCTTTGTTTATCGAATCTATCAATCGTTTTCCCTCAGTTTAGAGATATCGGTATATCCCAGATACCATTTTAGATCAAAAATGTTACTTCGCCTCCAAATATTATAGAGCAACAATAATTTTGACGTTTGGAAATATTCACTTTCCTTTTCTCTTTCCATTTGATCTTAAGCTTGAGATAACTTTATTTCAAGATTCATGACCTATTCAGGAGATTTCATAAGTTCTAAATAGTTTCAACTGTTGATTCCATAAAAAAATAACAATTATCCTTAATTTACGAACTATCAATCAATGTTATTTTTTTAAGTATCAATGTAACCTATTCTTTTTTATAATCAGGCATTTAATTTCTAAACAGATAATAAATGCATTCATTTATTGAAAAAATACTTTAGAATCACATAGTTTAATGGATAAAAATAACTACATATATCAAATTTATTTTCCAACCAAAATATTTAACAATTTTAGATATTTACAGCTGGTGTTTGGAACAACAATTTTTTCTAAAAGTGTTATTATGACCATATGGTAATTTATATTTCAGAACTATATTTGGATGCAATATTTTTTGACAGAAGAATGATTTATGAGGCTAGTATGAATTTTTTTATTCATCCTAGATATATTTAGTTGAATATTTCATGACATACTAATTTTGCTGCTTCAAAGTAAAAGCACCCATTTAAATTAACCGGTTGTTTAATTATGTGTTACAATTAGAAGAAATATGCATTTATAATTATTAAATAATTTTATTAATTATTTTATTAACATACAATTATTCTTAAAATTTAAATAAAAAACAGTTTTGCTTCAAATTTGCACATTTTTATTATTTTGTTCTTATTTCGACAAAATTTTAAAATTTCATTTAACGCATTATAACGTTAATGCAAAAAAAAGTTCAACAAACTATTTCATAATTGAAATTTAAATTAAATTCATGCTTTAAGGAAACGATGAAAGAGCTTACTTAAATCCATATTTTTAGAAAGTTATCCTGCCAAATATCTTTTCAACAGTTAAATAAGAGTTTATCATTAGCTGTAAAACATTTAGCATGCTTTTCATTATGTTTATGGATCAAAATATAATAATACAGAACTTTTTTTCTGTTTCAAATAATAATAAAGTACTTTTTTTTTTCCGTTTCCTTATTTTCCAATTTATTTTGTCTCAATTACTGTTTAAAGCATAATAAAAATTTAGCAGGTTAAACAATAAAATTCGAATTGATAGATATTATGAAATTAAAACAATCAGCTAATTAAATAAAGCGGTTGTAATTTTAAATTTTTATGCAATTTCTGCTTATAATATCCAGATACGAATTACATACATTAGCTTACAATATCAAGCTAAGAAAAAGAACATGCTGAAATTTATCTGGATTTTGTTGTATTTTTCATGATCAATATTAAAGACTGGAAAATAAAACTTTAAATAATGCTTTAGGTATAATTCACAATTGAAGGACCGAAGTCTTTCTCTGAAAAGAATCTAACGTAATGAAACATATTTAAAAAGATATTACAAAATGAAATATACGAATTTAATGCCAGAAATTTAAATTTAAATAAAGCCAATTTTTTTTGTAAACCAGAATTTAGAAAATATTTTTAATAAAATATAAGCAATAACTGTTTTGATTTTAGTTTTAAAAATGGAAAAATATGAAATTGAAAGATATAGAAATACAGTTGAAGTGCATATGCTTTTGAATAATTCACAAAAAAATGTTTTATGAAAATTAGAGGCAGCAGTTGATATTGTAGAATTTAAATTGATTCCTCATGTTAAATTCTTTTCACTTTAATACCGAGTTGATCGTTTAAATGGGATGCTATTTCTTATGACATGCGGTTTTATAAAAGAAATAAAGTTCAAGAATTTAGTTCCTTTCTTTCATTAAATATAAACTCTATGAAAATAACATAGTAATCGATTCATACGATGAAAAATTAATTAAAAAATTAAAAGAATTTATTCGAAATTAAATAAAGATAATGAAATAAAAATGCTACATTTTGTAAAAATACAAAAAAAGTTGTAAAATAATGATATTTATGAAAAATGACCACGCACTTTTAACATTTCGATCTTCTCTATTCTACCATTCGAATTGACAGTGTATTATTACATTCAGTCCAGACTCAAGATACAGTGAACATATCGAATTATTAGTTCTAATTTTTATCCATGCCACAACATAACATAGCTTTTATTGCTTACAACGTCTTCGCTTTGCAGGCGTTTCTATTTTCAGCGAACTCTGTTTCTGGTTGTTCTGATTCACTTTGCTTATAGAATTTCTAATCAACTTATTCTTTCATAAAACACTAATCGCCTTTTGCTACAGTTCGGACAATACCCTAGTGAATTACTTTACATCTAGTTCGGTATCGTGCTGATTTCTTTCTCTCTCACTTTGAATAAAGAGCCTCAAAAATTTAGTTTTATAAAATACTATTCTCATGGTTTGTTTATTTTATGGAGACGCATGTCTATCTTTACATTATATTTTTAGAAGTTCATGATTTGATTGCCGATAACCAGAGATGAACCTGACTTACGAAATACAATTATTTGAATTCTGAAAATTTCGAGATAGAATAAATATCTCAAAAAATTGAAAAAAGGGAAAAAACCATTTTAATTTTTAAAAATTAGAGAAATGCGATTTTTCAAAATACACATTTTTCCTCTCAATTCCCATAAATTTATTCCTCAATTTTACGCCCCTTGACATAAGCGCCTAGGGTACTGGGACTGCATTCTCTCCCTAGTTAAGCTACTTCTCTATAGAGGCGTGTTTTGAAGCTCATGGAGCAATGAAGAAAAAGTATGGATTATATGTATCTCAGTTGATTCAGATGTTCAGTTTTTTTTTCCCATAGAAAACTACATACGAAGTTTCTTTCATCGACATCGTTGTATTTATGAATTGCATTCACGCATGCGCAGTCAGAGCAGCAGATGATTAGTAGTTACCCATACAGGATCCAAAATTTGATAACAATTTAAAATTTAGATCATTAATCAAATTCACAATTTCACCCACCTAGCAAATTGCATTTCTCAGTTACCATGTCCACCTGTACATGGGAAGATAAATTTTCTATGGATAGATTTTGACTAACATTTCAACGAAATTTTTGTCTAAAATCGACGAAAGGTTATGAACAAAACTGTATGCCTGCTGCTTGTTGCGCTCGAGTTATCGTATCCGTAGACTACAATATACCAAAAATATATTTTTTTTAACTGGGGGAAGTCTGAAAGGTTAAGATAAATCGATATGTCTCGAAATCAAATTTTTGGGCCCTTATGATAATTTCTATTTGAATATTTCGAAGTAGAAAACCAATAGTTATTTAAAACATGCTAAATTTAGTAGAAATACAAAATATTTTTAATTTGAAATAGGATATATACATTTATATAATTTTATAAATTTTTAAAATCAAATTTAGATGCTTTTTTATGTATTTCAATTGCTTAGTTCTCTAATTAAGTACTTTAAGTACTTTTTTAAGTACAAATTGACTGGAATTAAATTGAACGTAAGATTTGTGCATAGTTTTGAAATGTTTTAGCTTTACTGAAAACTGTTGAAGCGAGCAAGTAAAAATTAAGCACTGAATATCGATTTAAACTAGAAATGTTGTAGAAATATTAAACCACTGATTCAGATACATAATACTTTAATATAGAGATATGGCTACGTCAATTCCCAAATTTGCAACAGATTCCAATCGCAACACTTGTGATAATGGATATCGGATGTTTCATCAGCTTTGAAATGATAACATCGAAGATTGAGAGTTTGATTCCTGACAGAAGAAACGCACGCCAATACTAAAAAAATAATGCGTTTAATACTAAAGCGATGAAACGTTTGCTCGAAATTTAACTACGCATGCTCTTTGCTCAACAAATGTTGAGTAGCAGTTTTTGATATTTTCTTTTAATTTTTCAATTTTTTCTAATAAGCGAAAGAAAATATACCGCAGTTTCTTCTCCTTCCTTGCGACGGTTTCAATTCAATTTCAGTTTTGTTGCTTTCATAGAAAATGTAAATCAAATTTCAAATTTAATTTACTTTCGCGATTCCGCTATTAAGGAATGCTTAAGTGATAAATAGAATTTATATTTGAAAGAAAAATATACACATCACCCTATACAGTCATTTATCAAAGATATTAATCATTTTTTTTTTATTTTTCAACATTAAAAACATAGTAATAAAATAATTTTCTTTTCAATGTTAAATTATTATAATGGAAACAGTAAAAAATGTGCGGTATAATTGTTAACAATTTCATAAAAAGAGACAACTCAAGGATACCATAAAACTGCCAGATAAAGATTATTTGTAGTTCACTGAAAAATTAAATACAAATAATTTTTCAGATTTAACCACGAAAATAATAAAGTTTTCTGTCGCTCGAAAAATAAAAAAATACCCTTCATAAAATAAATTATGTGTATAAATAAATATAAAGATAACCAATTCCTTCTGTCCATTTTATTTTAAATACAAGATAAAACATCTTAATTAATAACTTCTTTATATTTAAATTATTACCATTATTGCAAATAATTGAAATGCATCTAACGTCCTGTTCGTATTTACGACTTTTCAAGAAATTTTTACAAAGCTCATAAATGCTAAAACAAAAAAAAATAATAAACACTTATCCTTTAATGAGACAAATGGTTTTATCTGGTTTGTTCAATGAAATAATTTTCTGTTCAATCTAATGAAAAAATATTTCATTTTATGAAATTCTAGATAAATGCTTAAATTAAGTAAAAAAAAAATTACGTGTTTTTTGTTTCACTACACAAGTAAAAAAGTAACAGTTAAAATTTTTTATAATGTAAGCACTATTCGGATTTGTGGTATTTTGTAATTACTGCTCCTCAATAGTAATAAAAATTCATTCAGTTAAATCAATATATGTGACTCTTTGATATGATACGAAATAATTAAAAAAATACTTCAATATTTCAGAAAAGCATTATTAAAGCTAATCTTCATACCAGCCTCAACATTTTACTTTTTCATATAAAAATTTAGTATCTTACAAATATATATATTTATATATATATATATATATATATATATATATATATATGCAAAGGAAAAAAATTAAATATGAAAAGGAAATTTTTCGTAAGATACTAGATTTTTTTCTGAAATGCAAAAATAAAATCTTCGTTTAAAATAACTAATCCAAATTCTAAGCCAGAGACACAGTTCTTTGTAATGTAGTTAAAAAAAATTTACTTAGACCCAATTCAAAATGATGGTTTATCTTTAAATGAAACATGGAGGCTAAGCATTTATTGTAACCCTAACACAGGACATACAGTTAATTATATAAAGCAGGACATGTAACTAATTATATTATGTAATAATTCAATTGTAAACAAAAAAATTGTAAACATAAAAATTGCAAATTTTCTCTTTATCATGCTGTGTTAAATTTTTTGGTAAAATATTAATAGGGAATTTGGATGCCTCAGTATCATTTCTAACTCAAATATTAGATTACAGCAAAAACTGAAGTTAGAGAACAGTTCATTATGAAAATTCTACCGTAGTTTTAATAGTATAAGGGTGACAAATAATAACATAAAAAATTAGTAAAAGTACAAATATTTCATCAGGTAGATTCAAGGAAATTTTCAATAAACCATATCTTTCATTTTTTATTATTCAATTCTTAAAAAAAAAAAAATGTTGGATATTTTCTAACTCCATATAATCAGTTTTCAGATTTTTATATACTTCAATACCGACAATTTGGCTCAAAAATACGAGAAATGAAATTACCATATTCCACAGGTGTGCCAACATTGCGAAAAAATTCCATTAATAAGGAATAATTTTTAACTTGCAAAATACCAACACTTTTTAAATTCTTTTTCATATTTTTTATTTATCAAAATTTTTACAAAATTCAATTTAGTCAATTTTCTACAGACTCCTCACCTGCATTTGTAAAACTGTCCATTAATTAAAGTAGTCTTTTCTCTGTTATTGTATACAATATGAAATACTATTATCTTAAATACAAGTGTGATAAAAGTGATTAAAATTCTTGAATAAGTTAGTCAAGATAGCCTCAGTAATATACAGTCATTTATCTATAGAGGAATTTCATCAATAACTAAAAATATTTTTTAAAATAAAAAGTTGTTTACTTTCAATAAGTGAAGATCATTTTAATATTTTTAATTTATCAAAAAATCAGTTTATAATAGTATATTCAAGTATTTTATGACATTTGATATTTTATCCACCAAAGCAGATGAATATTTTAAAAATAACTTAATCGATAAAAAGTTTTTTTTTACCAAACTAAATTATTCAACATAAATCAATTTATTAATTAAAATATTTAACGTAACTAATACGTTCTTATCATATTTTTGAAGGGGAAAAAAATGCAGTTTTTCTATTAAATAATGTGATACGTGGCAATAGACCACAGATAGTTTTTTTTAAATATAAAAACAGTAAATGGATGCTAAACATAATAAGCTAATAAAACACATAATTAGAATTTAGGGAAAATAATGAAAATAATCTCACCCTTCTCTTGAAAAGTTGTTATCGTTAGGAAAATATCTTGAATATGATGTGGTAACTGATTAGTTCTTTCTTTAGTCCTGAAATTGGCAGTATTTTGCTTATTTTTGAACACAAAGTTAGTCAAATAAATTATTCTGCACAGTTCAAGAGAAAATATATTGAGAAATAAAAGAAAATTCAGAACATTTATACTTTTTCACACATTATCGAAACCATCAATTCATCCGAAATCCCTATTTATTCAATTGGATGTATCGGAAAGTTTTCAGACTAAACTATGCACACGAGTTTTCTGCTCCGTGCAACAGTTTTCTCCATGTTTATAAAATTATTTAGCCATTTTATCATCTAAGCACACCTACTCGGAATTTTCAAACTCAAAACCAATTGTTGAAATCGATTTCCTTATTCATTCAGTCAAACACTGCCTTTAAAAATGAATGGAATAAGATATCCTTAACTTCTTCTGAAACATTTCTGGCTTCCAAACTTGTCCAGAGACGACTTCATGAATTTTTTTTACAAGTTAGATTTTAAAATAATAATAATTTCACTTTAGAAACGAATATGGTTATCATTTATAGTTTGATTTTGATTCAATAAATCAAATATAAAATTTAATCAAATTCAAAGAATCGACTCAACGCAACCACTGAGTCGATAATCTCCGAAACAGTGTTCGAGGCAGTGAGAAGAAAAGTTCCCTCTTTGGGGAAGTTGGATGGAAGAAAGAGAGAGCCTTGGGGGGTGTTACCGGCGAGTTCGACGTTCGGAGCAGTTCTGGCTTCCAGTTCGACAGGGGGGTGGGGGTCAGGACTTGAGGGTGGTCGACGTCACTCGCCAATCGATCCGTCCACACGGACTCAGTGGAATACTAACCGGCAGCCCTTCGCTATCCGGCCCGGCTCTTTTCGAAATAGAGACGCCTCCGGTTCCTCAACTTCCGTAGGATGAAGCTCATCGAATAGTCAGCCAGCCACGATTTCTGTTGGAAAATGTGAAAAAGTTCTAGGCTTCTTTCAGTATTAATATGAAATTGTGGCAGACGACATTGCCATTTTTGATGTCTGTAAACAACAAGATCCTCAAATTAACTTATCGACTTTCTCTCATTGAGTGTCGCTATTTTATGTACGTATATAAAGCTATATAAGGGTATTCTGAAATTCTAAAACAAAACTCAATAGTGGTAAAATATAGAGTTAAGAAAATTTTACAATCGAATACAGGAAGTAACACAAAGAGTGGTATTTTATCAGAGAATTGAATTTACACATGTAACAATGTATAGAACATGTGCGAATTTCAAATTTCGAAACCAACATCGAGAGATGGTTCACTATAACATATATGGTTGAAGGCGGAGGAGAAGATACTTTTGTAAATTTTAAAACTTCGTTTATTCCTTCCGGGAAACATTATTTATATAAAGCAAGAAGCGACGAGGTGCGTCAATCTACATCACCACACAAAAGCAAAAAGAGAAAAGAGTCACACAAATATTTTTCCCGATGATTATATACCATGAGATTCTGATAGGGATATCTTTACGCGTGTTGATTTAGGTAATGGAATTATAGGTATCTTAAAAGAATTTCTTTAGATCGACAGATTTTTATTCCTTCACAAGAAGCGTGAGAACCGTGAAGCATTTTTACAGAGCTTCTGTAGCTTTAATTAATTAAAAAAGGTGGAATTCGAACAGGAAATAATAGAACATTTCAGAATTAATTTAATATGGGTTAGATGCCATATTGATTCAACTAAAAATTCACAACCCTTGGGTATGAATTCTACTGTTTCGTATCAAATTACAAAGAATAGTGAGAAAAGGATTACCCGATGCAAAAGTAACGTTTGACCATGATTGTAGAGGGTTTAAACTAAATGAATTTTGCATTACACTCAAACGTGGATAGACGATTTGATGCATTAGCAAACGTTTCGGAGCACTACTTGAAAATATCTGGAAATTCGGCAATTATCCTTCATTTCTTTGAAGTTAATACTCAAATCTGATTATATTTAACTTTAGTTTATGTCGTTACTGAAATATGACATCCATTTTTGAAAAGAATCAAAATCTTCATTTAATCAAACGTATTCATTTATTCTTCATTGAATTCCTTTGAGTATTTCTCTCTTTTATTATGTATAATGGTAAAAGTGGAAGGTTCATTACGTAATAGGTCGCTTGATTTCAATTTGCATCCGTCATGATATTTTCGTATTCTTTCTCTTACAATGCGCCAGTCTCTTATTTGCAGAGGGAAAATATTGAGAGAATAAACTTTTATTTTTGCATAGAAAATGAAAATATATTAATAAAAAATATTTGTAAATGGTTGGTTAAAACTAAATAATTTTGAAAAAGATTAAAGGGAAAGGAAGGAACCGACCTCCCGCTAAGGAAGGTTGCTTTGACAGCAATAGCGTCGGGCTTCTAAACTGAAATATAGTTTAGGGGTATGAAAACTTTGCAAAAAGTGGAAGGTTATTTCCTTGGAACTAGTCGGCTACTGCGCTTTAATATTTCAATGAATACTAAATACATACTAAAGGTATACTGAATCTAATCCCGAACTCCTACTTTTCACTTGTTAGATAGCGTATTATGTTTATATATAAGTTAAATCAAATCCTTTTAAAAAACTTTTTTTATATTTCCAAAATCAGAAAAAAAAAAAAAAATAAGATTTCAAAAAATACTAATGAATGACAAATTAAATGAAATTCAATTTTATATACAAAAATCCGCACTATAAATTTTAAATGAAAACATTTTTCATATTTACACTTGTACGAAAGATCACACGGCGAAAGTTTTATATTAACTAAATTTTTATTGAGATGATATATTATAATTGAGAAATTCATTGCTATTGCATTCCATAAAAAGGCTCGAGAGATACTAAAAAGATTTCATTCCTACCGAATGTCTGAATTGAATTATTCTTTTCATTTAATCCAGGATTTAAGCCTTAAAAAATTTATATACAATTCATACATTTATATCCGAAGGGATTAAGAAACAGCTGTAAAATTTTGCAGGATAAAACAGCAAAATTTCCTGAAGCCGATTCTTAAAGTCTTCAAATTAAATTAAGAAAGGTTGTTGAAATAAAATTGCATATACAGTGGTGGCCAAAAGTGTTGACATGTTTTGAAAGTTTCATGTTTTTCAACTACGCGTACTTGTAGAATATATTAATGTTCACTTAAACACAAATGTTTAGATATCAAATTGAAGGTAATTCAATGTAAAATTTAATAACAAAAACAGTATTACAA